>JBBPBR010001896.1:18555-111597 GCA_037974775.1 Cicer pinnatifidum | reverse complement strand
TGATCTATTAGGTCATTTTCGTCCTCCCTAGGCTTATTTTTGTTCAATTATGGTTTTTAACCAATCTTGTGCATCCAATAGGTTTGTTTGTGTCATTGGATGATCAATTAGGTCATTTTCGTCCTCCATAGGCTTATTCTTGTCCAATTAGGGTTTTTAACCAATCTTGTGCATCCAATAGGTGTGTTTGTGTCATTGGATGATCAATTAGATCATTTTGATCCACCCTAGGCTTATTCTTGTCCAATTAGGGTTTTTAACCAATCTTGTGCATCCAATAGGTGTGTTTTTGTCATTGGATGATCAATTAGATC
This sequence comes from Cicer pinnatifidum, assembly GCA_037974775.1. NCBI lineage: Eukaryota > Viridiplantae > Streptophyta > Magnoliopsida > Fabales > Fabaceae > Cicer > Cicer pinnatifidum. The sequence continues at coordinate 111,283 of JBBPBR010001896.1, read as the reverse complement.
ATTTTGATCCACCCTAGGCTTATTCTTGTCCAATTAGGGCTTTTAACCAATCTTGTGCATCCAATAAGTTCATTTGTGTCATTGAATTAACATTTAGGTCATTTTCGTCCTCCCTAGACATATTCTTGTCCAATTAGGGTTTTTAACCAATCTTGTGCTTCAAATTGGTGTGTTTGAGTCAATGGATGATCAATTAGGTCATTTTCTTCCTCCCTAGGCTTATTCTTGTCCAATTAGGGTTTTAACCTGTCTTGTGCATCCAATAGGTGTGCTTGTGTCATTGGATGATCAATTAGATCATTTTGATCCACCCTAGGCTTATTCTTCTCCAATTAGGGTTTTTAACCAATGTTGTGCATCCAATAAGTTCATTTGTGTCATTGAATTAGCATTTAGGTCAATTTCGTCCTCCCTAGACATATTCTTGTCCGATTAGGGTTTTTAACCAATCTTGTGTATCCAATAGGTGTGTTTGTGTCATTGGATGATCAATTAGGTCATTTTCGTCCTCCATAGGCTTATTCTTGTCCAATTAGGGTTTTTAACCAATCTTGTGCATCCAATAGGTGTGTTTGTGTCATTGGATGATCAATTAGGTCATTTTGTTCCTCCCTAGGCTTATTCTTGTCCAATTAGGGTTTTTAAACAATCTTGTGCATCCAATAGGTGTGTTTGTGTCATTGGATGATCAATTAGATCATTTTGATCCACCCTAGGCTTATTCTTGTCCAATTAGGGCTTTTAACCAATCTTGTGCATCCAATAAGTTCATTTGTGTCATTGAATTAACATTTAGGTCATTTTCGTCCTCCCTAGACATATTCTTGTCCAATTAGGGTTTTTAACCAATCTTGTGCTTCAAATTGGTGTGTTTGAGTCATTGGATGATCAATTAGGTCATTTTCTTCCTCCCTAGGCTTATTCTTGTCCAATTAGGGTTTTTAACCAATCTTGTGCATCCAATACGTGTGTTTGTGTCATTCGATGATCAATTACGTCATTTTGATCCTCCCTAGGCTTATTCTTGTCCAATTAGGGTTTTTAACCAATCTTGTGCATCCAATAAGTTCATTTGTGTCATTGGATTAACATTTAGGTCATTTTCGTCCTCCCTAGGCATATTCTTGTCCAATTAGGGTTTTTAACCAATCTTGTGCATCCAATAGGTGCATTTGTGTCATTGGATTAACATTTAGGTCATTTTCGTCCTCCCTAGTCATATTCTTGTCCAATTAGGGTTTTTAACCAATCTTGTGCATCCAATAGGTGTGTTTGTGTCATTGGATGATCAATTAGGTCATTATCGTCCTCCCTAGGCGTATTCTTGTCCAATTAGGGTTTTTAACCAATCTTGTGCATCCAATAGGTGTGTTTGTGTCATTGGATGATCAATTAGGTCATTATCGTCCTCCCTAGGTGTATTATTGTCCAATTAGTGTTTTTAACGAATCTTGTGCATCCAATAGGTGTGTTTGTCTCATTGGATGATCTATTAGGTCATTTTCGTCCTCCCTAGGCTTATTTTTGTTCAATTAGGGTTTTTAACCAATCTTGTGCATCCAATAGGTTTGTTTGTGTCATTGGATGATCAATTAGGTCATTTTCGTCCTCCATAGGCTTATTCTTGTCCAATTAGGGTTTTTAACCAATCTTGTGCATCCAATAGGTGTGTTTGTGTCATTGGATGATCAATTAGATCATTTTGATCCACCCTAGGCTTATTCTTGTCCAATTAGGGTTTTTAACCAATTTGTGCATCCAATAGGTGTGTTTGTGTCATTGGATAATCAATTAGATCATTTTGATCCACCCTAGGCTTATTCTTGTCCAATTAGGGCTTTTAACCAATCTTGTGCATCCAATAAGGTCATTTGTGTCATTGAATTAACGTTTAGGTCATTTTCGTCCTCCCTAGACATATTCTTGTCCAATTAGGGTTTTTAACCAATCTTGTGCTTCAAATTGGTGTGTTTGAGTCATTGGATGATCAATTAGGTCATTTTCTTCCTCCCTAGGCTTATTCTTGTCCAATTAGGGTTTTTAATCAATCTTGTGCATCCAATAGGTGTGTTTGTGTCATTGGATAATCAATTAGGTCATTTTCACCCTCCCGAGGCTTATTCTCGACCAATTAGGGTTTTTATCCAATCTTGTGCATCCAATAGGTTCATTTGTGTCATTGGATTAACATTTAGGTCATTTTTGTCCTCCCTAGTCATATTCTTGTCCAATTAGGGTTTTTAACCAATCTTGTGCATCCAATAGGTGTGTTTGTGTCATTGGATGATCAATTAGGTCATTATCGTCCTCCCTAGGCGTATTATTGTCCAATTAGGGTTTTTAACCAATCTTGTGCATCCAATAGGTGTGTTTGTGTCATTGGATGATCAATTAGGTCATTTTCGTCCTCCCTAGGCTTATTTTTGTTCAATTAGGGTTTTTAACCAATCTTGTGCATCCAATAGGTTTGTATGTGTCATTGGATGATCAATTAGGTCATTTTCGTCCTCCCTAGGCTTATTCTTGTCCAATTAGGGTTTTTAACCAATCTAGTGCATCCAATAGGTGTGTTTGTGTCATTGGATGATCAATTAGATCATTTTGATCCACCCTAGGCTTATTCTTCTCCAATTAGGGTTTTTAACCAATGTTGTGCATCCAATAAGTTCATTTGTGTCATTGAATTAGCATTTAGGTCAATTTCGTCCTCCCTAGACATATTCTTGTCCGATTAGGGTTTTTAACCAATCTTGTGTATCCAATAGGTGTGTTTGTGTCATTGGATGATCAATTAGGTCATTTTCGTCCTCCATAGGCTTATTCTTGTCCAATTAGGGTTTTTAACCAATCTTGTGCATCCAATAGGTGTGTTTGTGTCATTGGATGATCAATTAGGTCATTTTGTTCCTCCCTAGGCTTATTCTTGTCCAATTAGGGTTTTTAACCAATCTTGTGCATCTAATAGGTGTGTTTGTGTCATTGGATGATCAATTAGGTCATTTTCGTCGTCCCTAGGCTTATTCTTGTCCAATTAGGGTTTTTAACCAATCTTGTGCATCCAATAAGTTCATTTGTGTCATTGGATTAACATTTAGGTCATTTTCGTCCTCCCTAGGCATATTCTTGTCCAATTAGGGTTTTTAACCAATCTTGTGCATCCAATAGGTGTGTTTGAGTCATAGGATGATCAATTAGGTCATTTTCTTCCTCCCTAGGCTTATTCTTGTCCAATTAGGGTTTTTAACCAATCTTGTGCATCCAATAGGTGTGTTTGTGTCATTGGATGATCAATTAGGTCATTTTCGTCCTCCCTAGGCTTATTCTTGTCCAATTAGGGTTTTTAACCAATCTTGTGCTTCCAATAAGTGTGTTTGTGTCATTGGATGATCAATTAGGTCATTTTCGTCCTTCCTAGGCATATTCTTGTCCAATTAGGGTTTTTAACCAGTCTTGTGCATCCAATAGGTGTGCTTGTGTCATAGAATGATCTATTAGGTCATTTTCGTCCTCCCAAGGCATATTCTTGTCCAATTAGGGTTTTTAACCAATCTTGTGCATCCAATAGGTGTGTTTGTGTCATTGGATGATCAATTAGGTCATTTTCGTCCTCCCTAGGCTTATTCTTGTCCAATTAGGGTTTTTAACCAATCTTGTGCATCCAATGAGTTTATTTGTGTCATTGGATGATCAATTAGGTCATTTTCGTCCTCCCTAGGTTTATTCTTGTCCAATTAGGGTTTTTAACCAATCTTGTGCATCCAATAGGTGTGTTTGTGTCATTGGATGATCAATTAGGTCATTTTCGTCCTCCCTAGGCTTATTCTTGTCCAATTAGGGTTTTTAACCAATCTTGTGCATCCAATAAGTTTGTTTATGTCATTGGATTAATATTTAGGTCATTTTCGTCCTCCCTAGGCATATTCTTGTCCAATTAGGGTTTTTAACCAATCTTGTGCATCCAATAGGTGTCTTTGTGTCATTGGATGATCAATTAGGTCATTTTCGTCCTCCCTAGGCTTATTCTTGTCCAATTAGGGTTTTTAACCAATCTTGTGCATCCAATAGGTGTGTTTGTGTCATTGGATGATCAATTAGGTCATTTTCGTCCTTCCTAGGCATATTCTTGTCCAATTAGGGTTTTTAACCAATCTAGTGCATCCAATAGGTGTGTTTGTGTCATCGGATGATCAATTAGGTCATTGTCGTCCTCCCTATGCTTATTCTTGTCCAATTAGGGTTTTTAACAAATCTTGTGCATCCAATAAGTTGAGTTGTGTCATTGGATTAACATTTAGGTCATTTTCGTCCTCGCTAGGCTTATTCTTGTCCAATTAGGGTTTTTAACCAATCTTGTGCATCCAATAAGTTCATTTGTGTCATTGGATTAACATTTAGGTCATTTTCGTCCTCCCTAGGCATATTCTTGTCCAATTAGGGTTTTTAACCAATCTTGTGCATCCAATAGGTGTGTTTGTGTCATTGGATGATCAATTAGGTCATTTTCGTCCTCCCTACGCTTATTTTTGTCCAATTAGGGTTTTTAACCAATCTTGTGCATCCAATAAGTTCATTTGTGTCATTCGATGATCAATTAGGTCATTTTCGTCCTCCCTAGGCATATTCTTGTCCAACTAGGGTTTTTAACCAATCTTGTGCATCCAATAGGTGTGTTTGTGTCTTTGGATGATCAATTAGGTCATTTTCGTCCTCCCTAGGCTTATTCTTGTCTAATTAGGGTTTTTAACCAATCTTGTGCATCCAATAGGTGTGTTTGTGTCTTTGGATGAGCAATTAGGTCATTTTCGTCCTCCCTAGGCTTATTCTTGTCCAATTAGGGTTTTTAACCAATCTTGTGCATCCAATAACTTTATTTGTGTCATTGATTTAATATTTAGGTCATTTTCCTCCTCGCTAGGCATATTCTTGTCCAATTAGGGTTTTTAACCAATCTTGTGCATCCAATAGGTGTGTTTGTGTCATTGGATGATCAATTAGGTCATTTTCGTCCTCCCTAGGCTTATTCTTGTCCAATTAGGGTTTTTAACCAATCTTGTGTATCCAATAAGTTCATTTGTGTCATTGGATTAACATTTAGGTCATTTTCGTCCTCCCTAGGCATATTCTTGTCCAATTAGGGTATTTAACCAATCTTGTGCATCCAATAGGTGTGTTTGTGTCATTGGATGATCAATTAGGTCATTTTCGTCCTCCCTAGGCTTATTCTTGCCCAATTTGGGTTTTTAACCAATCTTGTGCATCCAATAAGTAGAGTTGTGTCATTGGATTAACATTTAGGTCATTTTCGTCCTCCTTAGGCTTATTCTTGTCCAATTATGGTTTTTAACCAATCTTGTGCATCCAATAACTTTGTTTGTGTCATTGAATTAATATTTAGGTCATTTTCCTCCTCCCTAGGCATATTCTTGTCCAATTAGGTTTTTTAACCAATCTTGTGCATCCAATAGGTGTGTTTGTGTCTTTGGATGATCAATTAGGTCATTTTCGTCCTCCCTAGGCTTATTCTTGTCCAATTAGGGTTTTTAACCAATCTTGTGCATCCAATAGGTGTGTTTGTGTCATTGGATGATCAATTAGGTCATTTTCGTCCTCCCTAGGCTTATTCTTGTCCAATTAGGATTTTTAACCAATCTTGTACATCCAATAAGTTCATTTGTGTCATTGGATTAACATTTAGGTCATTTTCGTTCTCCCTAGGCTTATTCTTGTCCAATTAGGGTTTTTAACCAATCTTGTGCATCCAATAGGTGTGTTTGTGTCATTGGATGATCAATTAGGTTATTTTCGTCCTTCCTAGGCTTTTTCTTGTCCAATTAGGGTTTTTAACCAATCTTGTGCATCCAATAAGTTCATTTGTGTCATTGGATTAACATTTAGGTCATTTTCGTCCTCCCTAAGCATAGTCTTGTCCAATTATGGTTTTTAACCAATCTTGTGCATCCAATAGGTGTGTTTGTGTCATTGGATGATCAATTAGGTCATATCCGTCCTTTCTATGCTTATTCTTGTCCAATTAGAGTTTTTAACCAATCTTGTGCATCCAATAAGTTCATTTGTGTCATTGGATGATCAATTAGGTCATTTTCGTCCTCCCTAGGCTTATTCATGTCCAATTAGGGTTTTTAACCAATCTTGTGCATCCAATAGGTGTGTTTGTGTCATTGGATGATCAATTAGGTCATTTTCGTCCTCCCTAGGCTTATTCTTGTCCAATTAGGGTTTTTAACCAATCTTGTGAATCCAATAGGTGTGTTTGTGTCATTGGATGATCAATTAGGTCATTTTCGCCCTCCCGAGGCTTATTCTCGACCAGTTAGGGTTTTTAACCAATCTTGTGCATCCAATAGGTGCATTTGTGTCATTGGATTAACATTTAGGTCATTTTCGTCCTCCCTAGTCATATTCTTGTCCAATTAGGGTTTTTTACCAATCTTGTGCATCCAATAGGTGTGTTTGTGTCATTGGATGATCAATTAGGTCATTATCGTCCTCCCTAGGCGTATTCTTGTCCAATTAGGGTTTTTAACCAATCTTGTGCATCCAATAGGTGTGTTTGTGTCATTGGATGATCAATTAGGTCATTATCGTCCTCCCTAGGTGTATTATTGTCCAATTAGTGTTTTTAACCAATCTTGTGCATCCAATAGGTGTGTTTGTCTCATTGGATGATCTATTAGGTCATTTTCGTCCTCCCTAGGCTTATTTTTGTTCAATTAGGGTTTTTAATCAATCTTGTGCATCCAATAGGTTTGTTTGTGTCATTGGATGATCAATTAGGTCATTTTCGTCCTCCATAGGCTTATTCTTGTCCAATTAGGGTTTTTAACCAATCTTGTGCATCCAATAGATGTGTTTGTGTCATTGGATGATCAATTAGATCATTTTGATCCACCCTAGGCATATTCTTGTCCAATTAGGGTTTTTAACCAATCTTGTGCATCCAATAGGTGTGTTTGTGTCATTGGATGATCAATTAGATCATTTTGATCCACCCTAGGCTTATTCTTGTCCAATTAGGGCTTTTAACCAATCTTGTGCATCCAATAAGTTCATTTGAGTCATTGAATTAACATTTAGGTCATTTTTGTCCTCCCTAGACATATTCTTGTCCAATTAGGGTTTTTAACCAATCTTGTGCTTCAAATTGGTGTGTTTGAGTCAATGGATGATCAATTAGGTCATTTTCTTCCTCCCTAGGCTTATTCTTGTCCAATTAGGGTTTTAACCAGTCTTGTGCATCCAATAGGTGTGCTTGTGTCATTGGATGATCAATTAGGTCATTTTCTTCATCCCTAGGCTTATTCTAGTCCAATTAGGGTTTTTAACCGATCTTGTGCATCCAATAAGTTCATTTGTGTCATTGAATTAACATTTAGGTCATTTTCGTCCTCCCTAGTCATACTCTTGTCCAATTAGGGTTTTTAACCAATCTTGTGCATCCAATAGGTGTGTTTGTGTCCTTCGATGATCAACTAGGTCATTTTCGTCCTCCCTAGGCTTATTCTTGTCGAGTTAGGGTTTTTAACCAATCTTGTGCATCTAATAAGTTCATTTGTGTCATTGGATTAACATTTAGGTCATTTTCGTCCTCCCGAGGCCTATTCTCGACCAATTAGGGTTTTTAACCAATCATGTGCATCCAATAAGTTCATTTGTGTCATTGGATTAACATTTAGGTCATTTTCGTCCTCCCTAGGCATATTGTTGTCCAATTAGGGTTTTTAATCAATCTTGTGCATCCAATAGGTGTGTTTGTGTCGTTGGATAATCAATTAGGTCATTTTCACCCTCCCGAGGCTTATTCTCGACCAATTAGGGTTTTTAACCAATCTTGTGCATCCAATAGGTTCATTTGTGTCATTGGATTAACATTTAGGTCATTTTTGTCCTCCCTAGTAGTATTCTTGTCCAATTAGGGTTTTTAACCAATCTTGTGCATCCAATAGGTGTGTTTGTGTCATTGGATGATCAATTAGGTCATTATCGTCCTCCCTAGGCGTATTATTGTCCAATTAGGGTTTTTAACCAATCTTGTGCATCCAATAGGTGTGTTTGTGTCATTGGATGATCAATTAGGTCATTTTCGTCCTCCCTAGGCTTATTTTTGTTCAATTAGGGTTTTTAACCAATCTTGTGCATCCAATAGGTTTGTTTGTGTCATTGGATGATCAATTAGGTCATTTTCGTCCTCCCTAGGCTTATTCTTGTCCAATTAGGGTTTTTAACCAATCTAGTGCATCCAATAGGTGTGTTTGTGTCATTGGATGATCAATTAGATCATTTTGGTCCACCCTAGGCTTATTCTTCTCCAATTAGGGTTTTTAACCAATCTTGTGCATCCAATAAGTTCATTTGTGTCATTGAATTAACATTTAGGTCAATTTCGTCCTCCCTAGACATATTCTTGTCCAATTAGGGTTTTTAACCAATCTTGTGCATCCAATAGGTGTGTTTGTGTCATTGGATGATCAATTAGGTCATTTTCGTCCTCCATAGGCTTATTCTTGTCCAATTAGGGTTTTTAACCAATCTTGTGCATCCAATAGGTGTGTTTGTGTCATTGGATGATCAATTAGGTCATTTTCTTCCTCCCTAGGCTTATTCTTGTCCAATTAGGGTTTTTAACCAATCTTGTGCATTCAATAGGTGTGTTTGTATCATTGGATGATCAATTAGATCATTTTGATCCACCCTAGGCTTATTCTTGTCCAATTAGGGCTTTTAACCAATCTTGTGCATCCAATAAGTTCATTTGTGTCATTGAATTAACATTTAGGTCATTTTCGTCCTCCCTAGACATATTCTTGTCCAATTAGGGTTTTTAACCAATCTTGTGCTTCAAATTGGTGTGATTGAGTCACTGGATGATCAATTAGGTCATTTTCTTCCTCCCTAGGATTATTCTTGTCCAATTAGGGTTTTTAACCAATCTTGTGCATCCAATACGTGTGTTTGTGTCATTATATGATCAATTACGTCATTTTGATCCTCCCTAGGCTTATTCTTGTCCAATTAGGGTTTTTAACCAATCTTGTACATCCAATAAGTTCATTTGTGTAATTGGATTAACATTTAGGTCATTTTCGTCCTCCCTAGGCATATTCTTGTCCAATTAGGGTTTTTAACCAATCTTGAGCATCCAATAGGTGTGTTTGTGTCATTGGATGATCAATTACGTCATTTTGATCCTCCCTAAGCTTATTCTAGTCCAATTAGGGTTTTTAACCAATCTTGTGCATCCAATAAGTTCATTTGTGTCATTGGATTAACATTTAGGTCATTTTCGTCCTCCCTAGGCATACCCTTGTCCAATTAGGGTTTTTAACCAATCTTGTGCATCCAATAGGTGTGTTTGTGTCATTGGATGATCAATTAGGTCATTTTGATCCTCCCTAGGCTTATTCTTGTCCAATTAGGGTTTTTAACCAATCTTGTGCATCCAATAAGTTCATTTGTGTCATTGGATTAACAATTAGGTCATTTTCGTCCTCCCTAGGCTTATTCTTGTCCAATTAGGGTTTTTAACCAATCTTGTGCATCCAATAGGTGTGTTTGTGTCATTGGATGATCAATTAGGTCATTTTCGTCCTCCCTAGGCTTATTCTTGTCCAATTAGGGGTTTTAACCAATCTTGTGCATCGAATAGGTGTGTTTGTGTCATTGGATGATCAATTAGGTCATTTTCGTCCTCCCTAGGCTTATTCTTGTCCAATTAGGGTTTTTAACCAATCTTGTGCATCCAATAGGTGTGTTTGTTTCATTGGATGATCAATTAGGTCGTTTTCGTCCTCCCTAGGCTTATTCTTGTCCAATTAGGGTTTTTAACCAATCTTGTGCATCCAATAGGTGTGTTTGTGTCATTGGATGATCAATTAGGTCATTTTCTTCCTCCCTAGGCTTATTCTTGTCCAATTAGGGTTTTTAACCAATCTTGTGCATCCAATACGTGTGTTTGTGTCATTGGATGATCAATTACGTCATTTTGAATCTCCCTAGGCTTATTCTTGTCCAATTAGGGTTTTTAACCAATCTTGTGCATCCAATAAGTTCATTTGTGTCATTGGATTAACATTTAGGTCATTTTCGTCCTCCCTAGGCATATTCTTGTCCAATTAGGGTTTTTAACCAATCTTGTGCATCCAATAGGTGTGTTTGTGTCATTGGATGATCAATTAGGTCATTTTGATCCTCCCTAGGCTTATTCTTGTCCAATTAGGGTTTTTAACCAATCTTGTGCATCTAATAAGTTCATTTGTGTCATTGGATTAACATTTAGGTCATTTTCGTCCTCCCGAGGCCTATTCTCGACCAATTAGGGTTTTTAACCAATCTTGTGCATCCAATAAGTTCATTTGTGTCATTGGATTAACATTTAGGTCATTTTGATCCTCCCTAGGCTTATTCTTGTCCAATTAGGGTTTTTAACCAATCTTGTGCATCCAATAAGTTCATTTGTGTCATTGGATTAACATTTAGGTCATTTTCGTCCTCCCTAGGCTTATTCTTGTCCAATTAGGGTTTTTAACCTATCTTGTGCGTCCAATAAGTTCATTTGTGTCATTGGATTAACATTTAGGTCATTTTCGTCCTCCCTAGGCTTATTCTTGTCAAATTATGGTTTCTAACCAATCTTGGGCATCCAATAGGTGTGTTTGTGTCATTGGATTAACATTTAGGTCATTTTCGTCCTCCCTAGGCTAATTCTTGTCCAATTAGGGTTTTTAACCAATCTTGTGCATCCAATAAGTTCATTTGTGTCATTGGATGAACATTTCGGTCATTTTCGTCCTCCCTAGGCTTATTCTTGTCCAATTAGGGTTTTTAACCAATCTTGTGCATCCAATAAGTTCATTTGTGTCATTGGATTAACATTTAGGTCATTTTCGTCCTCCCTAGGCATATTCTTGTCCAATTAGCGTTTTAGACCAATCTTGTGCATCCAATAGGTGTGTTTGTGTCATTGGATGATCAATTAGGTTATTTTCGTCCTCCCTAGGCTTATTCTTGTCCAATTAGGGTTTTTAACTAATCTTGTGCATCCAATAGGTGTGTTTGTGTCATTGGATGATCAATTAGGTCATTTTCGTCCTCCCTAGGCTTATTTTTGTCCAATTAGGGTTTTTAACCAATCTTGTGCTTCCAATAGTTGTGTTTGTGTCATTGGATGATCAATTAGGTCATTTTCGTCCTCCCTAGGCTTATTCTTGTCCAATTAGGGTTTTTAACCAATCTTGTGCATCCAATAAGTTCATTTGTGTCATTGGATTAACATTTAGGTCATTTTCGTCCTCCCTAGGCATATTCTTGTCCAATTAGGGTTTTTAACCAATCTTGTGCATCCAATAGGTGTGTTTGTGTCATTTGATGATCAATTAGGTTATTTTTGTCCTCCCTAGGCTTATTCATGTCCAATTTGGGTTTTTAACTAATCTTGTGCATCCAATAAGTTCATTTGTGTCATTGGATGATCAATTAGGTCATTTTCGTCCTCCCTAGGCATATTCTTGTCCAATTAGGGTTTTTAACCAATCTTGTGCATCCAATAGGTGTGTTTGTGTCATTGGATGATCAATTAGGTCATTTTCGTCCTCCCTAGGCTTATTCTTGTCCAATTAGGGTTTTTAACCAATCTTGTGCATCCAATAACTTTGTTTGCGTCATTGAATTAATATTTAGGTCATTTTCCTCCGCCCTAGGCATATTCTTGTGCAATTTGGGTTTTTAACCAATGTTGTGCATCCAATAGGTCTGTTTGTGTCATTGGATGATCAATTAGGTCATTTTCGTCCTCCCTAGGCTTATTCTTGTCCAATTAGGGTTTTTAACCAATCTTGTGCATCCAATAAGTTCATTTGTGTCATTGGATTAACATTTAGGTCATTTTCGTCCTCCCTAGGCATATTCTTGTCCAATTAGGGTTTTTAACCAATCTTGTGCATCCAATAAGTTCATTTGTGTTATTGGATTAACATTTAGGTCATTTTCGTCCACCCTTGCTTATTCTTGTCCAATTAGGGTTTTTAACCAATCTTGTGCATCCAATAGGTGTGTTTGTGTCATTGGATGATCAATTAGGTCATTTTCGTCCTCCCTAGGCTTATTCTTGTCCAATTAGGGTTTTTAACCAATCTTGTGCATCCAATAAATTGAGTTGTTTCAATGGATTAACATTTAGGTCATTTTCGTCCTCCCTAGGCTTATTCTTGTCCAATTAGGGTTTTTAACCAATCTTGTGCATCCAATAAGTTCATTTGTGTCATTGGATTAACATTTAGGTCATTTTCGTCCTCCCTAGGCATATTCTTGTCCAATTAAGGTTTTTAACTAATCTTGTGCATCCAATAGGTTTGTTTGTGTCATTGGATGATCAATTAGGTTATTTTCGTCCTCCCTAGGCTTATTCTTGTCCAATTAGGGTTTTTAACCAATCTTGTGCATCCAATAGGTGTGTTTATGTCATTGGATGATCAATTAGGTCATTTTCGTCCTCCCTAGGCTTATTCTTGTTCAATTAGGGTTTTTAACCAATCTTGTGCATCCAACAGGTTTGTTTGTGTCATTGGATGATCAATTAGGTCATTTTCGTCCTCCATAGACTTATTCTTGTCCAATTAGGGTTTTTAACCAATCTTGTGCATCTAATAGGTGTGTTTGTGTCATTGGATGATCAATTACGTCATTGTGATCCTCCCTAGGCTTATTCTTGTCCAATTAGGGTTTTTAACCAATCTTGTGCATCCAATAAGTTCATTTGTGTCATTGGATTAACATTTAGGTCATTTTCGTCCTCCCTAGGCATATTCTTGTCCAATTAGGGTTTTTAACCAATCTTGTGCATCCAATAGGTGTGTTTGTGTCATTGGATGATCAATTAGGTCATTTTGATCCTCCCTAGGCTTATTCTTGTCCAATTAGGGTTTTTAACCAATCTTGTGCATCCAATAAGTTCACTTGTGTCATTGAATTAACATTTAGGTCAATTTCGTCCTCCCTAGACATATTCTTGTCCAATTAGGGTTTTTAATCAATCTTGTGCATCCAATAGGTGTGTTTGTGTCATTGGATAATCAATTAGGTCATTTTCACCCTCCCGAGGCTTATTCTCGACCAATTAGGGTTTTTAACCAATCTTGTGCATCCAATAGGTTCATTTGTGTCATTGGATTAACATTTAGGTCATTTTTGTCCTCCCTAGTCATATTCTTGTCCAAATAGGGTTTTTAACCAATCTTGTGCATCCAATTGGTGTGTTTGTGTCGTTGGATGATCAATTAGGTCATTATCGTCCTCCCTAGGCGTATTATTGTCCAATTAGGGTTTTTAACCAATCTTGCGCATCCAATAGGTGTGTTTGTGTCATTGGATGATCAATTAGGTCATTTTCGTCCTCCCTAGGCTTATTTTTGTTCAATTAGGGTTTTTAACCAATCTTGTGCGTCCAATAGGTTTGTTTGTGTCATTGGATGATCAATTAGGTCATTTTCGTCCTCCCTAGGCTTATTCTTGTCCAATTAGGGTTTTTAACCAATCTAGTGCATCCAATAGGTGTGTTTGTGTCATTGGATGATCAATTAGATCATTTTGATCCACCCTAGGCTTATTCTTCTCCAATTAGGGTTTTTAACCAATCTTGTGCATCCAATAAGTTCATTTGTGTCATTGAATTAACATTTAGGTCAATTTCGTCCTCCCTAGACATATTCTTGTCCAATTAGGGGTTTTAACCAATCTTGTGCATCCAATAGGTGTGTTTGTGTCATTGGATGATCAATTAGGTCATTTTCGTCCTCCATAGGCTTATTCTTGTCCAATTAGGGTTTTTAACCAATCTTGTGCATCCAATAAGTTTGTTTTTGTCATTGAATTAATATTTAGGTCATTTTCGTCCTCCCTAGACATATTCTTGTCCAATTAGGGTTTTTAACCAATCTTGTGCATCCAATAGGTGTGTTTGTGTCATTGGATGATCAATTAGGTCATTTTCGTCCTCCCTAGGCTTATTCTTGTCCAATTAGGGTTTTTAACCAATCTTGTGCATCCAATAAGTTCGTTTGTGTCATTGGATGATTAATTAGGTCATTTTCGTCCTCCCTAGGCTTATTCTTGTCCAATTAGGGTTTTTAACCAATCTTGTGCATCCAATAGGTGTGTTTGTGTCATTGGATGATCAATTAGGTCATTTTCGTCCTCCCTAGGCTTATTTTTGTTCAATTAGGGTTTTTAACCAATCTTGTGCATCCAATAGGTTTGTTTGTGTCATTGGATGATCAATTAGGTCATTTTCGTCCTCCCTAGGCTTATTCTTTTCCAATTAGGGTTTTTAACCAATCTAGTGCATCCAATAGGTGTGTTTGTGTCATTGGATGATCAATTAGATCATTTTGATCCACCCTAGGCTTATTCTTCTCCAATTAGGGTTTTTAACCAAACTTGTGCATCCAATAAGTTCATTTGTGTCATTGAATTAACATTTAGGTCAATTTCGTCCTCCCTAGACATATTCTTGTCCAATTAGGGTTTTTAATCAATCTTGTGCATCCAATAGGTGTGTTTGTGTCATTGGATAATCAATTAGGTCATTTTCACCCTCCCGTGGCTTATTCTCGACCAATTAGGGTTTTTAACCAATCTTGTGCATCCAATAGGTTCATTTGTGTCATTGGATTAACATTTAGGTCATTTTTGTCCTCCCTAGTCATATTCTTGTCCAATTAGGGTTTTTAACCAATCTTGTGCATCCAATAGGTGTGTTTGTGTCATTGGATGATCAATTAGATCATTTTGATCCACCCTAGGCTTATTCTTGTCCAATTAGGGCTTTTAATCAATCTTGTGCATCCAATAAGTTCATTTGTGTCATTGAATTAACATTTAGGTCTTTTTCGCCCTCCCTTGACATATTCTTGTCCAATTAGGGTTTTTAACCAATCTTGTGCTTCAAATTGGTGTGTTTGAGTCATTGGATGATCAATTAGGTCATTTTCTTCCTCCCTAGGCTTATTCTTGTCCAATTAGGGTTTTTAACCAATCTTGTGCATCCAATACGTGTGTTTGTGTCATTGGATGATCAATTACGTCATTTTGATCCTCCTTAGGCTTATTCTTGTCCAATTAGGGTTTTCAACCAATCTTGTGCATCCAATAAGTTCATTTGTGTCATTGGATTAACATTTAGGTCATTTTCGTCCTCCCTAGGCATATTCTTGTCCAATTAGGGTTTTTAACCAATCTTGTGCATCCAATAGGTGTGTTTGTGTCATTGGATGATCAATTAGGTCATTTTGATCCTCCCTAGGCTTATTCTTGTCCAATTAGGGTTTTTAACCAATCTTGTGCATCCAATAAGTTCATTTGTGTCATTGAATTAACTTTTAGGTCATTTTCGTCCTCCCTTGACATATTCTTGTCCAATTAGGGTTTTTAACCAATCTTGTGCTTTAAATTGGTGTGTTTGAGTCATTGGATGATCAATTAGGTCATTTTCTTCATCCCTAGGCTTATTCTTGTCCAATTAGGGTTTTTAACCAATCTTGTGCATCCAATACGTGTGTTTGTGTCATTGGATGATCAATTACGTCATTTTGATCCTCCCTAGGCTTATTCTTGTCCAATTAGGGTTTTCAACCAATCTTGTGCATCCAATAAGTTCATTTGTGTCATTGGATTAACATTTAGGTCATTTTCGTCCTCCCTATGCATATTCTTGTCCAATTAGGGTTTTTAACCAATCTTGTGCATCCAATAGGTGTGTTTGTGTCATTGGATGATCAATTAGGTCATTTTGATCCTCCCTAGGCTTATTCTTGTCCAATTAGGGTTTTTAACCAATCTTGTGCATCCAATAAGTTCACTTGTGTCATTGAATTAACATTTAGGTCAATTTCGTCCTCCCTAGACATATTCTTGTCCAATTAGGGTTTTTAATCAATCTTGTGCATCCAATAGGTGTGTTTGTGTCATTGGATAATCAATTAGGTCATTTTCACCCTCCCGAGGCTTATT
Organism: Cicer pinnatifidum; assembly: GCA_037974775.1. Lineage (NCBI taxonomy): Eukaryota > Viridiplantae > Streptophyta > Magnoliopsida > Fabales > Fabaceae > Cicer > Cicer pinnatifidum. Next base: position 95,263 of record JBBPBR010001896.1, on the reverse strand, counting down.
CTCGACCAATTAGGGTTTTTAACCAATCTTGTGCATCCAATAGGTTCATTTGTGTCATTGGATTAACATTTAGGTCATTTTTGTCCTCCCTAGTCATATTCTTGTCCAATTAGGGTTTTTAACCAATCTTGTGCATCCAATAGGTGAGTTTGTGTCATTGGATGATCAATTAGATCATTTTGATCCACCCTAGGCTTATTCTTGTCCAATTAGGGCTTTTAATCAATCTTGTGCATCCAATAAGTTCATTTGTGTCATTGAATTAACATTTAGGTCTTTTTCGTCCTCCCTTGACATATTCTTGTCCAATTAGGGTTTTTAACCAATCTTGTGCTTCAAATTGGTGTGTTTGAGTCATTGGATGATCAATTAGGTCATTTTCTTCCTCCCTAGGCTTATTCTTGTCCAATTAGGGTTTTTAACCAATCTTGTGCATCCAATACGTGTGTTTGTGTCATTGGATGATCAATTACGTCATTTTGATCCTCCCTAGGCTTATTCTTGTCCAATTAGGGTTTTTAACCAATCTTGTGCATCCAATAAGTTCATTTGTGTCATTGAATTAACATTTAGGTCATTTTCGTCCTCCCTTGACATATTCTTGTCCAATTAGGGTTTTTAACCAATCTTGTGCTTTAAATTGGTGTGTTTGAGTCATTGGATGATCAATTAGGTCATTTTCTTCATCCCTAGGCTTATTCTTGTCCAATTAGGGTTTTTAACCAATCTTGTGCATCCAATACGTGTGTTTGTGTCATTGGATGATCAATTACGTCATTTTGATCCTCCCTAGGCTTATTCTTGTCCAATTAGGGTTTTCAACCAATCTTGTGCATCCAATAAGTTCATTTGTGTCATTGGATTAACATTTAGGTCATTTTCGTCCTCCCTAGGCATATTCTTGTCCAATTAGGGTTTTTAACCAATCTTGTGCATCCAATAGGTGTGTTTGTGTCATTGGATGGTCAATTAGGTCATTTTGATCCTCCCTAGGCTTATTCTTGTCCAATTAGGGTTTTTAACCAATCTTGTGCATCCAATAAGTTCATTTGTGTCATTGGATTAACATTTAGGTCATTTTCGTCCTCCCTAGGCATATTCTTGTCCAATTAGGGTTTTTAACCAATCTTGTGCATCCAATAGGTGGGTTTGTGTCATTGGATGATCAATTAGGTCATTTTCGTCCTCCCTAGGCTTATTCTTGTCCAATTAGGGTTTTTAACCAATCTTGTGCATCCAATAGGTGTGTTTGTGTCATTGGATGATCAATTAGGTCATTTTCGCCCTCCCGAGGCTTATTCTCGACCTATTAGGGTTTTTAACCAATCTTGTGCATCCAATAGGTGCATTTGTGTCATTGGATTAACATTTAGGTCATTTTCGTCCTCCCTAGTCATATTCTAGTCCAATTAGGGTTTTTAACCAATCTTGTGCATCCAATAGGTGTGTTTGTGTCATTGGATGATCAATTAGGTCATTATCGTCCTCCCTAGGCGTATTCTTGTCCAATTAGGGTTTTTAACCAATCTTGTGCATGCAATAGGTGTGTTTGTGTCATTGGATGATCAATTAGGTCATTTTCGTCCTCCCTAGGCTTATTCTTGTTCAATTAGGGTTTTTAACCAGTCTTGTGCATCCAATAGGTTTGTTTGTGTCATTGGATGATCAATTAGGTCATTTTCGTCCTCCCTAGGCTTATTCTTGTCCAATTAGGGTTTTTAACCAATCTTGTGCATCCAATAGGTGTGTTTGTGTCATTGGATGATCAATTTGATCATTTTGATCCACCCTAGGCTTTTTCTTGTCCAATTAGGGTTTTTAACCAATCTTGTGCATCCAATAAGTTCATTTCTGTCGTTGAATTAACATTTAGGTCATTTTCGTCCTCCCTAGACATATTCTTGTCCAATTAGGGTTTTTAACCAATCTTGTGCATCCAATGGGTGTGTTTGTATCATTGGATGATCAATTAGGTAATTTTCTTCCTCCCTAGGATTATTCTTATCCAATTAGGGTTTTTAACCAATCTTGTGCATCCAATACGTGTGTTTGTGTCATTGGATGATCAATTACGTCATTTTGATCCTCCCTAGGCTTATTCTTGTCCAATTAGGGTTTTTAACCATTCTTGAGCATCCAATAGGTGTGTTTGTGTCATTGGATGAACAATTAGGTCATTTTCGTCCTCCCTAGGCATATTCTTGTCCAATTAGGGTTTTTAACCAATCTTGAGCATCCAATAGGTGTGTTTGTGTCATTGGATGAACAATTAGGTCATTTTCGTCCTCCCTAGGCTTATTCTTGTCCAATTAGGGTTTTTAACCAATCTTGTGCATCCATTAGGTGTGTTTGTGTCATTGGATGATCAATTAGGTCATTTTCGTACTCCCGAAGCTTATTCTCGACCAATTAGGGTTTTTATCAAATCTTGTGCATCCAATAGGTTCATTTATGTCATTGGATTAACATTTAGGTCATTTTCGTGCTCCCTAGTCATATTCTTATCCAATTAGGGTTTTTAACCAATCTTGTGCATCCAATAGGTGTGTTTGTGTCATTGGATGATCAATTAGGTCATTTTCGTCCTCCCGAAACTTATTCTCGACCAATTAGGGTTTTTAACCAATCTTGTGCATCCAATAGGTTCATTTGTGTCATTGGATTAACATTTAGGTCTTTTTCGTCCTCCCTAGTCATATTCTTATCCAATTAGGGTTTTTAACCAATCTTCTGCATCCAATAGGTGTGTTTGTGTCATTGGATGATCAATTAGGTAATTTTCGTCCTCCCTAGGCTTATTCTTGTTCAATTATGCTTTTTAACCAATCTTGTGCATCCAATAGGTGTGTTTGTGTCATTGGATGATCAATTAGGTCATTTTCGTCCTCCCTACGCTTATTCTTGTTCAATTAGGGTTTTTATCCCATCTTGTGCATCCAATAGGTTTGTTTGTGTCATTGGATGATCAATTATGTCATTTTTGTCCTCCCTAGGCTTATTCTTGTCCAATTAGGGTTTTTAACACATCTTGTGCATCAAATAGGTGTGTTTGTGTCATTGGATGATCAATTAGGTCATTTTCGTCCTCCCGAAGCTTATTCTCGACCAATTAGGGTTTTTAACCAATCTTGTGCATCCAATAGGTTCATTTGTGTCATTGGATTAACATTTAGGTCATTTTCGTCCTCCCTAGGCATATTCTTGTCTAATTAGGGTTTTTAACCAATCTTGTGCATCCAATAGGTGTGTTTGTGTCATTGGATGATCAATTAGGTCATTTTGATCCTCCCTATGCTTATTCTTGTCCAATTAGGGTTTTTAACCAATCTTGTGCATCCAATAAGTTCATTTGTGTCATTGGATTAACATTTAGGTCATTTTCGTCCTCCCTAGCCATATTTTTGTCCAATTAGGGTTTTTAATCAATCTTGTGCATCCAATAGGTGTGTTTGTGTCATTGGACGATCAATTAGGTCATTTTCGTCCTCCCTAGGCTTATTCTTGTCCAATTAGGGTTTTTAACCAATCTTGTGCATCCAATAGGTGTGTTTGTGTCATTGGATGATCAATTAGGTCATTTTCGCCCTCCCGAGGCTTATTCTCGACCAATTAGGGTTTTTAACCAATCTTGTGCATCCAATAGGTTCATTTGTGTCATTGGATTAACATTTAGGTCATTTATGTCCTCCCTAGTCATATTCTTGTCCAATTAGGGTTTTTATCCAATCTTGTGCATCCAATAGGTGTGTTTGTGTCATTGGATGATCAATTAGGTCATTATCGTCCTCCCTAGGCGTATTATTGTCCAATTAGTGTTTTTAACCAATCTTGTGCATCCAATAGGTGTGTTTGTGTCATTGGAAGATCATTTAGGTCATTTTCGTCCTCCCTAGGCTTATTCTTGTCCAATTAGGGTTTTTAACCAATATTGTGCATCCAATAGGTGTGTTTGTGTCATTGGATGATCAATTAGATCATTTTGATCCACCCTATGCTTTTTCTTGTCCAATTAGGGTTTTTAACCAATCTTGTGCATCCAATAAGTTGATTTCTGTCGTTGAATTAACATTTAGGTCATTTTCGTCCTCCCTAGACATATTCTTGTCCAATTAGGGTTTTTAACCAATCTTGTGCATCCAATGGGTGTGTTTGTATCATTGGATGATCAATTAGGTAATTTTCTTCCTCCCTAGGATTATTCTTATCCAATTAGGGTTTTTAACCAATCTTGTGCATCCAATACGTGTGTTTGTGTCATTGGATGATCAATTACGTCATTTTGATCCTCCCTAGGCTTATTCTTGTCCAATTAGGGTTTTTAACCATTCTTGAGCATCCAATAGGTGTGTTTGTGTCATTGGATGAACAATTAGGTCATTTTCGTCCTCCCTAGGCATATTCTTGTCCAATTAGGGTTTTTAACCAATCTTGAGCATCCAATAGGTGTGTTTGTGTCATTGGATGAACAATTAGGTCATTTTCGTCCTCCCTAGGCTTATTCTTGTCCAATTAGGGTTTTTAACCAATCTTGTGCATCCAATAGGTGTGTTTGTGTCATTGGATGATCAATTAGGTCATTTTCGTACTCATGAAGCTTATTCTCGACCAATTCGGGTTTTTATCAAATCTTGTGCATCCAATAGGTTCATTTATGTCATTGGATTAACATTTAGGTCATTTTCGTGCTCCCTAGTCATATTCTTATCCAATTAGGGTTTTTAACCAATCTTGTGCATCCAATAGGTGTGTTTGTGTCATTGGATGATCAATTAGGTCATTTTCGTCCTCCCGAAGCTTATTCTCGACCAATTAGGGTTTTTAACCAATCTTGTGCATCCAATAGGTTCATTTGTGTCATTGGATTAACATTTAGGTCTTTTTCGTCCTCCCTAGTCATATTCTTATCCAATTAGGGTTTTTAACCAATCTTCTGCATCCAATAGGTGTGTTTGTGTCATTGGATGATCAATTAGGTAATTTTCGTCCTCCCTAGGCTTATTCTTGTTCAATTATGCTTTTTAACCAATCTTGTGCATCCAATAGGTGTGTTTGTGTCATTGGATGATCAATTAGGTCATTTTCGTCCTCCCTAGGCTTATTCTTGTCCAATTAGGGTTTTTAACCAATCTTGTGCATCCAATAGGTGTGTTTGTGTCATTGGATGATCAATTAGGTCATTTTCGTCCTCCCTAGGCTTATTCTTGTCCAATTAGGGTTTTTAACCAATCTTGTGCATCCAATAGGTGTGTTTGTGTGATTGGATGATCAATTAGGTCATTTTCGTACTCCCTAGGCTTATTCTTGTCCAATTAGGGTTTTTAACAAATCTTGTGCATCCAATAAGTTCATTTGTGTCATTGGATTATCAATTAGGTCATTTTCGTCCTCCCTAGGCATATTCTTGTCCAACTAGGGTTTTTAACCAATCTTGTGCATCCAATAGGTGTGTTTGTGTCATTGGATGATCAATTAGGTCATTTTCGTCCTCCCTAGGCTTATTCTTGTCCAATTAGGGTTTTTAACCAATCTTGTGCATCCAATAGGTGTGTTTGTGTCATTGGATGATCAATTAGGTCATTTTTGTCCTTCCTAGGCTTATTCTTGTCCAACTAGGGTTTTTAACCAATCTTGTGCATCCAATAGGTGTGTTTGTGTCATTGGATGATCAATTAGGTCATTTTCGTCCTCCCTAGGCTTATTCTTGTCCAATTAGGGTTTTTAACCAATCTTGTGCATCCAATAAGTTCATTTGTGTCATTGGATGATCAATTAGGTCATTTTCGTCCTCCCTAGGCAAATTCTTGTCCAACTAGGGTTTTTAACCAATCTTTTGCATCCAATAGGTGTGTTTGTGTCATTGGATGATCAATTAGGTCATTTTCGTCCTCCCTAGGCTTATTCATGTCCAATTAGGGTTTTTAACCAATCTTGTGCATCCAATAACTTTGTTTGTGTCATTAAATTAATATTTAGGTCATTTTCTACCTCCCTAGGCATATTCTTGTCCAATTAGGGTTTTTAACCAATCTTGTGCATCCAATAGGTGTGTTTGTGTCATTGGATGATCAATTAGGTCATTTTCGTCCTCCCTAGGCTTATTCTTGTCCAATTAGGGTTTTTAACCAATCTTGTGCATCCAATAGGTGTGTTTATGTCATTGGATGATCAATTAGGTCATTTTCGTCCTCCCTAGGCTTATTCTTGTCCAATTAGGGTTTTTAACCAATCTTGTGCATCCAATAACTTTGTTTGTGTCATTGAATTAATATTTAGGTAATTTTCCTCCTCCCTAGGCATATTCTTGTCCAATTAGGGTTTTTATCCAATCTTGTGCACCCAATAGGTTTGTTTGTGTCATTGGATGATCAATTAGGTCATTTTCGTCCTCCCTAGGCTTATTCTTGTCCAATTAGGGTTTTTAACCAATCTTGTGCATCCAATAAGTTCATTTGTGTCATTGGATTAACATTTAGGTCATTTTCGTCCTCCCTAGGCATATTCTTGTCCAATTAGAGTTTTAGACAAAACTTGTGCATCCAATAGGTGTGTTTGGGTCATTGGATGATCAATTAGGTTATTTTCGTCCTCCATAGACTTATTCTTGTCCAATTAGGGTTTTTAACTAATTTTGTGCAACCAATAAGTTCATTTGTGTCATTGGATGATCAATTAGGTCATTTTCGTCTTCCCTAGGCACATTCTTATCCAATTAGGGTTTTTAACCAATCTTGTGCATCCAATAGGTGTGTTTGTGTCATTGGATGATCAATTAGGTCATTTTCGTCCTCCCTAGGCTTATTCTTGTCCAATTAGGGTTTTTAACCAATCTTGTGCATCCAATAGGTGTGTTTGTGTCATTGGATGATCAATTAGGTCATTTTCGTCCTCCCTAGGCTTATTCTTGTCCAATTAGGGTTTTTAACCAATCTTGTGCATCCAATAGGTGTGTTTGTGTCATTGGATGATCAATTAGGTCATTTTCGTCCTACCTAGGCATATTCTTGACCGATTAGGGTTTTTAACCAATCTTGTGCATCCAATAAGTTGAGTTGTGTCATTAGATTAAGATTTAGGTCATTTTCGTCCTCCCTAGGCTTATTCTTGTCCAATTAGGGTTTTTAACCAATCTTGTGCATCCAATAAGTTGAGTTGTGTCATTGGATTAACATTTAGGTCATTTTCGTCCTCCCTAGGCTTATTCTTGTCCAATTAGGGTTTTTAACCAATCTTGTGTATCCAATAGGTGTGTTTGTGTCATTGGATGATCAATTAGGTCATGTTCGTCCTCCATAGGCTTATTCTTGTCCAATTAGGGTTTTTAACCAATTTTGTGCATCCAATAAGTTGAGTTGTGTCATTGGATTAACATTTAGTCATTTTCGTCCTCCCTAGGCTTATTCTTGTCCAATTAGGGTTTTTAACCAATCTTGTGCATCCAATAAGTTCATTTGTGTCATTGGATTAACATTTAGGTCATTTTCGTCCTCCCTAGGCATATTCTTGTCCAATTAGGGTTTTTAAGCAATCTTGTGCATCCAATAGGTGTGTTTGTGTCATTGGATGATCAATTAGGTCATTTTCGTCCTCCCTAGGCTTATTCTTGTCCAATTAGGGTTTTTAACCAATCTTGTGCATCCAATAGGTGTTTTTGTGTCATTGGATGATCAATTAGGACATTTTCGCCCTCCCGAGGCTTATTTTCGACCAATTAGGGTTTTTAACCAATCTTGTGCATCCAATAGGTTCATTTGTGTCATTGGATTAACATTTAGGTCATTTATGTCCTCCCTAGTCATATTCTTGTCCAATTAGGGTTTTTAACCAATCTTGTGCATCCAATAGGTGTGTTTGTGTCATTGGATGATCAATTAGGTCATTATCGTCCTCCCTAGGCGTATTATTGTCCAATTAGTGTTTTTAACCAATCTTGTGCATCCAATAGGTGTGTTTGTGTCATTGGATGATCAATTAGGTCATTTTGATCCTCCCTAGGCTTATTCTTGTCCAATTAGGGTTTTTAACCAATCTTGTGAATCCAATAAGTTCATTTGTGTCATTGAATTAACATTTAGGTCATTTTCGTCCTCCCTTGACATATTCTTGTCCAATTAGGGTTTTTAACCAATCTTGTGCTTTAAATTGGTGTGTTTGAGTCATTGGATGATCAATTAGGTCATTTTCTTCATCCCTAGGCATATTCTTGTCCAATTAGGGTTTTTAACCAATCTTGTGCATCCAATACGTGTGTTTGTGTCATTGGATGATCAATTACGTCATTTTGATCCTCCCTAGGCTTATTCTTGTCCAATTAGGGTTTTCAACCAATCTTGTGCATCCAATAAGTTCATTTGTGTCATTGGATGATCAATTAGGTCATTATCGTCCTCCCTAGGCGTATTATTGTCCAATTAGGGTTTTTAACCAATCTTGTGCATCCAACAGGTGTGTTTGTGTCATTGGATGATCAATTAGGTCATTTTGATCCTCCCTAGGCTTATTCTTGTCCAATTAGGGTTTTTAACCAATCTTGTGCATCCAATAAGTTCATTTGTGTCATTGGATTAACATTTAGGTCATTTTCGTCCTCCCTAGGCATATTCTTGTCCAATTAGGGTTTTTAACCAATCTTGTGCATCCAATAGGTGGGTTTGTGTCATTGGATGATCAATTAGGTCATTTTCGTCCTCCCTAGGCTTATTCTTGTCCAATTAGGGTTTTTAACCAATCTTGTGAATCCAATAGGTGTGTTTGTGTCATTGGATGATCAATTAGGTCATTTTCGCCCTCCCGAGGCTTATTCTCGACCAGTTAGGGTTTTTAACCAATCTTGTGCATCCAATAGGTGCATTTGTGTCATTGGATTAACATTTAGGTCATTTTCGTCCTCCCTAGTCATATTCTTGTCCAATTAGGGTTTTTAACCAATCTTGTGCATCCAATAGGTGTGTTTGTGTCATTGGATGATCAATTAGGTCATTATCGTCCTCCCTAGGCGTATTCTTGTCCAATTAGGGTTTTTAACCAATCTTGTGCATCCAATAGGTGTGTTTGTGTCATTGGATGATCAATTAGGTCATTATCGTCCTCCCTAGGTGTATTATTCTCCAATTAGTGTTTTTAACCAATCTTGTGCATCCAATAGGTGTGTTTGTCTCATTGGATGATCTATTAGGTCATTTTCGTCCTCCCTAGGCTTATTTTTGTTCAATTAGGGTTTTTAACCAATCTTGTGCATCCAATAGGTTTGTTTGTGTCATTGGATGATCAATTAGGTCATTTTCGTCCTCCCTAGGCTTATTCTTGTCCAATTAGGGTTTTTAACCAATCTTGTGCATCCAATAGGTGTGTTTGTGTCATTGGATGATCAATTAGATCATTTTGATCCACCCTAGGCTTATTCTTGTCCAATTAGGGTTTTTAACCAATCTTGTGCATCCAATAAGTTCATTTCTGTCATTGAATTAACATTTAGGTCATTTTCGTCCACCCTAGACATATTCTTGTCCAATTAGGGTTTTTAACCAATCTTGTGCATCCAATGGGTGTGTTTGTATCATTGGATGATCAATTAGGTAATTTTCTTCCTCCCTAGGCTTATTCTTCTCCAATTAGGGTTTTTAACCAATCTTGTGCAACCAATACGTGTGTTTGTGTCATTGGATGATCAATTACGTCATTTTGATCCTCCCTAGGCTTATTCTTGTCCAATTAGGGTTTTTAACCAATCTTGTGCATCCAATTGGTGTGTTTGTGTCATTGGATGATCAATTAGGTAATTTTCTTCCTCCCTAGGCTTATTCTTGTCCAATTAGGGTTTTTAACCAATCTTGTGCATCCAATACGTGTGTTTGTGTCATTGGATGATCAGTTACGTCATTTTGATCCTCCCTAGGCTTATTCTTGTCCAATTAGGGTTTTTAACCAATCTTGTGCATCCAATAAGTTCATTTGTGTCATTGGATTAACATTTAGGTCATTTTCGTCCTCCCTAGGCATATTCTTGTCCAATTAGGGTTTTTAACCAATCTTGTGCATCCAATAGGTGTGTTTGTGTCATTGGATGATCAATTAGGTCATTTTGATCCTCCCTAGGCTTATTCTTGTCCAATTAGGGTTTTTAACTAATCTTGTGCATCCAATAAGTTCATTTGTGTCATTGGATTAACATTTAGGTCATTTTCGTCCTCCCTAGTCATATTCTTGTCCAATTAAGGTTTTTAACCAATCTTGTGCATCCAATAGGTGTGTTTGTGTCATTGGATGATCAATTAGGTCATTATCGTCCTCCCTAGGCGTATTCTTGTCCAATTAGGGTTTTTAACCAATCTTGTGCATCCAATAGGTGTGTTTGTGTCATTGGATGATCAATTAGGTCATTTTCGTCCTCCCTAGGCTTATTCTTGTCCAATTAGGGTTTTTAACCAATCTTGTGCATCCAATAGGTGTGTTTGTGTCATTGGATGATCAATTAGATCATTTTGATCCACCCTAGGCTTTTTCTTGTCCAATTAGGGTTTTTAACCAATCTTGTGCATCCAATAAGTTGATTTCTGTCGATGAATTAACATTTAGGTCATTTTCGTCCTCCCTAGACATATTCTTGTCCAATTAGGGTTTTTAACCAATCTTGTGCATCCAATGGGTGTGTTTGTATCATTGGATGATCAATTAGGTAATTTTCTTCCTCCGTAGGATTATTCTTATCCAATTAGGGTTTTTAACCAATCTTGTGCATCCAATACGTGTGTTTGTGTCATTGGATGATCAATTACGTCATTTTGATCCTCCCTAGGCTTATTCTTGTCCAATTAGGGTTTTTAACCAATCTTGTGCATCCAATAAGTTCATTTGTGTCATTGGATTAACATTTAGGTCATTTTCGTCCTCCCTAGGCATATTCTTGTCCAATTAGGGTTTTTAACCAATCTTGTGCATCCAATAGGTGTGTTTGTGTCATTCGATGATCAATTAGGTCATTTTGATCCTCCATAGGCTTATTCTTGTCCAATTAGGATTTTTAACCAATCTTGTGCATCCAATAAGTTCATTTGTGTCATTGGATTAACATTTAGGTCATTTTCGTCCTCCCTAGTCATATTCTTGTCCAATTAGGGTTTTTAACCAATCTTGAGCATCCAATAGGTGGGTTTGTGTCATTGGATGATCAATTAGGTCATTTTCGTCCTCCCTAGGCTTATTCTTGTCCAATTAGGGTTTTTAACCAATCTTGTGCATCCAATAGGTGTGTTTGTGTCATTGGATGATCAATTAGGTCATTTTCGCCCTCCCGAGGCTTATTCTCGACCAATTAGGGTTTTTAACCAATCCTGTGCATCCAATAGGTGCATTTGTGTCATTGGATTAACATTTAGGTCATTTTCGTCCTCCCTAGTCATATTCTTGTCCAATTAGGGTTTTTAACTAATCTTGTGCATCCAATAGGTGTGTTTGTGTCATTGGATGATCAATTAGGTCATTTTGATCCTCCCTAGGCTTATTCTTGTCCAATTAGGGTTTTTAACCAATCTTGTGCATCCAATAAGTTCATTTGTGTCATTGGATTAACATTTAGGTCATTTTCGTCCTCCCTAGTCATATTCTTGTCCAATTAGGGTTTTTAACCAATCTTGTGCATCCAATAGGTGGGTTTGTGTCATTGGATGATCAATTAGGTCATTTTCGTCCTCCCTAGGCTTATTCTTGTCCAATTAGGGTTTTTAACCAATCTTGTGCATCCGATAAGTTTGTTTGTGTCATTGAATTAATATTTAGGTCATTTTCGTCCTCCCTAGCCATATTCTTGTCCAATTAGGGTTTTTAACCAATTTTGTGCATCCAATAGGTGTGTTTGTGTCATTGGATGATCAATTAGGTCATTTTCGTCCTCCCTAGGCTTATTCTTGTCCAATTAGGGTTTTTAACCAATCTTGTGCATCGAATTACTTTGTTTGTGTCATTGAATTAATATTTAGGTCATTTTCGTCCTCCCTAGGCATATTCTTGTCCAATTAGGGTTTTTAACCAATCTTGTGCATCCAATAGGTGTGTTTGTGTCATTGGATGATCAATTAGGTCATTTTCGTCCTCCCTAGGCTTATTCTTGTCCAATTAGGGTTTTTAACCAATCTTGTGCATCCAATAGGTGTGTTTGTGTCATTGGATGATCAATTAGGTCATTTTCGTCCTCCCTAGGCTTATTCTTGTCCAATTAGGGTTTTTAACCAATCTTGTGCATCCAATAGGCGTGGTTGTGTCATTGGATGATCAATTAGGTCATTTTCGTCCTCCCTAGGCTTATTCTTGTCCAATTAGGGTTTTTAACCAATCTTGTGCATCCAATAGGTGTGTTTGTGTCATTGGATGATCAATTAGGTCATTTTCGTCCTCCCTAGGCTTATTCTTGTCCAATTAGGGTTTTTAACCAATCTTGTGCATCCAATAAGTTGAATTGTGTCATTAGATTAACATTTAGGTCATTTTCGTCCTCCCTAGGCTTATTCTTGTCCAATTAGGGTTTTTAACCAATCTTGTGCATCCAATAAGTTGAGTTGTGTCATTGGATTAACATTTAGGTCATTTTCGTCCTCCCTAGGGTTATTCTTGTCCAATTAGGGTTTTTAACCAATCTTGTGCATCCAATAAGTTCATTTGTGTCATTGGATTAACATTTAGGTCATTTTCGTCCTCCCTAGGCTTATTCTTGTCCAATTAGGGTTTTTAACCAATCTTGTGCATCCAATAAGTTCATTTGTGTCATTGGATTAACATTTAGGTCATTTTCGTCCTCCCTAGGCATATTCTTGTCCAATTAGGGTTTTTAACCAATCTTGTGCATCCAATAGGTGTGTTTGGGTCATTAGATGATCAATTAGGTCATTTTCGTCCTCCCTTGGCATATTCTTGTCCAATTAGGGTTTTTAACTAATCTTGTGCATCCAATAAGTTCATTTGTGTCATTGGATGATCAATTAGGTCATTTTCGTCCTCTCTAGGCATATTCTTGTCCAATTAGGGTTTTTAACCAATCTTGTGCATCCAATAGGTGTGTTTGTGTCATTGGATGATCAATTATGTCATTTTCGTCCTCCCTAGGCTTATTCTTGTCCAATTAGGGTTTTTAACCAATCTTGTGCATCCAATAAGTTTGTTTATGTCATTGAATTAATATTTAGGTCATTTTAGTCCTCCCTAGGCATATTCTTGTCCAATTAGGGTTTTTAACCAATCTTGTGCATCCAATAGGTGTGTTTGTGTCATTGGATGATCAATTAGGTCATTTTCGTCCTCCCTAGGCTTATTCTTGTCCAATTAGGGTTTTTAACCAATCTTGTGCATCCAATAGGTGTGTTTGTGTCATTGGATGATCAATTAGATCATTTTGATCCACCCTAGGCTTTTTCTTGTCCAATTAGGGTTTTTAACCAATCTTGTGCATCCAATAAGTTGATTTCTGTCGATGAATTAACATTTAGGTCATTTTCGTCCTCCCTAGACATATTCTTGTCCAATTAGGGTTTTTAACCAATCTTGTGCATCCAATGGGTGTGTTTGTATCATTGGATGATCAATTAGGTAATTTTCTTCCTCCGTAGGATTATTCTTATCCAATTAGGGTTTTTAACCAATCTTGTGCATCCAATACGTGTGTTTGTGTCATTGGATGATCAATTACGTCATTTTGATCCTCCCTAGGCTTATTCTTGTCCAATTAGGGTTTTTAACCAATCTTGTGCATCCAATAAGTTCATTTGTGTCATTGGATTAACATTTAGGTCATTTTCGTCCTCCCTAGGCATATTCTTGTCCAATTAGGGTTTTTAACCAATCTTGTGCATCCAATAGGTGTGTTTGTGTCATTCGATGATCAATTAGGTCATTTTGATCCTCCATAGGCTTATTCTTGTCCAATTAGGATTTTTAACCAATCTTGTGCATCCAATAAGTTCATTTGTGTCATTGGATTAACATTTAGGTCATTTTCGTCCTCCCTAGTCATATTCTTGTCCAATTAGGGTTTTTAACCAATCTTGAGCATCCAATAGGTGGGTTTGTGTCATTGGATGATCAATTAGGTCATTTTCGTCCTCCCTAGGCTTATTCTTGTCCAATTAGGGTTTTTAACCAATCTTGTGCATCCAATAGGTGTGTTTGTGTCATTGGATGATCAATTAGGTCCTTTTGGTCCTCCCTAGGCTTATTCTTGTCCAATTAGGGTTTTTAACCAATCTTGTGCATCCAATAGGTGTGTTTGTGTCATTGGATGATCAATTAGGTCATTTTCGTCCTCCCTAGGCTTATTCTTGTCCAATTAGGGTTTTTAACCAATCTTGTGCATCCAATAACTTTGTTTGTGTCATCGAATTAATATTTAGGTCATTTTCATCCTCCCTAGGCATATTCTTGTCCAATTAGGGTTTTTAACCAATCTTGTGCATCCAATAGGTGTGTTTGTGTCATTGGATGATCAATTAGGTCATTTTCGTCCTCCCTAGGCTTATTCTTGTCCAATTAGGGTTTTTAACCAATCTTGTGCATCCAATAGGTGTGTTTGTGTCATTGGATGATCAATTAGGTCATTTTCATCCTCCCTATGCATATTCTTGTCCAATTAGGGTTTTTAACCAATCTTGTGCATCCAATAGGTGTGTTTGTGTCATTGGATGATCAATTAGGTCATTTTCGTCCTCCCTAGGCATTTTCTTGTCCAATTAGGGTTTTTAACCAATCTTGTGCATCCAATAAGTTGAGTTGTGTCATTGGATTAACATTTAGGTCATTTTCGTCCTCCCTAGGCTTATTCTTGTCCAATTAGGGTTTTTAACCAATCTTGTGGATCCAATAGGTGTGTTTGTGTCATTGGATGATCAATTAGGTCATTTTCGTCCTCGATAGGCTTATTCTTGTCCAATTAGGGTTTTTAACCAATCTTGTGCATCCAATAAGTTCATTTGTGTCATTGGATGATCAATTAGGTCATTTTCGTCCTCTCTAGGCATATTCTTGTCCAATTAGAGTTTTTAACCAATCTTGTGCATCCAATAGGTGTGTTTGTGTCATTGGATGATCAATTAGGTCATTTTCGTCCTCCCTAGTCATATTCTTCTCCAATTAGGGTTTTTAACCAATCTTGTGCATCCAATAAGTTGAGTTGTGTCATTGGATTAACATTTAAGTCATTTTCGTCCTCCCTAGGCTTATTCTTGTCCAATTAGGGTTTTTAACCAATCTTGTGCATCCAATAAGTTCATTTGTGTCATTGGATTAACATTTAGGTCATTTTCGTCCTCCCTAGGCATATTCTTGTCCAATTAGGGTTTTTAACAAATCTTGCGCATCCAATAGGTGTGTTTATGTCATTGGATGATCAATTAGGTCATTTTCGTCCTCCCTAGGCATATTCTTGTCCAATTAGGGTTTTTAACCAATCTTGTGCATCCAATAGGTGTGTTTGTGTCATTGGATGATCAATTAGGTCATTTACGTCCTCCCTATGCTTATTCTAGTCCAATTAGGGTTTTTAACCAATCTTGTGCATCCAATAACTTTGTTTGTGTCATTGAATTAATATTTACGTCATTTACGTCCTCCCTAGGCATATTCTTGTCCAATTAGGGTTTTTAACCAATCTTGTGCATCCAATAGGTGTGTTTGTGTCATTGGATGATCAATTAGGTCATTTTCGTCCTCCCTAGGCTTATTCTTGTCCAATTAGGGTTTTTAACCAATCTTGTGCATCCAATAAGTTGAGTTGTGTCATTGGATTAACATTTAGGTCTATTTCGTCCTCCCTAGGCTTATTCTTGTCCAATTAGGGTTTTTAACTAATCTTGTGCATCCAATAGGTGTGTTTGTGTCATTGGATGATCAATTAGGTCATTATCATCCTCCCTAGGCTTATTCTTGTCCAATTAGGGTTTTTAACCAATCTTGTGCATCCAATAGGTATGTTTGTGTGATTGGATGATCAATTAGGTTATTTTCGTCCTCCCTAGGCTTATTCTTGTCCAATTAGGGTTTTTAACCAATCTTGTGCATCCAATAAGTTGAGTTGTGTCATTGGATGATCAATTAGGTCATTTTCGTCCTCCCTAGGCATATTCTTGTCCAATTAGGGTTTTTAACCAATCTTGTGCATCCAATAGGTGTGTTTGTGTCATTGGATGATCAATTAGGTCATTTTCGTCCTCCCTAGGCTTATTCTTGTCCAATTAGGGTTTTTAACCAATCTTGTGCATCCAATAGGTGTGTTTGTGTCATTGGATGATCAATTAGGTCATTTTCGTCCTCCCTAGGCCTATTCTTGCCCAATTAGGGTTTTTAACCAATCTTGTGAATCCAATAAGTTTGTTTGTGTCATTGAATTAATATTTAGGTCATTTTCGTCCTCCCTACGCATATTATTGTCCAATTAGGGTTTTTAACCAATCTTCTGCATCCAATAGGTGTGTTTGTGTCATTGGATGATCAATTAGGTCATTTTCGTCCTCCCTAGGCATATTCTTGTCCAATTAGGGTTTTTAACCAATCTTGTGCATCCAATAGGTGTGTTTGTGTCATTGGATGATCAATTAGGTCATTTTCGTCCTCCCTAGGCTTATTCTTGTCCAATTAGGGTTTTTAAGCAATCTTGTGGATCCAATATTTTCATTTGTGTCATTGGATTAACATTTCGGTCATTGTCGTCCTCCCTAAGCATATTCTTGTCCAATTAGGGTTTTTAACCAATCTTGTGCATCCAATAAATTCATTTGTGTTATTGGATTAACATTTAGGTCATATTCGTCATCCCTAGGCATATTCTTGTCCAATTAGGGTTTTTAACCAATCTTGTGCATCCAATAGGTGTGTTTGTGTCATTGGATGATCAATTAGGTCATTTTCGTCCTCCCTAGGCATATTCTTGTCCAATTAGGGTTTTTAACCAATCTTGTGCATCCAATAGGTGTGTTTGTGTCATTGGATGATCAATTAGGTCATTTTCGTCCTCCCTAGGCTTATTCTTGTCCAATTAGGGTTTTTAACCAATCTTGTGCATCCAATAAGTTCATTTGTGTCATTGAATTAACATTTAGGTCATTTTCGTCCTTCCTAGGCATATTCTTGTCCAATTAGGGTTTTTAACCAATCTTGTGCATCCAATAGGTGTGTTTGTGTCTTTCGATGATCAATTAGGTCATTTTCGTCCTCCCTAGGCTAATTCTTGTCCAATTAGGGGTTTTAACCAATCTTGTGCATCCAATAAGTTCATTTGTGTCATTGGATTAACATTTTGGTCATTTTCGTCCTCCCGAGGCCTATTCTCGACCAAGTAGGGTTTTTAACCAATCTTGTGCATCCAATAAGTTCATTTGTGTCATGGGATTAACATTTTGGTCATTTTCGTCCTCCCTAGGCATATTCTTGTCCAATTAGGGTTTTTAATCAATCTTGTGCATCCAATAGGTGTGTTTATGTCATTGGATGATCAATTAGGTAAATTTCGTCCTCCCTAGTCTTATTCTTGTCCAATTAGGGTTTTTAACCAATCTTGTGCATCCAATAGGTGTGTTTGTGTCATTGGATGATCAATTAGGTCATTATCGTCCTCCCTAGGCGTATTCTTGTCCAATTAGGGTTTTTAACCAATCTTGTGCATCCAATAGGTGTGTTTGTGTCATTGGATGATCAATTAGGTCATTATCGTCCTCCCTAGGCGTATTATTGTCCAATTAGTGTTTTTAACCAATCTTGTGCATCCAATAGGTGTGTTTGTGTCATTGGATGATCAATTAGGTCATTTTGATCCTCCCTAGGCTTATTCTTGTCCAATTAGGGTTTTTAACCAATCTTGTGCATCCAATAAGTTCATTTGTGTCATTGAATTAACATTAATGTCATTTTCGTCCTCCCTTGACATATTCTTGTCCAATTAGGGTTTTTAACCAATCTTGTGCTTTAAATTGGTGTGTTTGAGTCATTGGATGATCAATTAGGTCATTTTCTTCATCCCTAGGCTTATTCTTGTCCAATTAGGGTTTTTAACCAATCTTGTGCATCCAATACGTGTGTTTGTGTCATTGGATGATCAATTAGGTCATTTTGATCCTCCCTAGGCTTATTCTTGTCCAATTAGGGTTTTTAACCAATCTTGTGCATCCAATAAGTTCATTTGTGTCATTGGATTAACATTTAGGTCATTTTCGTCCTCCCTAGGCATATTCTTGTCCAATTAGGGTTTTTAACCAATCTTGTGCATCCAATAGGTGGGTTTGTGTCATTGGATGATCAATTAGGTCATTTTCGTCCTCCCTAGGCTTATTCTTGTCCAATTAGGGTTTTTAACCAATCTTGTGAATCCAATAGGTGTGTTTGTGTCATTGGATGATCAATTAGGTCATTTTCGCCCTCCCGAGGCTTATTCTCGACCAGTTAGGGTTTTTAACCAATCTTGTGCATCCAATAGGTGCATTTGTGTCATTGGATTAACATTTAGGTCATTTTCGTCCTCCCTAGTCATATTCTTGTCCAATTAGGGTTTTTAACCAATCTTGTGCATCCAATAGGTGTGTTTGTGTCATTGGATGATCAATTAGGTCATTATCGTCCTCCCTAGGCGTATTCTTGTCCAATTAGGGTTTTTAACCAATCTTGTGCATCCAATAGGTGTGTTTGTGTCATTGGATGATCAATTAGGTCATTATCGTCCTCCCTAGGTGTATTATTCTCCAATTAGTGTTTTTAACCAATCTTGTGCATCCAATAGGTGTGTTTGTCTCATTGGATGATCTATTAGGTCATTTTCGTCCTCCCTAGGCTTATTTTTGTTCAATTAGGGTTTTTAACCAATCTTGTGCATCCAATAGGTTTGTTTGTGTCATTGGATGATCAATTAGGTCATTTTCGTCCTCCCTAGGCTTATTCTTGTCCAATTAGGGTTTTTAACCAATCTTGTGCATCCAATAGGTGTGTTTGTGTCATTGGATGATCAATTAGATCATTTTGATCCACCCTAGGCTTATTCTTGTCCAATTAGGGTTTTTAACCAATCTTGTGCATCCAATAAGTTCATTTCTGTCATTGAATTAACATTTAGGTCATTTTCGTCCACCCTAGACATATTCTTGTCCAATTAGGGTTTTTAACCAATCTTGTGCATCCAATGGGTGTGTTTGTATCATTGGATGATCAATTAGGTAATTTTCTTCCTCCCTAGGCTTATTCTTCTCCAATTAGGGTTTTTAACCAATCTTGTGCAACCAATACGTGTGTTTGTGTCATTGGATGATCAATTACGTCATTTTGATCCTCCCTAGGCTTATTCTTGTCCAATTAGGGTTTTTAACCAATCTTGTGCATCCAATTGGTGTGTTTGTGTCATTGGATGATCAATTAGGTAATTTTCTTCCTCCCTAGGCTTATTCTTGTCCAATTAGGGTTTTTAACCAATCTTGTGCATCCAATACGTGTGTTTGTGTCATTGGATGATCAGTTACGTCATTTTGATCCTCCCTAGGCTTATTCTTGTCCAATTAGGGTTTTTAACCAATCTTGTGCATCCAATAAGTTCATTTGTGTCATTGGATTAACATTTAGGTCATTTTCGTCCTCCCTAGGCATATTCTTGTCCAATTAGGGTTTTTAACCAATCTTGTGCATCCAATAGGTGTGTTTGTGTCATTGGATGATCAATTAGGTCATTTTGATCCTCCCTAGGCTTATTCTTGTCCAATTAGGGTTTTTAACTAATCTTGTGCATCCAATAAGTTCATTTGTGTCATTGGATTAACATTTAGGTCATTTTCGTCCTCCCTAGTCATATTCTTGTCCAATTAAGGTTTTTAACCAATCTTGTGCATCCAATAGGTGTGTTTGTGTCATTGGATGATCAATTAGGTCATTATCGTCCTCCCTAGGCGTATTCTTGTCCAATTAGGGTTTTTAACCAATCTTGTGCATCCAATAGGTGTGTTTGTGTCATTGGATGATCAATTAGGTCATTTTCGTCCTCCCTAGGCTTATTCTTGTCCAATTAGGGTTTTTAACCAATCTTGTGCATCCAATAGGTGTGTTTGTGTCATTGGATGATCAATTAGATCATTTTGATCCACCCTAGGCTTTTTCTTGTCCAATTAGGGTTTTTAACCAATCTTGTGCATCCAATAAGTTGATTTCTGTCGATGAATTAACATTTAGGTCATTTTCGTCCTCCCTAGACATATTCTTGTCCAATTAGGGTTTTTAACCAATCTTGTGCATCCAATGGGTGTGTTTGTATCATTGGATGATCAATTAGGTAATTTTCTTCCTCCGTAGGATTATTCTTATCCAATTAGGGTTTTTAACCAATCTTGTGCATCCAATACGTGTGTTTGTGTCATTGGATGATCAATTACGTCATTTTGATCCTCCCTAGGCTTATTCTTGTCCAATTAGGGTTTTTAACCAATCTTGTGCATCCAATAAGTTCATTTGTGTCATTGGATTAACATTTAGGTCATTTTCGTCCTCCCTAGGCATATTCTTGTCCAATTAGGGTTTTTAACCAATCTTGTGCATCCAATAGGTGTGTTTGTGTCATTCGATGATCAATTAGGTCATTTTGATCCTCCATAGGCTTATTCTTGTCCAATTAGGATTTTTAACCAATCTTGTGCATCCAATAAGTTCATTTGTGTCATTGGATTAACATTTAGGTCATTTTCGTCCTCCCTAGTCATATTCTTGTCCAATTAGGGTTTTTAACCAATCTTGAGCATCCAATAGGTGGGTTTGTGTCATTGGATGATCAATTAGGTCATTTTCGTCCTCCCTAGGCTTATTCTTGTCCAATTAGGGTTTTTAACCAATCTTGTGCATCCAATAGGTGTGTTTGTGTCATTGGATGATCAATTAGGTCATTTTCGCCCTCCCGAGGCTTATTCTCGACCAATTAGGGTTTTTAACCAATCCTGTGCATCCAATAGGTGCATTTGTGTCATTGGATTAACATTTAGGTCATTTTCGTCCTCCCTAGTCATATTCTTGTCCAATTAGGGTTTTTAACTAATCTTGTGCATCCAATAGGTGTGTTTGTGTCATTGGATGATCAATTAGGTCATTTTGATCCTCCCTAGGCTTATTCTTGTCCAATTAGGGTTTTTAACCAATCTTGTGCATCCAATAAGTTCATTTGTGTCATTGGATTAACATTTAGGTCATTTTCGTCCTCCCTAGTCATATTCTTGTCCAATTAGGGTTTTTAACCAATCTTGTGCATCCAATAGGTGGGTTTGTGTCATTGGATGATCAATTAGGTCATTTTCGTCCTCCCTAGGCTTATTCTTGTCCAATTAGGGTTTTTAACCAATCTTGTGCGTCCAATAAGTATGTTTATGTCAATGAATTAATATTTAGGTCATTTTCGTCCTCCCTAGGCATATTCTGGTCCAATTAGGGTTTTTAACCAATCTTGTGCATCCAATAGGTGTGTTTGTGTCATTGGATGATCAATTAGGTCATTTTCGTCCTCCCTAGGCTTATTCTTGTCCAATTAGGGTTTTTAACCAATCTTGTGCATCCAATAAGTTCATTTGTGTCGTTGGATGATCAATTAGGTCATTTTCGTCCTCCCTAGGCTTATTCTTGTCCAATTAGGGTTTTTAACCAATCTTGTGCATCCAATAACTTTGTTTGTGTAATTGAATTAATATTTAGGTCATTTTCCTCCTCCCTAGGCATATTCTTGTCCAATTAGGGTTTTTAACCAATCTTGTGCATCCAATAAGTTCATTTGTGTCATTGGATTAACATTTAGGTCATTTTCGTCTTCCCTAGGCATATTCTTGTCCAATTAGAGTTTTAGACCAATCTTGTGCATCCAATAGGTGTGTTTGTGTCATTGGATGATCAATTAGGTCATTTTCGTCCTTCCGAGGCAAATTCTTGTCCAATTAGGGTTTTTAACCAATCTTGTGCATCCAGTAGTTGTGTTTGTCTCATTGGATGATCAATTAGGTCATTTTCGTCCTCCCGAGACTTATTCTTGTCCAATTAGGGTTTTTAACCAATCTTGTGCATCCAATAGGTGTGTTTGTGTCATTGGATGATCAATTAGGTCATTTTCGTCCTCCCTAGGCTTATTCTTGTCCAATTAGGGTTTTTAACCAATCTTGTGCATCCAATAACTTTGTTTGTGTCATCGAATTAATATTTAGGTCATTTTCATCCTCCCTAGGCATATTCTTGTCCAATTAGGGTTTTTAACCAATCTTGTGCATCCAATAGGTGTGTTTGTGTCATTGGATGATCAATTAGGTCATTTTCGTCCTCCCTAGGCTTATTCTTGTCCAATTAGGGTTTTTAACCAATCTTGTGCATCCAATAGGTGTGTTTGTGTCATTGGATAATCAATTAGGTCATTTTCGTCCTCCATAGGCTTATTCTTGTCCAATTAGGGTTTTTAACCAATCTTGTGCATCCAATAAGTTCATTTGTGTCATTGGATTAACATTTAGGTCATTTTCGTCCTCCCTAGGCATATTCTTGTCCAATTAGGGTTTTTAATCAATCTTGTGCATCCAATAGGTGTGTTTGTGTCATTGGATGATCAATTAGGTCATTTTGATCCTCCCTAGGCTTATTCTTGTCCAATTAGGGTTTTTAACCAATCTTGTGCATCCAATAAGTTCATTTGTGTCATTGGATTAACATTTAGGTCATTTTCGTCCTCCCTAGGCATATTCTTGTCCAATTAGGGTTTTTAACCAATCTTATGCATCCAATAAGTTCATTTGTGTTATTGGATTAACATTTAGGTCATTTTCGTCCTCCCTAGGCATATTCTTGTCCAATTAGGGTTTTTAACCAATCTTGTGCATCCAATATGTGTGTTTATCTCATTGGATGATCGATTAGGTCACGTTGATCCTCCCTAGGCTTATTCTTGTCCAATTAGGGTTTTTAACCAATCTTGTGCATCCAATAAGTTCATTTGTGTCATTGGATTAACATTTAGGTCATTTTCGTCCTCCCTAGGCATATTCTTGTCCAATTAGGGTTTTTAACCAATCTTATGCATCCAATAGCTGTATTTGTGTCATTGGATGATCAATTAGGTTATTTTCGTCCTCCCTAGGCTTATTCTTGTCCAATTAGGGTTTTTAACCAATCTTGTGCATCCAATAGGTGTGTTTGTGTCATTGGATGATCAATTAGGTCATTTTCGTCCTCCCTAGGCTTATTCTTGTCCAATTAGGGTTTTTAACCAATCTTGTGCATCCAATAGGTGTGTTTGTGTCATTGGATGATCAATTAGGTCATTTTCGTCCTCCCTAGGCTTATTCTTGTCCAATTAGGGTTTTTAACCAATCTTGTGCATCCAATAACTTCATTTGTATCATTGGATTAATATTAAGGTCATTTTCGTCCTCCCTAGGCATATTCTTGTCCAATTAGGGTTTTTAACCAGTTTTTTGCTTCCAATAGGTGTGTTTGTGTCATTGGATGATCAATTAGGTCATTTTCGTCATCCCTAGGCTTATTCTTGTCCAATTAGGGTTTTTACCCAATCTTGTGCATCCAACAAATTTGTTTATGTCATTGAATTAATATTTAGGTCATTTTCGTCCTCCCTAGGCATATTCTTGTTTAATTAGGGTTTTTAACCAATCTTGTGCATCCAATAGGTGTGTTTGTGTCATTGGATGATCAATTAGGTCATTTTCGTCCTCCCTAGGCCTATTCTTGTCCAATTAGGGTTTTTAACCAATCTTGTGGATCCAATAGGTGTGTTTGTGGCAATGGATGATCAATTAGGTCATTTTCGTCCTCCCTAGGCTTATTCTTGTCCAATTAGGGTTTTTAACCAATCTTGTGCATCCAATAGGTGTGTTTGTGTCATTGGATGATCAATTAGGTCATTTTCGTCCTCCCTAGGCTTATTCTTGTCCAATTAGGGTTTTTAACCAATCTTGTGCATCCAATAGGTGTGTTTGTGTCATTGGACGATCAATTAGGTCTTTTTCGTCCTCCCTAGGCATATTCTTGTCAAATTAGGGTTTTTAACCAATCTTGTGCATCCAATAAGTTGAGTTGTGTCATTGGATTAACATTTGGGTCATTTTCGTCCTCCATAGGCTTATTCTTGTCCAATTAGGGTTTTTAACCAATCTTGTGCATCCAATAAGTTGAGCTGTGTCATTGGATTAACATTTAGGTCATTTTCGTCCTCCCTAGGCTTATTCTTGTCCAATTAGGGTTTTTAACCAATCTTGTGCATCCAATAAGTTCATTTGTGTCATTGGATTAACATTTAGGTCATTTTCGTCCTCCCTAGGCATATTCTTGTCCAATTAAGGTTTTTAACTAATCTTGTGCATCCAATAGGTTTGTTTGTGTCATTGGATGATCAATTAGGTTATTTTCGTCCTCCCTAGGCTTATTCTTGTCCAATTAGGGTTTTTAACCAATCTTGTGCATCCAATAGGTGTGTTTATGTCATTGGATGATCAATTAGGTCATTTTCGTCCTCCCTAGGCTTATTCTTGTTCAATTAGGGTTTTTAACCAATCTTGTGCATCCAACAGGTTTGTTTGTGTCATTGGATGATCAATTAGGTCATTTTCGTCCTCCATAGACTTATTCTTGTCCAATTAGGGTTTTTAACCAATCTTGTGCATCTAATAGGTGTGTTTGTGTCATTGGATGATCAATTACGTCATTGTGATCCTCCCTAGGCTTATTCTTGTCCAATTAGGGTTTTTAACCAATCTTGTGCATCCAATAAGTTCATTTGTGTCATTGGATTAACATTTAGGTCATTTTCGTCCTCCCTAGGCATATTCTTGTCCAATTAGGGTTTTTAACCAATCTTGTGCATCCAATAGGTGTGTTTGTGTCATTGGATGATCAATTAGGTCATTTTGATCCTCCCTAGGCTTATTCTTGTCCAATTAGGGTTTTTAACCAATCTTGTGCATCCAATAAGTTCATTTGTGTCATTGGATCAACATTTAGGTCATTTTCGTCCTCCCTAGTCATATTCTTGTCCAATTAGGATTTTTAACCAATCTTGTGCATCCAATAGGTGTGTTTGTGTCATTGGATGATCAATTAGGTCATTATCGTCCTCCCTAGGCGTATTATTGTCCAATTAGTGTTTTTTACCAATCTTGTGTATCCAATAGGTGTGTTTGTGTCATTGGATGATCAATTAGGTCATTTTCGTCCTCCCTAGGCTTATTTTTGTTCAATTAGGGTTTTTAACCAATCTTGTGCATCCAATAGGTTTGTTTGTGTCATTGGATGATCAATTAGGTCATTTTCGTCCTCCCTAGGCTTATTCTTGTCCAATTAGGGTTTTTAACCAATCTAGTGCATCCAATAGGTGTGTTTGTGTCATTGGATGATCAATTAGATCATTTTGATCCACCCTAGGCTGATTCTTCTCCAATTAGGGTTTTTAACCAATCTTGTGCATCCAATAAGTTCATTTGTGTCATTGAATTAACATTTAGGTCAATTTCGTCCTCCCTAGACATATTCTTGTCCAATTAGGGTTTTTAACCAATCTTGTGCATCCAATAGGTGTGTTTGTGTCATTGGATGATCAATTAGGTCATTTTCGTCCTCCATAGCCTTATTCTTGTCCAATTAGGGTTTTTAACCAATCTTGTGCATCCAATAGGTGTGTTTGTGTCATTGGATGATCAATTAGATCATTTTGATCCACCCTAGGCTTATTCTTGTCCAATTAGGGTTTTTAACCAATCTTGTGCATCCAATAGGTGTGTTTGTGTCATTGGATGATCAATTAGATCATTTTGATCCACCCTAGGCTTATTCTTGTCCAATTAGGGCTTTTAACCAATCTTGTGCATCCAATAAGTTCATTTGTGTCATTGAATTAACATTTAGGTCATTTTCGTCCTCCCTAGACATATTCTTGTCCAATTAGGGTTTTTAACCAATCTTGTGCATCCAATAGGTGTGTTTGGGTCATTGAATGATCAATTAGGTCATTATCGTCCTCCCTAGGCGTATTATTGTCCAATTAGTGTTTTTAACCAATCTTGTGCATCCAATAGGTGTGTTTGTGTCATTGGATGATCAATTAGGTCATTTTGGTCCTCCGTAGGCTTATTTTTGTTCAATTAGGGTTTTTAACCAATCTTGTGCATCCAATAGGTTTGTTTGTGTCATTGGATGATCAATTAGGTCATTTTCGTCCTCCCTAGGCTTATTCTTGTCCAATTAGGGTTTTTAACCAATCTAGTGCATCCAATAGGTGTGTTTGTGTCATTGGATGATCAATTAGATCATTTTGATCCACCCTAGGCTTATTCTTCTCCAATTAGAGTTTTTAACCAATCTTGTGCATCCTATAAGTTCATTTGTGTCATTGAATTAACATTTAGGTCAATTTCGTCCTCCCTAGACATATTCTTGTCCAATTAGGGTTTTTAACCAATCTTGTGCATCCAATAGGTGTGTTTGTGTCATTGGATGATCAATTAGGTCATTTTCGTCCTCCCTAGGCTTATTTTTGTTCAATTAGGGTTTTTAACCAATCTTGTGCATCAAATAGGTTTGTTTGTGTCATTGGATGAACAATTAGGTCATTTTCGTCCTCCCTAGGCTTATTCTTGTCCAATTAGGGTTTTTAACCAATCTAGTGCATCCAATAGGTGTGTTTGTGTCATTGGATGATCAATTAGATCATTTTGATCCACCCTAGGCTTATTCTTCTCCAATTAGGGTTTTTAACCAATCTTGTGCATCCAATAAGTTCATTTGTGTCATTGAATTAACATTTAGGTCAATTTCGTCCTCCCTAGACATATTCTTGTCCAATTAGGGTTTTTAACCAATCTTGTGCATCCAATAGGTGTGTTTGTGTCATTGGATGATCAATTAGATCATTTTGATCCACCCTAGGCTTATTCTTGTCCAATTAGGGTTTTTAACCAATCTTGTGCATCCAATAGGTGTGTTAGTGTCATTGGATGATCAATTAGATCATTTTGATCCACCCTTGGCTTATTCTTGTCCAATTAGGGCTTTTAACCAATCTTGTGCATCCAATAAGTTCATTTGTGTCATTGAATTAACATTTAGGTCATTTTCGTCCTCCCTAGACATATTCTTGTCCAATTAGGGTTTTTGACCAATCTTGTGCTTCAAATTGGTGTGTTTGAGTCATTGGATGATCAATTAGGTCATTTTCTTCCTCCCTAGGCTTATTCTTGTCCAATTAGGGTTTTAACCAGTCTTGTGCATCCAATAGGTGTGCTTGTGTCATTGGATGATCAATTAGGTCATTTTCTTCATCCCTCGGCTTATTCTAGTCCAATTAGGGTTTTTAACTGATCTTGTGCATCCAATAAGTTCATTTGTGTCATTGAATTAACATTTAGGTCATTTTCGTCCTCCCTAGTCATATTCTTTTCCAATTAGGGTTTTTAACCAATCTTGTGCATCCAATAGGTGTGTTTGTGTCATTCGATGATCACTTAGGTCATTTTCGTCCTCCCTAGGCTTATTCTTGTCGAGTTAGGGTTTTTAACCAATCTTGTGCATCTAATAAGTTCATTTGTGTCATTGGATTAACATTTAGGTCATTTTCGTCCTCTCGAGGCCTATTCTCGACCAATTAGGGTTTTTAACCAATCTTGTGCATCCAATAAGTTCATTTGTTTCATTGGATTAACATTTAGGTCATTTTCGTCCTCCCTAGGCATATTCTTGTCCAATTAGGGTTTTTAATCAATCTTGTGCATCCAATAGGTGTGTTTGTGTCATTGGATGATCAATTAGGTCATTTTCACCCTCCCGAGGCTTATTCTCGACCAATTAGGGTTTTTAACCAATCTTGTGCATCCAATTGGTTCATTTGTGTCATTGGATTAACATTTAGGTCATTTTTGCCCTCCCTAGTCATATTCTTGTCCAATTAGGGTTTTTAACCAATCTTGTGCATCCAATAGGTGTGCTTGTGTCATTGGATGATCAATTAGGTCATTATCGTCCTCCCTAGGCGTATTATTGTCCAATTAGGGTTTTTAACCAATCTTGTGCATCCAATAGGTGTGTTTGTGTCATTGGATGATCAATTAGGTCATTTTCGTCCTCCCTAGGCTTATTTTTGATCAATTAGGGTTTTTAACCAATCTTGTGCATCCAATAGGTGTGCTTGTGTCATTGGATGATCAATTAGGTCATTTTCTTCATCCCTAGGCTTATTCTAGTCCAATTAGGGTTTTTAACTGATCTTGTGCATCCAATAAGTTCATTTGTGTCATTGAATTAACATTTAGGTCATTTTCGTCCTCCCTAGTCATATTCTTTTCCAATTAGGGTTTTTAACCAATCTTGTGCATCCAATAGGTGTGTTTGTGTCATTGGATGATCAATTAGGTCATTATTGTCCTCCCTAGGCGTATTATTGTCCAATTAGGGTTTTTAACCAATCTTGTGCATCCAATAGGTGTGTTTGTGTCATTGGATGATCATTTAGGTCATTTTCGTCCTCCCTAGGCTTATTTTTGTTCAATTAGGGTTTTTAACCAATCTTGTGCATCCAATAGGTTTGTTTGTGTCATTGGATGATCAATTAGGTCATTTTCGTCCTCCCTAGGCTTATTCTTGTCCAATTAGGGTTTTTAACCAATCTAGTGCATCCAATAGGTGTGTTTGTGTCATTGGATGATCAATTAGATCATTTTGATCCACCCTAGGCTTATTCTTCTCCAATTAGGGTTTTTAACCAATCTTGTGCATCCAATAAGTTCATTTGTGTCATTGAATTAACATTAAGGTCAATTTCGTCCTCCCTAGACATATTCTTGTCCAATTAGGGTTTTTAACCAATCTTGTGCATCCAATAGGTGTGTTTGTGTCATTGGATGATCAATTAGGTCATTTTCGTCCTCCATAGGCTTATTCTTGTCCAATTAGGGTTTTTAACCAATCTTGTGCATCCAATAGGTGTGTTTGTGTCTTTGGATGATCAATTAGGTCATTTTCTTCCTCCCTAGGCTTATTCTTGTCCAATTAGGGTTTTTAACCAATCTTGTGCATCCAATAGGTGTGTTTGTGTCATTGGATGATCAATTAGATCATTTTGATCCACCCTAGGCTTATTCTTGTCCAATTAGGGCTTTTAACCAATCTTGGGCATCCAATAAGTTCATTTGTGTCATTGAATTAACATTTAGGTCATTTTCGTCCTCCCTAGACATATTCTTGTCCAATTAGGGTTTTTGACCAATCTTGTGCTTCAAATTGTGTGATTGAGTCACTGGATGATCAATTAGGTCATCTTCTTCCTCCCTAGGCTTATTCTTGTCCAATTAGGGTTTTTAACCAATCTTGTGCATCCAATACGTGTGTTTGTGTCATTATATGATCAATTACGTCATTTTGATCCTCCCTAGGCTTATTCTTGTCCAATTAGGGTTTTTAACCAATCTTGTACATCCAATAAGTTCATTTGTGTAATTGGATTAACATTTAGGTCATTTTCGTCCTCCCTAGGCATATTCTTGTCCAATTAGGGTTTTTAACCAATCTTGAGCATCCAATAGGTGTGTTTGTGTCATTGGATGATCAATTACGTCATTTTGATCCTCCCTAAGCTTATTCTAGTCCAATTAGGGTTTTTAACCAATCTTGTGCATCCAATAAGTTCATTTGTGTCATTGGATTAACATTTAGGTCATTTTCGTCCTCCCTAGGCATACCCTTGTCCAATTAGGGTTTTTAACCAATCTTGTGCATCCAATAGGTGTGTTTGTGTCATTGGATGATCAATTAGGTCATTTTGATCCTCCCTAGGCTTATTCTTGTCCAATTAGGGTTTTTAACCAATCTTTTGCATCCAATAAGTTCATTTGTGTCATTGGATTAACATTTAGGTCATTTTCGTCCTCCCTAAGCATATTCTTGTCCAATTAGGGTTTTTAACCAATCTTGAGCATCCAATAGGTGGGTTTGTGTCATTGGATGATCAATTAGGTCATTTTCGTCCTCCATAGGCTTATTCTTGTCCAATTAAGGTTTTTAACCAATCTTGTGCATCCAATAGGTGTGTTTGTGTCATTGGATGATCAATTAGGTCATTATCGTCCTCCCTAGGCGTATTCTTGTCCAATTAGGATTTTTAACCAATCTTGTGCATCCAATAGGTGTGTTTGTGTCATTGGATGATCAATTACGTCATTTTCGTCCTCCCTAGGCTTATTCTTGTCCAATTAGGGTTTTTAACCAATCTTGTGCATCCAATAGGTGTGTTTGTGTCATTGGATGATCAATTAGATCATTTTGATCCACCCTAGGCTTATTCTTGTCCAATTAGGGTTTTTAACCAATCTTGTGCATCCAATAAGTTCATTTCTGTCATTGAATTAACATTTAGGTCATTTTCGTCCTCCCTAGACATATTCTTGTCCAATTAGGGTTTTTAACCAATCTTGTGCATCCAATGGGTGTGTTTGTATCATTGGATGATAATTTAGGTCATTTTCTTCCTCCCTAGGCATATTCTTGTCCAATTAGGGTTTTTAACCAATCTTGTGCATCCAATAGGTGTGTTTGTGTCATTGGATGATCAATTAGGTAATTTTCTTATCCAATTAGGTAATTTTCTTCCTCCCTAGGATTATTCTTATCCAATTAGGGTTTTTAACCAATCTTGTGCATCCAATACGTGCGTTTGTGTCATTGGATGATCAATTACGTCATTTTGATCCTCCCTAGGCTTATTCTTGTCCAATTAGGGTTTTTAACCAATCTTGTGCATCCAATAAGTTCATTTGTGTCATTGGATTAACATTTAGGTCATTTTCGTCCTCCCTAGGCATATTCTTGTCCAATTAGGGTTTTTAACCAATCTTGAGCATCCAATAGGTGTGTTTGTGTCTTTGGATGAACAATTAGGTCATTTTCGTCCTCCCTAGGCTTATTCTTGTCCAATTAGGGTTTTTAACCAATCTTGTGCATCCAATAGGTGTGTTTGTGTCATTGGATGATCAATTAGGTCATTTTCGTACTCCCGAAGCTTATTCTCGACCAATTAGGGTTTTTATCAAATCTTGTGCATCCAATAGGTTCATTTATGTCATTGGATTAACATTTAGGTCATTTTCGTGCTCCCTAGTCATATTCTTATCCAATTAGGGTTTTTAACCAATCTTGTGCATCCAATAGGTGTGTTTGTGTCATTGGATGATCAATTAGGTCATTTTCGTCCTCCCGAAGCTTATTCTCGACCAATTAGGGTTTTTAACCAATCTTGTGCATCCAATAGGTTCATTTGTGTCATTGGATTAACATTTAGGTCTTTTTCGTCCTCCCTAGTCATATTCTTATCCAATTAGGGTTTTTAACCAATCTTCTGCATCCAATAGGTGTGTTTGTGTCATTGGATGATCAATTAGGTAATTTTCGTCCTCCCTAGGCTTATTCTTGTTCAATTATGCTTTTTAACCAATCTTGTGCATCCAATAGGTGTGTTTGTGTCATTGGATGATCAATTAGGTCATTTTCGTCCTCCCTAGGCTTATTCTTGTTCAATTAGGGTTTTTAACCAATCTTGTGCATCCAATAAGTTGAGTTGTGTCATTGGATTAACATTTAGGTCATTTTCGTTCTCCCTAGGCTTATTCTTGTCCAATTAGGGTTTTTAACCAATCTTGTGCATCCAATAAGTTTGTTTGTGTCATTGGATTAATATTTAGGTCATTTTCGTCCTCCCTAGGCATATTCTTGTCCAATTAGGGTTTTTAACCAATCTTGTGCATCCAATAGGTGTGTTTGTGTCATTGGATGATCAATTAGGTCATTTTCGTCCTCCCTAGGCTTATTCTTGTCCAATTAGGGTTTTTAAGCAATCTTGTGCATCCAATAGGTGTGTTTGTGTCATTGGATGATCAATTAGGTCATTTTCTTCCTCCCTAGGCTTATTCTTGTCCAATTAGGGTTTTTAACCAATCTTGTGCATCCAATAGGTGTGTTTGTGTCATTGGATGATCAATTAGATCATTTTGATCCACCCTAGGCTTATTCTTGTCCAATTAGGGCTTTTAACCAATCTTGTGCATCCAATAAGTTCATTTGTGTCATTGAAATAACATTTAGGTCATTTTCGTCCTCCCTAGACATATTCTTGTCCAATTAGGGTTTTTAACCAATCTTGTGCATCCAATAGGTGTGTTTGTGTCATTGGATGATCAATTAGGTCATTTTCTTCCTCCCTAGGCTTATTCTTGTCCAATTAGGGTTTTTAACCAATCTTGTGCATCCAATAGGTGTGTTTGTGTCATTGGATGATCAATTAGGTCATTTTAGTCCTTTCTATGCTTATTCTTGTCCAATTAGGGTTTTTAACCAATCTTGTGCATCCAATAAGTTCATTTGTGTCATTGGATGATCAATTAGGTCATTTTCGTCCTCCTTAGGCATATTCTTGTCCAACTAGGGTTTTTAACCAATCTTGTGCTTCCAATAGGTGTGTTTGTGTCATTGGATGATCGATTAGGTCATTTTCGTCCTCACTAGGCTTATTCTTGTCCAATTAGGGTTTTTTACCAATCTTGTGCATCCAATAGGTGTGTTTGTGTCATTGGATGATCAATTAGGTCATTTTCTTCCTCCCTAGGCTTATTCTTGTCCAATTAGGGTTTTTAACCAATCTTGTGCATCCAATAGGTGTGTTTCTGTCATTGGATGATCAATTACATCATTTTGATCCACCCTAGGCTTATTCTTGTCCAATTAGGGCTTTTAACCAATCTTGTGCATCCAATAAGTTCATTTGTGTCATTGAATTAACATTTAGGTCAATTTCGTCCTCCCTAGACATATTCTTGTCCAATTAGGGTTTTTAACCAATCTTGTGCATCCAATAGGTGTGTTTGTGTCATTGGATGATCAATTAGGTCATTTTCGTCCTCCATAGGCTTATTCTTGTCCAATTAGGGTTTTTAACCAATCTTGTGCATCCAATAGGTGTGTTTGTGTCATTGGATGATCAATTAGGTCATTTTCTTCCTCCCTAGGCTTATTCTTGTCCAATTAGGGTTTTTAACCAATCTTGTGCATCCAATAGGTGTGTTTCTGTCATTGGATGATCAATTACATCATTTTGATCCACCCTAGGCTTATTCTTGTCCAATTAGGGCTTTTAACCAATCTTGTGCATCCAATAAGTTCATTTGTGTCATTGAATTAACATTTAGGTCATTTTCGTCCTCCCTAGACATATTCTTGTCCAATTAGGGTTTTTAACCAATCTTGTGCATCCAATAGGTGTGTTTGGGTCATTGAATGATCAATTAGGTCATTATCGTCCTCCCTAGGCGTATTATTGTCCAATTAGTGTTTTTAACCAATCTTGTGCATCCAATAGGTGTGTTTGTGTCATTGGATGATCAATTAGGTCATTTTGGTCCTCCGTAGGCTTATTTTTGTTCAATTAGGGTTTTTAACCAATCTTGTGCATCCAATAGGTTTGTTTGTGTCATTGGATGATCAATTAGGTCATTTTCGTCCTCCCTAGGCTTATTCTTGTCCAATTAGGGTTTTTAACCAATCTAGTGCATCCAATAGGTGTGTTTGTGTCATTGGATGATCAATTAGATCATTTTGATCCACCCTAGGCTTATTCTTCTCCAATTAGAGTTTTTAACCAATCTTGTGCATCCTATAAGTTCATTTGTGTCATTGAATTAACATTTAGGTCAATTTCGTCCTCCCTAGACATATTCTTGTCCAATTAGGGTTTTTAACCAATCTTGTGCATCCAATAGGTGTGTTTGTGTCATTGGATGATCAATTAGGTCATTTTCGTCCTCCCTAGGCTTATTTTTGTTCAATTAGGGTTTTTAACCAATCTTGTGCATCCGTTAGGTTTGTTTGTGTCATTGGATGATCAATTAGGTCATTTTCGTCCTCCCTAGGCTTATTCTTGTCCAATTAGGGTTTTTAACCAATCTAGTGCATCCAATAGGTGTGTTTGTGTCATTGGATGATCAATTAGATCATTTTGATCCACCCTAGGCTTATTCTTCTCCAATTAGGGTTTTTAACCAATCTTGTGCATCCAATAAGTTCATTTGTGTCATTGAATTAACATTAAGGTCAATTTCGTCCTCCCTAGACATATTCTTGTCCAATTAGGGTTTTTAACCAATCTTGTGCATCCAATAGGTGTGTTTGTGTCATTGGATGATCAATTAGGTCATTTTCGTCCTCCATAGGCTTATTCTTGTCCAATTAGGGTTTTTAACCAATCTTGTGCATCCAATAGGTGTGTTTGTGTCTTTGGATGATCAATTAGGTCATTTTCTTCCTCCCTAGGCTTATTCTTGTCCAATTAGGGTTTTTAACCAATCTTGTGCATCCAATAGGTGTGTTTGTGTCATTGGATGATCAATTAGATCATTTTGATCCACCCTAGGCTTATTCTTGTCCAATTAGGGCTTTTAACCAATCTTGGGCATCCAATAAGTTCATTTGTGTCATTGAATTAACATTTAGGTCATTTTCGTCCTCCCTAGACATATTCTTGTCCAATTAGGGTTTTTGACCAATCTTGTGCTTCAAATTGTGTGATTGAGTCACTGGATGATCAATTAGGTCATCTTCTTCCTCCCTAGGCTTATTCTTGTCCAATTAGGGTTTTTAACCAATCTTGTGCATCCAATACGTGTGTTTGTGTCATTATATGATCAATTACGTCATTTTGATCCTCCCTAGGCTTATTCTTGTCCAATTAGGGTTTTTAACCAGTCTTGTACATCCAATAAGTTCATTTGTGTAATTGGATTAACATTTAGGTCATTTTCGTCCTCCCTAGGCATATTCTTGTCCAATTAGGGTTTTTAACCCATCTTGAGCATCCAATAGGTGTGTTTGTGTCATTGGATTATCAATTACGTCATTTTGATCCTCCCTAAGCTTATTCTAGTCCAATTAGGGTTTTTAACCAATCTTGTGCATCCAATAAGTTCATTTGTGTCATTGGATTAACATTTAGGTCATTTTCGTCCTCCCTAGGCTTATTTTTGTTCAATTAGGGTTTTTAACCAATCTTGTGCATCCAATAGGTTTGTTTGTGTCATTGGATGATCAATTAGGTCATTTTCGTCCTCCCTAGGCTTATTCTTGTCCAATTAGGGT
Source organism: Cicer pinnatifidum (assembly GCA_037974775.1). Classification (NCBI taxonomy): domain Eukaryota; kingdom Viridiplantae; phylum Streptophyta; class Magnoliopsida; order Fabales; family Fabaceae; genus Cicer; species Cicer pinnatifidum. Next base: position 60,130 of record JBBPBR010001896.1, on the reverse strand, counting down.
TTTTAACCAATCTAGTGCATCCAATAGGTGTGTTTGTGTCATTGGATGATCAATTAGATCATTTTGATCCACCCTAGGCTTATTCTTCTCCAATTAGGGTTTTTAACCAATCTTGTGCATCCAATAAGTTCATTTGTGTCATTGAATTAACATTAAGGTCAATTTCGTCCTCCCTAGACATATTCTTGTCCAATTAGGGTTTTTAACCAATCTTGTGCATCCAATAGGTGTGTTTGTGTCATTGGATGATCAATTAGGTCATTTTCGTCCTCCATAGGCTTATTCTTGTCCAATTAGGGTTTTTAACCAATCTTGTGCATCCAATAGGTGTGTTTGTGTCTTTGGATGATCAATTAGGTCATTTTCTTCCTCCCTAGGCTTATTCTTGTCCAATTAGGGTTTTTAACCAATCTTGTGCATCCAATAGGTGTGTTTGTGTCATTGGATGATCAATTAGATCATTTTGATCCACCCTAGGCTTATTCTTGTCCAATTAGGGCTTTTAACCAATCTTGGGCATCCAATAAGTTCATTTGTGTCATTGAATTAACATTTAGGTCATTTTCGTCCTCCCTAGACATATTCTTGTCCAATTAGGGTTTTTAACCAATCTTGTGCATCCAATGGGTGTGTTTGTATCATTGGATGATCAATTAGGTAATTTTCTTCCTCCCTAGGATTATTCTTATCCAATTAGGGTTTTTAACCAATCTTGTGCATCCAATACGTGCGTTTGTGTCATTGGATGATCAATTACGTCATTTTGATCCTCCCTAGGCTTATTCTTGTCCAATTAGGGTTTTTAACCAATCTTGTGCATCCAATAAGTTCATTTGTGTCATTGGATTAACATTTAGGTTATTTTCATCCTCCCTAGGCATATTCTTGTCCAATTAGGGTCTTTAACCAATCTTGAGCATCCAATAGGTGTGTTTGTGTCATTGGATGATCAATTAGGTCATTTTCGTCCTCCCTAGGCTTATTTTTGTTCAATTAGGGTTTTTAACCAATCTTGTGCATCCAATAGGTGTGTTTGTGTCATTGGATGATCAATTAGGTCATTTTCGTCCTCCCGAAGCTTATTCTCGACCAATTAGGGTTTTTAACCATCTTGTGCATCCAATAGGTTCATTTGTGTCATTGGATTAACATTTAGGTCATTTTCGTCCTCCCTAGTCATATTCTTATCCAATTAGGGTTTTTAACCAATCTTGTGCATCCAATAGGTGTGTTTGTGTCATTGGATGATCAATTAGGTAATTTTCGTCTTCCCTAGGCTTATTCTTGTTCAATTATGCTTTTTAACCAATCTTGTGCATCCAATAGGTGTGTTTGTGTCATTGGATGATCAATTAGATCATTTTGATCCACCCTAGGCTTATTCTTGTCCAATTAGGGTTTTTAACCAATCTTGTGCATCCAATAGGTGTGTTTGTGTCATTGGATGATCAATTAGATCATTTTGATCCACCCTAGGCTTATTCTTGTCCAATTAGGGCTTTTAACCAATCTAGTGCATCCAATAGGTGTGCTTGTGTCATTGGATGATCAATTAGGTCATTTTCTTTATCCCTAGGCTTATTCTAGTCCAATTAGGGTTTTTAACCGATCTTGTGCATCCAATAAGTTCATTTGTGTCATTGAATTAACATTTAGGTCATTTTCGTCCTCCCTAGTCATATTCTTTTCCAATTAGGGTTTTAAACCAATCTTGTGCATCCAATAGGTGTGTTTGTGTCATTCGATGATCAATTAGGTCATTTTCGTCCTCCCTAGGCTTATTCTTGTCGAGTTAGGGTTTTTAACCAATCTTGTGCATCTAATAAGTTCATTTGTGTCATTGGATTAACATTTAGGTCATTTTCGTCCTCCCGAGGCCTATTCTGGACCAATTAGGGTTTTTAACCAATCTTGTGCATCCAATATGTTCATTTGTGTCATTGGATTAACATTTAGGTCATTTTCGTCCTCCCTAGGCATATTCTTGTCCAATTAGGGTTTTTAATCAATCTTGTGCATCCAATAGGTGTGTTTGTGTCATTGGATGATCAATTAGGTCATTTTCACCCTCCCGAGGCTTCTTCTCGACCAATTAGGGTTTTTAACCAATCTTGTGCATCCAATTGGTTCATTTGTGTCATTGGATTAACATTTAGGTCATTTTTGCCCTCCCTAGTCATATTCTTGTCCAATTAGGGTTTTTAACCAATCTTGTGCATCCAATAGGTGTGCTTGTGTCATTGGATGATCAATTAAATCATTATCGTCCTCCCTAGGCGTATTATTGTCCAATTAGGGTTTTTAACCAATCTTGTGCATCCAATAGGTGTGTTTGTGTCATTGGATGATCAATTAGGTCATTTTCGTCCTCCCTAGGCTTATTTTTGTTCAATTAGGGTTTTTAACCAATCTTGTGCATCCAATAGGTTTGTTTGTGTCATTAGATGATCAATTAGGTCATTTTCGTCCTCCCTAGGCTTATTCTTGCCCAATTAGGGTTTTTAACCAATCTAGTGCATCCAATAGGTGTGTTTGTGTCATTGGATGATCAATTAGATCATTTTGATCCACCCTAGGCTTATTCTTCTCCAATTAGGGTTTTTAACCAATCTTGTGCATCCAATAAGTTCATTTGTGTCATTGAATTAACTTTTTGGTCATTTTTGTCCTCCGTAGTCATATTCTTGTCCAATTAGGGTTTTTAACCAATCTTGTGCATCCAATAGGTGTGTTTGTGTCATTGGATGATCAATTAGGTCATTATCGTCTTCCCTAGGCGTATTATTGTCCAATTAGGGTTTTTAACCAATCTTGTGCATCCAATAGATGTGGTTGTGTCATTGGATGATCAATTAGGTCATTTTCGTCCTCCCTAGGCTTATTTTTGTTCAATTAGGGTTTTTAACCAATCTTGTGCATCCAATAGGTTTGTTTGTGTCATTGGATGATCAATTAGGTCATTTTCGTCCTCCCTAGGCTTATTCTTGTCCAATTAGGGTTTTTAACCAATCTAGTGCATCCAATAGGTGTGTTTGTGTCATTGGATGATCAATTAGATCATTTTGATCCACCCTAGGCTTATTCTTCTCCAATTAGGGTTTTTAACCAATCTTGTGCATCCAATAAGTTCATTTGTGTCATTGAATTAACATTTAGGTCAATTTCGTCCTCCCTAGACATATTCTTGTCCAATTAGGGTTTTTAACCAATCTTGTGCATCCAATAGGTGTGTTTGTGTCATTGGATGATCAATTAGGTCATTTTCGTCCTCCATAGGCTTATTCTTGTCCAATTAGGGTTTTTAACCAATCTTGTGTATCCAATAGGTGTGTTTGTGTCATTGGATGATCAATTAGGTCATTTTCTTCCTCCCTAGGCTTATTCTTGTCCAATTAGGGTTATTAACCAATCTTGTGCATCCAATAGGTGTGTTTGTGTCATTGGATGATCAATTAGGTCATTTTCTTCCTCCCTAGGCTTATTCTTGTCCAATTAGGGTTTTAACCAGTCTTGTGCATCCAATAGGTGTGCTTGTGTCATTGGATGATCAATTAGGTCATTTTCTTCATCCATAGGCTTATTCTAGTCCAATTAGGGTTTTTAACCGATCTTGTGCATCCAATAAGTTCATTTGTGTCATTGAATTAACATTTAGGTCATTTTCGTCCTCCCTAGTCATATTCTTGTCCAATTAGGGTTTTTAACAAATCTTGTGCATCCAATAGGTGTGTTTGTGTCATTCGATGATCAATTAGGTCATTTTCGTCCTCCCTAGGCTTATTCTTGTCGAGTTAGGGTTTTTAACCAATCTTGTGCATCTAATAAGTTCATTTGTGTCATTGGATTAACATTTAGGTCATTTTCGTCCTCCCGAGGCCTATTCTCGACCAATTAGGGTTTTTAACCAATGTTGTGCATCCAATAAGTTCATTTGTGTCATTGGATTAACATTTAGGTCATTTTGATCCTCCCTAGGCTTATTCTTGTCCAATTAGGGTTTTTAACCAATCTTGTGCATCCAATAAGTTCATTTGTGTCATTGGATTAACATTTAGGTCATTTTCGTCCTCCCTAGGCATATTCTTGTCCAATTAGGGTTTTTAACCAATCTTGTGCATCCAATAGGTGTGTTTGTGTCATTGGATGATCAATTAGGTCATTTTGATCCTCCCTAGGCTTATTCTTGTCCAATTAGGGTTTTAAACCAATCTTGTGCATCCAAAAAGTTCATTTGTGTCATTGGATCAACATTTAGGTCATTTTCGTCCTCCCTAGTCATATTCTTGTCCAATTAGGGTTTTTAACCAATCTTGTGCATCCAATAGGTGTGTTTGTGTCATTGGATGATCAATTAGGTCATTATCGTCCTCCCTAGGCGTATTATTGTCCAATTAGTGTTTTTAACCAATCTTGTGTATCCAATAGGTGTGTTTGTGTCATTGGATGATCAATTAGGTCATTTTCGTCCTCCCTAGGCTTATTTTTGTTCAATTAGGGTTTTTAACCAATCTTGTGCATCCAATAGGTTTGTTTGTGTCATTGGATGATCAATTAGGTCATTTTCGTCCTCCCTAGGCTTATTCTTGTCCAATTAAGGTTTTTAACCAATCTAGTGCATCCAATAGGTGTGTTTGTGTCATTGGATGATCAATTAGATCATTTTGATCCACCCTAGGCTTATTCTTCTCCAATTAGGGTTTTTAACCAATCTTGTGCATCCAATAAGTTCATTTGTGTCATTGAATTAACATTTAGGTCAATTTCGTCCTCCCTAGACATATTCTTGTCCAATTAGGGTTTTTAACCAATCTTGTGCATCCAATAGGTGTGTTTGTGTCATTGGATGATCAATTAGGTCATTTTCTTCCTCCCTAGGCTTTTTCTTGTCCAATTAGGGTTTCTAACCAATCTTGTGCATCCAATAGGTGTGTTTGTGTCATTGGATGATCAATTAGGTCATTTTCGCCCTCCCGAGGCTTATTCTCGACTAATTAGGGTTTTTAACCAATCTTGTGCATCCAATAGGTTCATTTGTGTCATTGGATTAACATTTAGGTCATTTATGTCCTCCCTAGTCATATTCTTGTCCAATTAGGGTTTTTAACCAATCTTGTGCATCCAATAGGTGTGTTTGGGTCATTGGATGATCAATTAGGTCATTATCGTCCTCCCTAGGCGTATTATTGTCCAATTAGTGTTTTTAACCAATCTTGTGCATCCAATAGGTGTGTTTGTGTCATTGGATGATCAATTAGGTCATTTTGGTCCTCCCTAGGCTTATTTTTGTTCAATTAGGGTTTTTAACCAATCTTGTGCATCCAATAGGTTTGTTTGTGTCATTGGATGATCAATTAGGTCATTTTCGTCCTCCCTAGGCTTATTCTCGTCCAATTAGGGTTTTTAACCAATCTAGTGCATCCAATAGGTGTGTTTGTGTCATTGGATGATCAATTAGATCATTTTGATCCACCCTAGGCTTATTCTTCTCCAATTAGGGTTTTTAACCAATCTTGTGCATCCAATAAGTTCATTTGTGTCATTGAATTAACATTTAGGTCAATTTCGTCCTCCCTAGACATATTCTTGTCCAATTAGGGTTTTTAACCAATCTTGTGCATCCAATAGGTGTGTTTGTGTCATTGGATGATCAATTAGGTCATTTTCTTCCTCCCTAGGCTTATTCTTGTCCAATTAGGGTTTTTAACCAATCTTGTGCATCCAATAGGTGTGTTTGTGTCATTGGATGATCAACTAGGTCATTTTCGTCCTCCCTAGGCTTATTCTTGTCCAATTAGGGTTTTTAACCAATCTTGTGCATCCAATAGGTGTGTTTGTGTCATTGGATGATCAATTAGGTCATTTTCGTCCTCCCTAGGCTTATTCTTGTCCAAATAGGGTTTTTAACAAATCTTGTGCATCCAATAAGTTCATTTGAGTCATTGGATGATCAATTAGGTCATTTTCGTCCTCCCTAGGCTTATTCTTGTCCAATTAGGGTTTTTAACCAATCTTGTGCATCCAATTGGTGTGTTTGTGTCATTGGATGATCAATTAGGTCATTTTCGTCCTCCCTAGGCTTATTCTTGTCCAATTAGGGTTTTTAACCAATCTTGTGCATCCAATAGGTGTGTTTGTGTCATTGGATGATCAATTAGGTCATTTTCATCCTCCCAAGACTTATTCTTGTCAAATTAGGGTTTTTAACCAATCTTGTGCATCCAATAACTTTGTTTGTGTCATTGAATTAATATTTAGGTCATTTTCGTCCTCCCTAGGCATATTCTTGTCCAACTAGGGTTTTTAACCAATCTTGTGCATCCAATAGGTGTGTTTGTGTCATTGGATGATCAATTAGGTCATTTTCGTCCTCCCTAGGCTTATTCTTGTCCAATTAGGGTTTTTAACAAATCTTGTGCATCCAATAAGTTCATTTGAGTCATTGGATGATCAATTAGGTCATTTTCGTCCTCCCTAGGCTTATTCTTGTCCAATTAGGGTTTTTAACCAATCTTGTGCATCCAATAGGTGTGTTTGTGTCATTGGATGATCAATTAGGTCATTTTCGTCCTCCCTAATCTTATTCTTGTCCAATTAGGGTTTTTAACCAATCTTGTGCATCCAATAAGTTCATTTGTGTCATTGGATTAACATTTAGGTCATTTTCGTCCTCCCTAGGCATATTCTTGTCCAATTAGGGTTTTTAACCAATCTTGAGCATCCAATAGGTGTGTTTGTGTCATTGGATGATCAATTAGGTCATTTTCGTCCTCCCTAGGCTTATTCTTGTTCAATTATGCTTTTTAACCAATCTTGTGCATCCAATAGGTGTGTTTGTGTCATTGGATGATCAATTAGGTCATTTTCGTCCTCCCTAGGCTTATTCTTGTTCAATTAGGGTTTTTATCCCATCTTGTGCATCCAATAGGTTTGTTTGTGTCATTGGATGATCAATTAGGTCATTTTCGTCCTCCCTAGGCTTATTCTTGTCCAATTAGGGTTTTTAACACATCTTGTGCATCAAATAGGTGTGTTTGTGTCTTTGGATGATCAATTAGGTCATTTACGTCCTCCCGAAGCTTCTTCTCGACCAATTAGGGTTTTTAACCAATCTTCTGCATCCAATAGGTTCATTTGTGTCATTGGATTAACATTTAGGTCATTTTCGTCCTCCCTAGTCATATTCTTATCCAATTAGGGTTTTTAACCAATATAGTGCATCCAATGGGTGTGTTTGTGTCATTGGATGATAAATTAGGTCATTTTCGTCCTCCCTAGGCTTATTCATGTTCAATTAGGGTTTTTAACCACTCTTGTGCATCCAATAGGTGTGTTTGTGTCATTGGATGATCAATTAGGTCATTTTCGTCCTCCCTAGGCTTATTCTTGTCCAATTAGGGTTTTTAACCAATCTTGTGCATCCAATAGGTGTGTTTGTGTCATTGGATGATCAATTAGGTCATTTTCTTCCTCCCTAGGCTTATTCTTGTCCAATTAGGGTTTTTAACCAATCTTGTGCATCCAATAACTTTGTTTATGTCATTGGATGATCAATTAGGTCATTTTCGTCCTCCCTAGGCTTATTGTTGTCCAATTAGGGTTTTTAACCAATCTTGTGCATCCAATAGGTGTGTTTGTGTCATTGGATGATCAATTAGGTCATTTTCATCCTCCCTAGGCATATTCTTGTCCAATTAGGGTTTTTAACCAATCTTGTGCATCCAATAGGTGTGTTTGTGTCATTGGATGATCAATTAGGTCATTTTCGTCCTCCCTAGGCTTATTCTTGTCCAATTAGGGTTTTTAACCAATCTTGTGCATCCAATAGGTGTGTTTGTGTCATTGGATGATCAATTAGGTCATTTTCTTCCTCCCTAGGCTTATTCTTGTCCAATTAGGGTTTTTAACCAATCTTGTGCATCCAATAACTTTGTTTATGTCATTGGATGATCAATTAGGTCATTTTCGTCCTCCCTAGGCTTATTCTGGTCCAATTAGGGTTTTTAACCAATCTTGTGCATCCAAAAAGTTTCTTTATGTCATTGAATTAATATTTAGGTCATTTTCGTCCTCCCTTGGCATATTCTTGTCCAATTAGGGTTTTTAACCAATCTTGTGCATCCAATAGGTGTGTTTGTGTCATTGGATGATCAATTAGGTCATTTTCGTCCTCCCTAGGCTTATTCTTGTCCAATTAGGGTTTTTAACCAATCTTGTGCATCCAATAGGTGTGTTTGTGTCATTGGATGATCAATTAGGTCATTTTCGTCCTCCCTAGGCTTATTCTTGGCCAATTAGGGTTTTTAACCAATCTTGTGCCTCAAATAAGTTTGTTTGTGTCATTGAATTAATATTTAGGTCATTTTCGTCCTCCCTAGGCATATTCTTGTCCAATTAGGGTTTTTAACCAATCTTGTGCATCCAATAGGTGTGTTTGTGTCATTGGATGATCAATTAGGTCATTTTCGTCCTCCCTAGGCTTATTCTTGTCCAATTAGGGTTTTTAACCAATCTTGTGCATCCAATAGGTGTGTTTGTGTCATTGGATGATCAATTAGGTCATTTTCGTCCTCCATAGACATATTCTTGTCCAATTAGGGTTTTTAACCAATCTTGTGCATCCAATAAGTTCATTTGTGTCATTGGATTAACATTTAGGTCATTTTCGTCCTCCCTAGGCATATTCTTGTCCAATTAGGGTTTTTAACCAATCTTGTGCATCCAATAGGTGTGTTTGTGTCATTGAATATTCAATTAGGTCAATTTGATCCTCCCTAGGCTTATTCTTGTCCAATTAGGGTTTTTAACCAATCTTGTGCATCCAATAAGTTCATTTGTGTCATTGGATTAACATTTAGGTCATTTTCGTCCTCCTTAGGCATATTCTTGTTCAATTAGGGTTTTTAACCAATCTTGTGCATCCAATAGGTTTGTTTTTGTCATTGGATGATCAATTAGGTCATTTTCGTCCTCCCTAGGCTTATTCTTGTCCAATTAGGGTTTTTAACCAATCTTGTGCATCCAATAAGTTCATTTGTGTCATTGGATTAACATTTAGGTCATTTTCGTCCTCCTGAGGCCTATTCTCGTCCAATTAGGGTTTTTAACCAATCTTGTGCATCCAATAAGTTCATTTGTGTCATTGGATTAACATCTAGGTCATTTTCGTCCTCCCTAGGCATATTCTTGTCCAATTAGGGTTTTTAATCAATCTTGTGCATCCAAAAGGTGTGTTTGTGTCATTGGATGATCAATTAGGTCATTTTCGTCCTCCCTAGGCTTATTCTTGTCCAATTAGGGTTTTTAACCAATCTTGTGCATCCAATAGGTGTGTTTGTGTCATTGGATGATCAATTAGGTCATTTTCGCCCTCCCGAGGCTTATTCTCGACCAATTAAGGTTTTTAACCAATCTTGTGCATCCAATAGGTTCATTTGTGTCATTGGATTAACATTTAGGTCATTTTCTCCTCCCTAGTCATATTCTTGTCCAATTAGGGTATTTAACCAATCTTGTGCATCCAATAGGTGTGTTTGTGTCATTGGATGATCAATTAGGTCATTATCGTCCTCCCTAGGCGTATTCTTGTCCAATTAGGGTTTTTAACCAATCTTGTGCATCCAATAGGTGTGTTTGTGTCATTGGATGATCAATTAGGTCATTTTCGTCCTCCCTAGGCTTATTCTTGTTCAATTAGGGTTTTTAACCAATCTTGTGCATCCAATAGGTGTGTTTGTGTCATTGAATTAATATTTAGGTCATTTTCGTCCTCCCTAGGCATATTCTTGTCCAATTAGGGTTTTTAACCAATCTTGTGCATCCAATAGGTGTGTTTGTGGCAATGGATGATCAATTAGGTCATTTTCGTCCTCCATAGGCTTATTCTTGTCCAATTAGGGTTTTTAACCAATCTTGTGCATCCAATAGGTGTGTTTGTGTCATTGGATGATCAATTAGGTCATTTTCTTCCTCCCTAGGCTTATTCTTGTCCAATTAGGGTTTTTAACCAATCTTGTGCATCCAATAGGTGTGTTTGTGTCTTTGGATGATCAATTAGGTCATTTTCTTCCTCCCTAGGCTTATTCTTGTCCAATTAGGGTTTTTAACCAATCTTGTGCATCCAATAGGTGTGTTTGTGTCATTGGATGATCAATTAGGTCATTTTCTTCCTCCCTAGGCTTATTCTTGTCCAATTAGGGTTTCTAACCAATCTTGTGCATCCAATAGGTGTGTTTGTGTCATTGGATGATCAATTATGTCATTTTGATCCTCCCTAGGCTTATTCTTGTCCTATTAGGGTTTTTAACCAAACTTGTGCATCCAATAAGTTCATTTGTGTCATTGGATTAACATTTAGGTCATTTTCGTCCTCCATAGGCATATTCTTGTCCAATCAGGGTTTTTAACCAATCTTGTGCATCCAATAGGTGTGTTTGTGTCATTGGATGATCAATTAGGTCATTTTGATCCTCCCTATGCTTATTCTTGTCCAATTAGGGTTTTTAACCAATCTTGTGCATCCAATAAGTTCATTTGTGTCATTGGATTAACATTTAGGTCATTTTCATCCTCCCTATTCATAATCTTATCCAATTAGGGTTTTTAACCAATCTTGTGCATCCAATAGGTGTGTTTGTGTCATTGGATGATAATTTAGGTCATTTTCTTCTTCCTTGGCATATTCTTGTCCGATTAGGGTTTTTAACCAATCTTGTGCATCCAATAGGTTAGTTTGTGTCATTGGATGATCAATTAGGTAATTTTCTTCCTCCCTAGGCTTATTCTTGTCCAATTAGGGTTTTTAACCAATCTTGTGCATCCAATACGTGTGTTTGTGTCATTGGATGATCAATTACGTCATTTTGATCCTCCCTAGGCTTATTCTTGTCCAATTAGGGTTTTTAACCAATCTTGTGCATCCAATAAGTTCATTTGTGTCATTGGATTAACATTTAGGTCATTTTCGTCCTCCCTAGGCATATTCTTGTCCAATTAGGGTTTTTAACCAATCTTGTGCATCCAATAGGTGTGTTTGTGTCATTGGATGATCAATTAGGTCATTTTGATCCTCCATAGGCTTATTCTTGTCCAATTAGGGTTTTTAACCAATCTTGTGCATCCAATAAGTTCATTTGTGTCATTGGATTATCATTTAGGTCATTTTCGTCCTCCCTAGTCATATTCTTGTCCAATTAGGGTTTTTAACCAATCTTGAGCATCCAATAGGTGGGTTTGTGTCATTGGATGATCAATTAGGTCATTTTCGTCCTCCCTAGGCTTATTCTTGTCCAATTAGGGTTTTTAACCAATCTTGTGCATCCAATAGGTGTGTTTGTGTCATTGGATGATCAATTAGGTCATTTTCTTCCTCCCTAGGCTTATTCTTGGCCAATTAGGGTTTTTAACCAATCTTGTGCATCCAATAGGTGTGTTTGTGTCATTGGATGATCAATTAGGTCATTTTCGTCCTCCCTAGGCTTATTCTTGTCCAATTAGGGTTTTTAACCAATCTTGTGCATCCAATAGGTGTGTTTGTGTCATTGGATGATCAATTAGGTCATTTTAGTCCTCCCTAGGCTTATTCTTGTCCAATTAGGGTTTTTAACTAATCTTGTGCATCCAACAAGTTCATTAGTGTCATTGGACGATCAATTAGGTCATTTCGTCCTCCCTAGGCATGTTCTTGTCGAACTAGGGTTTTTAACCTATCTTGTGCATCCAATAGGTGTGTTTGTGTCATTGGATGATCAACTAGCTCATTTTCGTTCTCCCTAGGATTATTCTTGTCCAATTAGGGTTTTTAACCAATCTTGTGCATCCAATAAGTTCATTTGTGTCATTGGATTAACATTTAGGTCATTTTCGTCCTCCCTAGGCATATTCTTGTCCAATTAGGGTTTTTAACCAATCTTGTGTATCCAATAGGTGTGTTTGTGTCATTGGATGATCAATTAGGCCATTTTCGTCCTCCCTAGGCTTATTCTTGTCCAATTAGGGTTTTTAACCAATCTTGTGCATCCAATAAGTTCATTTGTGTTATTGGATTGACATTTAGGTCATATTCGTCCTCCCTAGGCATATTCTTGTCCAATTAGGGTTTTTAACCAATCTTGTTCTTCCAATAGGTGTGTTTGTGTCATTGGATGATCAATTAGGTCATTTTCGTCCTCCCTAGGGATATTCTTGTCCAATTAGGGTTTTTAACCAATCTTGTTCATCCAATAGGTGTGTTTGTGTCATTGGATGATCAATTAGGTCATTTTCGTCCTCCCTAGGCTTATTCTTGTCCAATTAGGGTTTTTAACCAATCTTGTGTATCCAATAAGTTCATTAGTGTCATTGGATGATCAACTAGGTCATTTCCGTCCTCCCTAGGCATGTTCTTGTCCAACTAGGGTTTTGAACCAATCTTGTGCATCCAATAGGTGTGTTTGTGTCATTGGATGATCAATTAGGTCATTTTCGTCCTTCCTAGGCATATTATTGTCTAATTAGGGTTTTTAACCAATCTTGTGCATCCAATAAGTTTGTTTGTGTCATTGAATTAATATTTAGGTCATTTTGGTCCTCCCTAGGCATATTATAGTCCAATTAGGGTTTTTAACCAATCTTGTGCATCCAATAGGTGTGTTTGTGTCATTGGATGATCAATTAGGTCATTTTCGTCCTCCCTAGGCATATTCTTGTCCAATTAGGGTTTTTAACCAATCTTGTGCATCCAATAGGTGTGTTTGTGTCATTGGATGATCAATTAGGTCATTTTCGTCCTCCCTAGGCTTATTCTTGTCCAATTAGGGTTTTTAACCAATCTTGTGCATCCAATAAGTTTGTTTGTGTCATTGAATTAATATTTAGGTCATTTTCGTCCTCCCTAGTTATATTCTTGTCCAATTAGGGTTTTTAACCAATCTTGTGCATCCAATAAGTTCATTTGTGTCATTGGATTAACATTTAGGTCATTTTCGTCCTCCCTAGGCATATTCTTGTCCAATTAGGGTTTTTAACCAATCTTGTGCATCCAATAGGTGCATTTGTGTCATTGGATTAACATTTAGGTCATTTTCGTCCTCCCTAGTCATATTCTTGTCCAATTAGGGTTTTTAACCAATCTTGTGCATCCAATAGGTGTGTTTGTGTCATTGGATGATCAATTAGGTCATTATCGTCCTCCCTAGGCGTATTCTTGTCCAATTAGGGTTTTTAACCAATCTTGTGCATCCAATAGGTGTGTTTGTGTCATTGGATGATCAATTAGGTCATTTTCGTCCTCCCTAGGCTTATTCTTGTTCAATTAGGGTTTTTAACCAGTCTTGTGCATCCAATAGGTTTGTTTGTGTCATTGGATGATCAATTAGGTCATTTTCGTCCTCCCTAGGCTTATTCTTGTCCAATTAGGGTTTTTAACCAATCTTGTGCATCCAATAGGTGTGTTTGTGTCATTGGATGATCAATTACGTTATTTTCGTCCTCCCTAGGCTTATTCTTGTCCAATTAGGGTTTTTAACCAATCTTGTACATCCAATAAGTTGAGTTGTGTCATTGGATTAACATTTAGGTCATTTTCGTCCTCCCTAGGCATATTCTTGTCCAATTAGGGTTTTTAACCAATCTTGTGCATCCAATAGGTGTGTTTGTGTCATTGGATGATCAATTAGGTCATTTACGCCCTCCCTAGGCTTATTCTTGTCCAATTAGGGTTTTTAACCAATCTTGTGCATCCAATAAGTTCATTTGTGTCATTGGATTAACATTTAGGTCATTTTCGTCCTCCCTAGGCATATTCTTGTCCAATTAGGGTTTTTAACCAATCTTGTGCATCCAATAGGTGTGTTTGTGTCATTGGATGATCAATTAGGTCATTTTCATCCTCCCAAGGCTTATTCTTGTCCAATTAGGGTTTTTAACCAATCTTGTGCATCCAATAACTTTGTTTGTGTCATTGAATTAATATTTAGGTCATTTTCGTCCTCCTTAGGCATATTCTTGTCGAATTAGGGTTTTTAACCAATCTTGTGCATCCAATAGGTGTGTTTGTGTCATTGGATGATCAATTAGGTCATTTTCGTCGTCCCTAGGCTTATTCTTGTCCAATTAGGGTTTTTAACCAATCTTGTGCATCCAATAAGTTCATTTGTGTCATTGGATTAACATTTAGGTCATTTTCGTCCTCCCTAGGCATATTCTTGTCCAATTAGGGTTTTTAACCAATCTTGTGCATCCAATAGGTGTGTTTGTGTCATTGGATGATCAATTAGGTCATTTTCGTTCTTTCTATGCTTATTCTTGTCCAATTTGGGTTTTTAACCAATCTTGTGCATCCAATAGGTGTGTTTGTGTCATTGGATGATCAATTAGGTCATTTTCATCCTCCCTAGGCTTATTCTTGTCCAATTAGGGTTTTTAACCAATCTTGTGCATCCAATAGGTGTGTTTGTGTCATTGGATGATCAATTAGGTCATTTTCGCCCTCCCGAGGCTTATTCTCGACCAATTAGGGTTTTTAACCAATCTTTTGCATCCAATAGGTGCATTTGTGTCATTGGATTAACATTTAGGTCATTTTCGTCCTCCCTAGTCATATTCTTGTCCAATTAGGGTTTTAAACCAATCTTGTGCATCCAATAGGTGTGTTTGTGTCATTGGATGATCAATTAGGTCATTATCGTCCTCCCTAGGCGTATTCTTGTCCAATTAGGGTTTTTAACCAATCTTGTGCATCCAATAGGTGTGTTTGTGTCATTGGATGATCAATTAGGTCATTTTCGTCCTCCCTAGGCTTATTTTTGTTCAATTAGGGTTTTTAACCAATCTTGTGCATCCAATAGGTTTGTTTGTGTCATTGGATGATCAATTAGGTCATTTTCGTCCTCCCTAGGCTTATTCTTGTCCAATTAAGGTTTTTAACCAATCTAGTGCATCCAATAGGTGTGTTTGTGTCATTGGATGATCAATTAGATCATTTTGATCCACCCTAGGCTTATTCTTCTCCAATTAGGGTTTTTAACCAATCTTGTGCATCCAATAAGTTCATTTGTGTCATTGAATTAACATTTAGGTCAATTTCGTCCTCCCTAGACATATTCTTGTCCAATTAGGGTTTTTAACCAATCTTGTGCATCCAATAGGTGTGTTTGTGTCATTGGATGATCAATTAGGTCATTTTCTTCCTCCCTAGGCTTTTTCTTGTCCAATTAGGGTTTCTAACCAATCTTGTGCATCCAATAGGTGTGTTTGTGTCATTGGATGATCAATTAGGTCATTTTCGCCCTCCCGAGGCTTATTCTCGACTAATTAGGGTTTTTAACCAATCTTGTGCATCCAATAGGTTCATTTGTGTCATTGGATTAACATTTAGGTCATTTATGTCCTCCCTAGTCATATTCTTGTCCAATTAGGGTTTTTAACCAATCTTGTGCATCCAATAGGTGTGTTTGGGTCATTGGATGATCAATTAGGTCATTATCGTCCTCCCTAGGCGTATTATTGTCCAATTAGTGTTTTTAACCAATCTTGTGCATCCAATAGGTGTGTTTGTGTCATTGGATGATCAATTAGGTCATTTTGGTCCTCCCTAGGCTTATTTTTGTTCAATTAGGGTTTTTAACCAATCTTGTGCATCCAATAGGTTTGTTTGTGTCATTGGATGATCAATTAGGTCATTTTCGTCCTCCCTAGGCTTATTCTTGTCCAATTAGGGTTTTTAACCAATCTTGTGCATCCAATAAGTTCATTTCTGTCATTGAATTAACATTTAGGTCATTTTCGTCCTCCCTAGACATATTCTTGTCCAATTAGGGTTTTTAACCAATCTTGTGCATCCAATGGGTGTGTTTGTATCATTGGATGATCAATTAGGTAATTTTCTTCCTCCCTAGGCTTATTCTTGTCCAATTAGGGTTTTTAACCAATCTTGTGCATCCAATACGTGTGTTTGTGTCATTGGATGATCAATTACGTCATTTTGATCCTCCCTAGGCTTATTCTTGTCCAATTAGGGTTTTTAACCAATCTTGTGCATCCAATAAGTTCATTTGTGTCATTGGATTAACATTTAGGTCATTTTCGTCCTCCCTAGGCATATTCTTGTCCAATTAGGGTTTTTAACCAATCTTGTGCATCCAATAGGTGTGTTTGTGTCATTGGATGATCAATTAGGTCATATTGATCCTCCCTGGGCTTATTCTTGTCCAATTAGGGTTTTTAACCAATCTTGTGCATCCAATAGGTGTGTTTGTGTCATTGGATGATCAATTAGGTCATTTTCGCCCTCCCGAGGCTTATTCTCGACCAATTAGGGTTTTTAACCAATCTTGTGCATCCAATAGGTGCATTTGTGTCATTGGATTAACATTTAGGTCATTTTCGTCCTCCCTAGTCATATTCTTGTCCAATTAGGGTTTTTAACCAATCTTGTGCATCCAATAGGTGTGTTTGTGTCATTGGATGATCAATTAGGTCATTATCGTCCTCCCTAGGCGTATTCTTGTCCAATTAGGGTTTTTAACCAATCTTGTGCATCCAATAGGTGTGTTTGTGTCATTGGATGATCATTTAGGTCATTTTCGTCCTCCCTAGGCTTATTCTTGTTCAATTAGGGTTTTTAACCAATCTTGTGCATCCAATAGGTTTGTTTGTGTCATTGGTTGATCAATTAGGTCATTTTCGTCCTCCCTAGGCTTATTCTTGTCCAATTAGGGTTTTTAACCAATCTTGTGCATCCAATAGGTGTGTTTGTGTCATTGGATGATCAATTAGATCATTTTGATCCACCCTAGGCTTATTCTTGTCCAATTAGGGTTTTTAACCAATCTTGTGCATCCAATAAGTTCATTTCTGTCATTGAATTAACATTTAGGTCATTTTCGTCCTCCCTAGACATATTCTTGTCCAATTAGGGTTTTTAACCAATCTTGTGCATCCAATGGGTGTGTTTGTATCATTGGATGATCAATTAGGTAATTTTCTTCCTCCCTAGGCTTATTCTTGTCCAATTAGGGTTTTTAACCAATCTTGTGCATCCAATACGTGTGTTTGTGTCATTGGATGATCAATTACGTCATTTTGAATCTCCCTAGGCTTATTCTTGTCCAATTAGGGTTTTTAACCAATCTTGTGCATCCAATAAGTTCATTTGTGTCATTGGATTAACATTTAGGTCATTTTCGTCCTCCCTAGGCATATTCTTGTCCAATTAGGGTTTTTAACCAATCTTGTGCATCCAATAGGTGTGTTTGTGTCATTGGTTGATCAATTAGGTCATATTGATCCTCCCTAGGCTTATTCTTGTCCAATTAGGGTTTTTAACCAATCTTGTGCATCCAATAGGTGTGTTTGTGTCATTGGATGATCAATTAGGTCATTTTCGCCCTCCCGAGGCTTATTCTCGACCAATTAGGGTTTTTAACCAATCTTGTGCATCCAATAGGTGCATTTGTGTCATTGGATTAACATTTAGGTCATTTTCGTCCTCCCTAGTCATATTCTTGTCCAATTAGGGTTTTTAACCAATCTTGTGCATCCAATAGGTGTGCTTGTGTCATTGGATGATCAATTAGGTCATTATCATCCTCCCTAGGCGTATTCTTGTCCAATTAGGGTTTTTAACCAATCTTGTGCATCCAATACGTGTGTTTGTGTCATTGGATGATCAATTAGGTCATTTTCGTCCTCCCTAGGCTTATTCTTGTTCAATTAGGGTTTTTAACCAATCTTGTGCATCCAATAGGTTTGTTTGTGTCATTGGATGATCAATTAGGTCATTTTCGTCCTCCCTAGGCTTATGCTTGTCCAATTAGGGTTTTTAACCAATCTTGTGCATCCAATAAGTTCATTTCTGTCATTGAATTAACATTTAGGTCATTTTCGTCCTCCCTAGACATATTCTTGTCCAATTAGGGTTTTTAACCAATCTTGTGCATCCAATGGGTGTGTTTGTATCATTGGATGATCAATTAGGTAATTTTCTTCCTCCCTAGGCTTATTCTTCTCCAATTAGGGTTTTTAACCAATCTTGTGCATCCAATACGTGTGTTTGTGTCATTGGATGATCAATTACGTCATTTTGATCCTCCCTAGGCTTATTCTTGTCCAATTAGGGTTTTTAACCAATCTTGTGCATCCAATAGGTGTGTTTGTGTCATTGGATGATCAATTAGGTCATTTTCGTCCTCCCTAGGCATATTCTTGTCCAACTAGGATTTTTAACCAATCTTGTGCATCTAATAGGTGTGTTTGTGTCATTGGATGATCAATTAGGTCATTTTCGTCCTCCCTAGGCTTATTCTTGTCCAATTAGGGTTTTTAACCAATCTTGTGCATCCAATAGGTGTGTTTGTGTCATTGGATGATCAATTAGGTCATTTTCGCCCTCCCGAGGCTTATTCTCGACCAATTAAGGTTTTTAACCAATCTTGTGCATCCAATAGGTTCATTTGTGTCATTGGATTAACATTTAGGTCATTTTCTCCTCCCTAGTCGTATTCTTGTCCAATTAGGGTATTTAACCAATCTTGTGCATCCAATAGGTGTGTTTGTGTCATTGGATGATCAATTAGGTCATTATCGTCCTCCCTAGGCGTATTCTTGTCCAATTAGGGTTTTTAACCAATCTTGTGCATCCAATAGGTGTGTTTGTGTCATTGGATGATCAATTAGGTCATTTTCGTCCTCCCTAGGCTTATTCTTGTCCAATTAGGGTTTTTAACCAATCTTGTGCATCCAATAGGTGTGTTTGTGTCATTGGATGATCAATTAGGTCATTTTCGCCCTCCCTAGGCTTATTCTTGTCCAATTAGGGTTTTTAACCAATCTTGTGCATCCAATAGGTGTGTTTGTGTCATTGGATGATCAATTAGGTCATTTTTGTCCTCCCGAGGCTTATTCTTGTCCAATTAGGGTTTTTAACCAATCTTGTGCATCCAATAGGTGTGTTTGTGTCATTGGATGATCAATTAGGTCATTTTCGTCCTCCCTAGGCTTATTCTTGTCCAATTAGGGTTTTTAACCAATCTTGTGCATCTAATAAGGTCATTTGTGTAATTGGATTAACATTTAGGTCATTTTCGTCCTCCCTAGGCTTATTCTTGCCCAATTAGGGTTTTTAACCAATCTTGTGCATCCAATAAGTTGAGTTGTGTCATTGGATTAGCATTTAGGTCATTTTCGTCCTCCCTAGGCTTATTCTTGTCCAATTAGGGTTTTTAACCAATCTTGTGCATCCAATAAGTTCATTTGTGTCATTGGATTAACATTTAGGTCATTTTCGTCCTCCCTAGGCATATTCTTGTCCAATTAGGGTTTTTAACCAATCTTGTGCATCCAATAGGAGTGTTTGTGTCATTGGATGATCAATTAGGTCAGTTTCGTCCTCCATTGGCTTATTCTTGTCCAATTAGGGTTTTTAACCAATCTTGTGCATCCAATAAGTTCATTTGTGTCATTGGATTAACATTTAGGTCATTTTCGTCCTCCCTAGGCATATTCTTGTTCAATTAGGGTTTTTAACCAATCTTGTGCATCCAATAGGTGTGTTTGTGTCACTGGATGATCAATTAGGTCATTTTCGTCCTCCCTAGGCTTATTCTTGTCCAATTAGGGTTTTTAACCAATCTTGTGCATCCAATAGGTGTGTTTGTGTCATTGGATGATCAATTAGGTCATTTTCTTCCTTCCTAGGCTTATTCTTGTCCAATTAGGGTTTTTAACCAATCTTGTGCATCCAATAGGTGTGTTTGTGTCATTGGATGATCAATTAGGTCATTTTGGTCCTCCCGAAGCTTATTCTCGACCAATTAGGGTTTTAACCTATCTTGTGCATCCAATAGGTTCATTTCTGTCATTGGATTAACATTTAGGTCATTTTCGTCGTCCCTAGTCATATTCTTGTTTAATTAGGGTTTTTAACCAATCTTGTGCATCCAATAGGTGTGTTTGTGTCATTGGATGATCAATTAGGTCATTTTCGTCCTCCCTAGGCTTATTCTTGTTCAATTAGGGTTTTTAACCAATCTTGTGCATCCAATATGAGTGTTTGTGTCATAGGTTGATCAATTAGGTCATTTTCGACCTCCCTAGGCTTATTCTTGTCCAATTAGGGTTTTTAACCAATCTTGTGCATCCAATAGGTGTGTTTGTGTCATGGGATGATCAATTAGGTCATTTTCGTCCTCCCTAGGCTTATTCTTGTCCAACTAGGGTTTTTAACTAATCTTGTGCAACCAATAGGTGTGTTTGTGTCATTGGATGATCAATTAGGTCATTTTGATCCTCCCTAGGCTTATTCTTGTCCAATTAGGGTTTTTAACCAATCTTGTGCATCCAATAAGTTCATTTGTGTCATTGGATTATCATTTAGGTCATTTTCGTCCTCCCTAGTCATATTCTTGTCCAATTAGGGTTTTTAACCAATCTTGAGCATCCAATAGGTGGGTTTGTGTCATTGGATGATCAATTAGGTCATTTTCGTCCTCCCTAGGCTTATTCTTGTCCAATTAGGGTTTTTAACCAATCTTGTGCATCCAATAGGTGTGTTTGTGTCATTGGATGATCAATTAGGTCATTTTCTTCCTCCCTAGGCTTATTCTTGGCCAATTAGGGTTTCTAACCAATCTTGTGCATCCAATAGGTGTGTTTGTGTCATTGGATGATCAATTATGTCATTTTGATCCTCCCTAGGCTTATTCTTGTCCTATTAGGGTTTTTAACCAAACTTGTGCATCCAATAAGTTCATTTGTGTCATTGGATTAACATTTAGGTCATTTTCGTCCTCCCTAGGCATATTCTTGTCCAATCAGGGTTTTTAACCAATCTTGTGCATCCAATAGGTGTGTTTGTGTCATTGGATGATCAATTAGGTCATTTTGATCCTCCCTATGCTTATTCTTGTCCAATTAGGGTTTTTAACCAATCTTGTGCATCCAATAAGTTCATTTGTGTCATTGGATTAACATTTAGGTCATTTTCATCCTCCCTATTCATAATCTTATCCAATTAGGGTTTTTAACCAATCTTGTGCATCCAATAGGTGTGTTTGTGTCATTGGATGATAATTTAGGTCATTTTCTTCCTCCCTAGGCATATTCTTGTCCGATTAGGGTTTTTAACCAATCTTGTGCATCCAATAGGTGTGTTTGTGTCATTGGATGATCAATTAGGTAATTTTCTTCCTCCCTAGGCTTATTCTTGTCCAATTAGGGTTTTTAACCAATCTTGTGCATCCAATACGTGTGTTTGTGTCATTGGATGATCAATTACGTCATTTTCATCCTCCCTAGGCTTATTCTTGTCCAATTAGGGTTTTTAACCAATCTTGTGCATCCAATAAGTTCATTTGTGTCATTGGATTAACATTTAGGTCATTTTCGTCCTCCCTAGGCATATTCTTGTCCAATTAGGGTTTTTAACCAATCTTGTGCATCCAATAGGTGCATTTGTGTCATTGGATTAACATTTAGGTCATTTTCGTCCTCCCTAGTCATATTCTTGTCCAATTAGGGTTTTTAACCAATCTTGTGCATCCAATAGGTGTGTTTGTGTCATTGGATGATCAATTAGGTCATTATCGTCCTCCCTAGGCGTATTCTTGTCCAATTAGGGTTTTTAACCAATCTTGTGCATCCAATAGGTGTGTTTGTGTCATTGGATGATCAATTAGGTCATTTTCGTCCTCCCTAGGCTTATTCTTGTTCAATTAGGGTTTTTAACCAGTCTTGTGCATCCAATAGGTTTGTTTGTGTCATTGGATGATCAATTAGGTCATTTTCGTCCTCCCTAGGCTTATTCTTGTCCAATTAGGGTTTTTAACCAATCTTGTGCATCCAATAGGTGTGTTTGTGTCATTGGATGATCAATTAGGTCATTTTCGTCCTTCCAAGGCATATTTTTGTCCAATTAGGGTCTTTAACCAATCTTTTGCATCCAATAGGTGTGTTTGTGTCATTGGATGATCAATTAGGTCATTTTCGTCCTCCCTAGGCTTATTCTTGTCCAATTAGGGTTTTTAACCAATCTTGTGCATCCAATAGGTGTGTTTGTGTCATTGGATTAACATTTTGGTCATTTTCGTCCTCCCTAGGCTTATTCTTGTCCAATTAGGGTTTTTAACCAATTTGTGCATCCAATAAGTTCATTTGTGTCATTGGATTAACATTTAGGTCATTTTCGTCCTCCCTAGGCATATTCTTGTCCAATTAGAGTTTTAGACCAATCTTGTGCATCCAATAGGTGTGTTTGTGTCATTGGATGATCAATTAGGTCATTTTCATCCTCCCTAGGCATATTCTTGTCCAATGAGGGTTTTTAACCAATCTTGTGAATCCAATAGGTGTGTTTGTGTCATTGGATGATCAATTAGGTCATTTTCGTCCTCCCTAGGCTTATTCTTGTCCAATTAGGGTTTTTAACCAATCTTGTGCATCCAATAGGTGTGTTTGTGTCATTGGATGATCAATTAGGTCATTTTCGTCCTCCCTAGGCTTATTCTTGTCCAATTAGGGTTTTTAACCAATCTTGTGCATCCAATAGGTGTGTTTGTGTCATTGGATGATCAATTAGGTCATTTTCGTCCTTTCTATGCTTATTTTTGTCCAATTAGGGTTTTTAAGCAATCTTGTGCATCCAATAAGTTCATTTGTGTCATTGGATGATCAATTAGGTCATTTTCGTCCTCCCTAGGCATATTCTTGTCCAACTAGGGTTTCTAACCAATCTTGTGCTTCCAATAGATGTGTTTGTGTCATTGGATGATCAATTAGGTCATTTTCGTCCTCCCTAGGCTTATTCTTGTCCAATTAGGGTTTTTAACCAATCTTGTGCATCCAATAGGTGTGTTTGTGTCATTGGATGATCAATTAGGTCATTTTCGTCCTCCCTAGGCTTATTCTTGTCCAATTAGGGTTTTTAACCAATCTTGTGCATCCAATAGGTGTGTTTGTGTCATTGGATGATCAATTAGGTCATTTTCGTCCTCCCTTGGCATATTCTTGTCCAACTAAGGTTTTATACCAATCTTCTGCATCCAATAGGTGTGTTTGTGTCATTGGATGATCAATTAGGTCATTTTCGTCCTCCCTAGGCTTATTCTTGTCCAATTAGGGTTTTTAACCAATCTTGTGCATCCAATAGGTGTGTTTGTGTCATTGGATGATCAATTAGGTCATTTTCTTCCTCCCTAGGCTTATTCTTGTCCAATTAGGGTTTTTAACCAATCTTGTGCATCCAATAGGTGTGTTTGTATCATTGGATGATCAATTAGATCATTTTGATCCACCCTAGGCTTATTCTTGTCCAATTAGGGCTTTTAACCAATCTTGTGCATCCAATAAGTTCATTTGTGTCATTGAATTAACATTTAGGTCATTTTCGTCCTCCCAAGACATATTCTTGTCCAATTAGGGTTTTTAACCAATCTTGTGCTTCAAATTGGTGTGATTGAGTCACTGGATGATCAATTAGGTCATTTTCTTCCTCCCTAGGCTTATTCTTGTCCAATTAGGGTTTTTAACCAATCTTGTGCATCCAATACGTGTGTTTGTGTCATTATATGATCAATTACGTCATTTTGATCCTCCCTAGGCTTATTCTTGTCCAATTAGGGTTTTTAACCAATCTTGTACATCCAATAAGTTCATTTGTGTAATTGGATTAACATTTAGGTCATTTTCGTCCTCCCTAGGCATATTCTTGTCCAATTAGGGTTTTTAACTAATCTTGAGCATCCAATAGGTGTGTTTGTGTCATTGGATGATCAATTACGTCATTTTGATCCTCCCTAAGCTTATTCTAGTCCAATTAGGGTTTTTAACAAATCTTGTGCATCCAATAAGTTCATTTGTGTCATTGGATTAACATTTAGGTCATTTTCGTCCTCCCTAGGCATACCCTTGTCCAATTAGGGTTTTTAACCAATCTTGTGCATCCAATAGGTGTGTTTGTGTCATTGGATGATCAATTAGGTCATTTTGATCCTCCCTAGGCTTATTCTTGTCCAATTAGGGTTTTTAACCAATCTTTTGCATCCAATAAGTTCATTTGTGTCATTGGATTAACATTTAGGTCATTTTCGTCCTCCCTAGGCATATTCTTGTCCAATTAGGGTTTTTAACCAATCTTGAGCATCCAATAGGTGGGTTTGTGTCATTGAATGATCAATTAGGTCATTTTCGTCCTCCATAGGCTTATTCTTGTCCAATTAAGGTTTTTAACCAATCTTGTGCATCCAATAGGTGTGTTTGTGTCATTGGATGATCAATTAGGTCATTATCGTCCTCCCTAGGCGTATTCTTGTCCAATTAGGATTTTTAACCAATCTTGTGCATCCAATAGGTGTGTTTGTGTCATTGGATGATCAATTAGGTCATTTTCGTCCTCCCTAGGCTTATTCTTGTCCAATTAGGGTTTTTAACCAATCATGTGCATCCAATAAGTTTGTTTCTTTCATTGAATTAATATTTAGGTCATTTTCTTCCTTGCTAGGCATATTCTTGTCCAATTAGGGTTTTTAATCAATCTTGTGTATCCAATAGGTGTGTTTGTGTCATTGGATGATCAATTAGGTCATTTTCGTCCTCCCTAGGCTTATTCTTGTCCAATTAGGGTTTTTAACCAATCTTGTGCATCCAATAGGTGTGTTTGTGTCATTGGATGATCAATTAGGTCATTTTCGTCCTCCCTAGGCTTATTCTTGTCCAATTAGGGTTTTTAACCAATCTTGTGCATCCAATAGGTGTGTTTGTGTCATTGGATGATCAATTAGGTCATTTTCGTCCTTTCTATGCTTATTCTTGTCCAATTAAGGTTTTTAACAAATCTTGTGCATCCAATAAGTTCATTTGTGTCATTGGATGATCAATTAGGTCATTTTCGTCCTCCCTAGGCTTATTCTTGTCCAATTAGGGTTTTTAACCAATCTTGTGCATCCAATAGGTGTGTTTGTGTCATTGGATGATCAATTAGGTCATTTTTGTCCTACCTAGGCTTATTCTTGTCCAATTATGGTTTTTAACCAATCTTGTGCATCCAATAGGTGTGTTTGTGTCATTGGATGATCAATTAGGTCATTTTCGTCCTCCCTAGGCTTATTCTTGTCCAATTAGGGTTTTTAACCAATCTTGTGCATCCAATAGGTGTGTTTGTGTCATTGGATGATCAATTTAGGTCATTTTAGTTCTCCCTAGGCAAATTCTTGTCCAATTAGGGTTTTTAACCATTCTTGTGCATCCAATAGGTGTGTTTGTGTCATTGGATGATCAATTAGGTCATTTTCGTCCTCCCTAGGCTTATTCTTGTCCAATTAGGGTTTTTAACCAATCTTGTGCATCCAATAGGTGTGTTTGTGTCATTGGATGATCAATTAGGTCATTTTCGTCCTCCCTAGGCTTATTCTTGTCCAATTAGGGTTTTTAACCAATCTTGTGCATCCAATAGGTGTGTTTGTGTCATTGGATGATCAATTAGGTCATTTTCGCCCTCCCGAGGCTTATTCTCGACCAATTAGGGTTTTTAACCAATCTTGTGCATCCAATAGGTGTGTTTGTGTCATTGGATGATCAATTAGGTCATTTTGATCCTCCCTAGGCTTATTCTTGTCCAATTAGGGTTTTTAACCAATCTTGTGCATCCAATAAGTTCATTTGTGTCATTGGATTAACATTTAGGTCATTTTCGTCCTCCCTAGGCATATTGTTGTCCAATTAGGGTTTTTAACCAATCTTGTGCATCCAATAGAAAGTTTGTGTCATTGGATGATCAATTAAGTCATTTTCGTCCTCCCTAGGATTATTCTTGTCCAATTAGGGTTTTTAACCAATCTTGTGCATCCAATAGGTGTGTTTGTGTCATTGGATGATCAATTAGGTCATTTTCGCCCTCCCGAGGCTTATTCTCGACCAATTAGGGTTTTTAACCAATCT
Organism: Cicer pinnatifidum; assembly: GCA_037974775.1. NCBI lineage: Eukaryota > Viridiplantae > Streptophyta > Magnoliopsida > Fabales > Fabaceae > Cicer > Cicer pinnatifidum. Next base: position 34,225 of record JBBPBR010001896.1, on the reverse strand, counting down.
TGTGCATCCAATAGGTGCATTTGTGTCATTGGATTAACATTTAGGTCATTTTCGTCCTCCCTAGTCATATTCTTGTCCAATTAGGGTTTTAAACCAATCTTGTGCATTCAATAGGTGTGTTTGTGTCATTGGATGATCAATTAGGTCATTATCGTCCTCCCTAGGCGTATTCTTGTCCAATTAGGGTTTTTAACCAATCTTGTGCATCCAATAGGTGTGTTTGTGTCATTGGATGATCAATTAGGTCATTATCGTCCTCCCTAGGCGTATTATTGTCCAATTAGTGTTTTTAACCAATCTTGTGCATCCAATAGGTGTGTTTGTGTCATTGGATGATCAATTAGGTCATTTTCGTCCTCCCTAGGCTTATTTTTGTTCAATTAGGGTTTTTAACCAATCTTGTGCATCCAATAGGTTTGTTTGTGTCATTGGATGATCAATTAGGTCATTTTCGTCCTCCCTAGGCTTATTCTTGTCCAATTAAGGTTTTTAACCAATCTAGTGCATCCAATAGGTGTGTTTGTGTCATTGGATGATCAATTAGATCATTTTGATCCACCCTAGGCTTATTCTTCTCCAATTAGGGTTTTTAACCAATCTTGTGCATCCAATAAGTTCATTTGTGTCATTGAATTAACATTTAGGTCAATTTCGTCCTCCCTAGACATATTCTTGTCCAATTAGGGTTTTTAACCAATCTTGTGCATCCAATAGGTGTGTTTGTGTCATTGGATGATCAATTAGGTCATTTTCTTCCTCCCTAGGCTTTTTCTTGTCCAATTAGGGTTTCTAACCAATCTTGTGCATCCAATAGGTGTGTTTGTGTCATTGGATGATCAATTAGGTCATTTTCGCCCTCCCGAGGCTTATTCTCGACTAATTAGGGTTTTTAACCAATCTTGTGCATCCAATAGGTTCATTTGTGTCATTGGATTAACATTTAGGTCATTTATGTCCTCCCTAGTCATATTCTTGTCCAATTAGGGTTTTTAACCAATCTTGTGCATCCAATAGGTGTGTTTGGGTCATTGGATGATCAATTAGGTCATTATCGTCCTCCCTAGGCGTATTATTGTCCAATTAGTGTTTTTAACCAATCTTGTGCATCCAATAGGTGTGTTTGTGTCATTGGATGATCAATTAGGTCATTTTGGTCCTCCCTAGGCTTATTTTTGTTCAATTAGGGTTTTTAACCAATCTTGTGCATCCAATAGGTTTGTTTGTGTCATTGGATGATCAATTAGGTCATTTTCGTCCTCCCTAGGCTTATTCTTGTCCAATTAGGGTTTTTAACCAATCTTGTGCATCCAATAGGTGTGTTTGTGTCATTGGATGATCAATTAGATCATTTTGATCCACCCTAGGCTTATTCTTGTCCAATTAGGGTTTTTAACCAATCTTGTGCATCCAATAAGTTCATTTCTGTCATTGAATTAACATTTAGGTCATTTTCGTCCACCCTAGACATATTCTTGTCCAATTAGGGTTTTTAACCAATCTTGTGCATCCAATGGGTGTGTTTGTATCATTGGATGATCAATTAGGTAATTTTCTTCCTCCCTAGGCTTATTCTTCTCCAATTAGGGTTTTTAACCAATCTTGTGCAACCAATACGTGTGTTTGTGTCATTGGATGATCAATTACGTCATTTTGATCCTCCCTAGGCTTATTCTTGTCCAATTAGGGTTTTTAACCAATCTTGTGCATCCAATTGGTGTGTTTGTGTCATTGGATGATCAATTAGGTAATTTTCTTCCTCCCTAGGCTTATTCTTGTCCAATTAGGGTTTTTAACCAATCTTGTGCATCCAATAAGTTCATTTCTGTCATTGAATTAACATTTAGGTCATTTTCGTCCTCCCTAGACATATTCTTGTCCAATTAGGGTTTTTAACCAATCTTGTGCATCCAATGGGTGTGTTTGTATCATTGGATGATCAATTAGGTAATTTTCTTCCTCCCTAGGCTTATTCTTCTCCAATTAGGGTTTTTAACCAATCTTGTGCAACCAATACGTGTGTTTGTGTCATTGGATGATCAATTACGTCATTTTGATCCTCCCTAGGCTTATTCTTGTTCAATTAGGGTTTTTAACCAATCTTGTGCATCCAATTGGTGTGTTTGTGTCATTGGATGATCAATTAGGTAATTTTCTTCCTCCCTAGGCTTATTCTTGTCCAATTAGGGTTTTTAACCAATCTTGTGCATCCAATACGTGTGTTTGTGTCATTGGATGATCAATTACGTCATTTTGATCCTCCCTAGGCTTATTCTTGTCCAATTAGGGTTTTTAACCAATCTTGTGCATCCAATAAGTTCATTTGTGTCATTGGATTAACATTTAGGTCATTTTCGTCCTTCCTAGGCATATTCTTGTCCAATTAGGGTTTTTAACCAATCTTGTGCATCCAATAGGTGTGTTTGAGTCATTGGATGATCAATTAGGTCATTTTGATCCTCCCTAGGCTTATTCTTGTCCAATTAGGGTTTTTAACCAATCTTGTGCATCCAATAGGTGTGTTTGTGTCATTGGATGATCAATTAGGTCATTTTCGCCCTCCCGAGGCTTATTCTCGACCAATTAGGGTTTTTAACCAATCTTGTGCATCCAATACGTGCATTTGTGTCATTGGATTAACATTTAGGTCATTTTCGTCCTCCCTAGTCATATTCTTGTCCAATTAGGGTTTTTAACCAATCTTGTGCATCCAATAGGTGTGTTTGTGTCATTGGATGATCCATTAGGTCATTATAGTCCTCCCTAGGCGTATTCTTGTCCAATTAGGGTTTTTAACCAATCTTGTGCATCCATTAGGTGTGTTTGTGTCATTGGATGATCAATTAGGTCATTTTCGTCCTCCCTTGGCTTATTCTTGTTCAATTAGGGTTTTTAACCAATCTTGTGCATCCAATAGGTTTGTTTGTGTCATTGGATGATCAATTAGGTCATTTTCGTCCTCCCTAGGCTTATTCTTGTCCAATTAGGGTTTTTAACCAATCTTGTGCATCCAATAGGTGTGTTTGTGTCATTGGATGATCAATTAGATCATTTTGATCCACCCTAGGCTTATTCTTGTCCAATTAGGGTTTTTAACCAATCTTGTGCATCCAATAAGTTCATTTCTGTCATTGAATTAACATTTAGGTCATTTTCGTCCTCCCTAGACATATTCTTGTCCAATTAGGGTTTTTAACCAATCTTGTGCATCCAATGGGTGTGTTTGTATCATTGGATGTTCAATTAGGTAATTTTCTTCCTCCCTAGGCTTATTCTGATCCAATTAGGGTTTTTAACCAATCTTGTGCATCCAATACGTGTGTTTGTGTCATTGGATGATCAATTACGTCATTTTGATCCTCCCTAGGCTTATTCTTGTCCAATTAGGGTTTTTAACCAATCTTGTGCATCCAATAGGTGTGTTTGTGTCATTGGATGATCAATTAGATCATTTTGATCCACCCTAGGCTTATTCTTGTCCAATTAGGGTTTTTAACCAATCTTGTGCATCCAATAAGTTCATTTCTGTCATTGAATTAACATTTAGGTCATTTTTGTCCTCCCTAGACATATTCTTGTACAATTAGGGTTTTTAACCAATCTTGTGCATCTAATAGGTGTTTTTGTGTCATTGGATGATCAATTAGGTCATTTTCTTCCTCCCTAGGCATATTCTTGTCCAATTAGGGTTTTTAACCAATCTTGTGCATCCAATACGTGTGTTTGTGTCATTGGATGATCAATTACGTCATTTTGATCCTCCCTAGGCTTATTCTTGTCCAATTAGGGTTTTTAACCAATCTTGTGCATCCAATAAGTTCATTTGTGTCATTGGATTAACATTTAGGTCATTTTCGTCCTCCCTAGGCATATTCTTGTCCAATTAGGGTTTTTAACCAATCTTGTGCATCCAATAGGTGTGTTTGTGTCATTGGATGATCAATTAGGTCATATTGATCCTCCCTGGGCTTATTCTTGTCCAATTAGGGTTTTTAACCAATCTTGTGCATCCAATAGGTGTGTTTGTGTCATTGGATGATCAATTAGGTCATTTTCGCCCTCCCGAGGCTTATTCTCGACCAATTAGGGTTTTTAACCAATCTTGTGCATCCAATAGGTGCATTTGTGTCATTGGATTAACATTTAGGTCATTTTCGTCCTCCCTAGTCATATTCTTGTCCAATTAGGGTTTTTAACCAATCTTGTGCATCCAATAGGTGTGTTTGTGTCATTGGATGATCAATTAGGTCATTATCGTCCTCCCTAGGCGTATTCTTGTCCAATTAGGGTTTTTAACCAATCTTGTGCATCCAATAGGTGTGTTTGTGTCATTGGATGATCATTTAGGTCATTTTCGTCCTCCCTAGGCTTATTCTTGTTCAATTAGGGTTTTTAACCAATCTTGTGCATCCAATAGGTTTGTTTGTGTCATTGGTTGATCAATTAGGTCATTTTCGTCCTCCCTAGGCTTATTCTTGTCCAATTAGGGTTTTTAACCAATCTTGTGCATCCAATAGGTGTGTTTGTGTCATTGGATGATCAATTAGATCATTTTGATCCACCCTAGGCTTATTCTTGTCCAATTAGGGTTTTTAACCAATCTTGTGCATCCAATAAGTTCATTTCTGTCATTGAATTAACATTTAGGTCATTTTCGTCCTCCCTAGACATATTCTTGTCCAATTAGGGTTTTTAACCAATCTTGTGCATCCAATGGGTGTGTTTGTATCATTGGATGATCAATTAGGTAATTTTCTTCCTCCCTAGGCTTATTCTTGTCCAATTAGGGTTTTTAACCAATCTTGTGCATCCAATACGTGTGTTTGTGTCATTGGATGATCAATTACGTCATTTTGATCCTCCCTAGGCTTATTCTTGTTCAATTAGGGTTTTTAACCAATCTTGTGCATCCAATAGGTTTGTTTGTGTCATTGGATGATCAATTAGGTCATTTTCGTCCTCCCTAGGCTTATTCTTGTCCAATTAGGGTTTTTAACACATCTTGTGCATCAAATAGGTGTGTTTGTGTGTTTGGTTGATCAATTAAGTCATTTTCGTCCTCCCGAAGCTTCTTCTCGACCAATTAGGGTTTTTAACTAGTCTTCTGCATCCAATAGGTTCATTTGTGTCATTGGATTAACATTTAGGTCATTTTCGTCCTCCCTAGTCATATTCTTATCCAATTAGGGTTTTTAACCAATCTTGTGCATCCAATAGGTGTGTTTGTGTCATTGGATGATCAATTAGGTCATTTTCGTCCTCCCGAAGCTTATTCTCGACCAATTAGGGTTTTTAACCAATCTTGTGCATCCAATAGGTTCATTTGTGTCATTGGATTAACATTTAGGTCATTTTCGTCCTCCCTAGTCATATTCTTATCCAATTAGGGTTTTTAACCAATCTTGTGCATCCAATAGGTGTGTTTGTGTCATTGGATGATCAATTCGGTCATTTTCGTCCTCCCGAAGCTTATTCTCGACCAATTAGGGTTTTTAACCAATCTTGTGCATCCAATAGGTTCATTTGTGTCATTGGATTAACATTTAGGTCATTTTCGTCCTCCCTAGTCATATTCTTATCCAATTAGGGTTTTTAACCAATCTTCTGCATCCAATAGGTGTGTTTGTGTCATTGGATGATCAATTAGGTCATTTTCGTACTCCCGAAGCTTATTCTCGACCAATTAGGGTTTTTATCAAATCTTGTGCATCCAATAGGTTCATTTATGTCATTGGATTAACATTTAGGTCATTTTCGTGCTCCCTAGTCATATTCTTATCCAATTAGGGTTTTTAACCAATCTTGTGCATCCAATAGGTGTGTTTGTGTCATTGGATGATCAATTAGGTCATTTTCGTCCTCCCGAAGCTTATTCTCGACCAATTAGGGTTTTTAACCAATCTTGTGCTTCCAATAGGTTCATTTGTGTCATTGGATTAACATTTAGGTCATTTTCGTCCTCCCTAGTCATATTCTTATCCAATTAGGGTTTTTAACCAATCTTGTGCATCCAATAGGTGTGTTTGTGTCATTGGATGATAAATTAGGTCATTTTCGTCCTCCCTAGGCTTATTCTTGTTCAATTAGGGTTTTTAACCAATCTTGTGCATCCAATAGGTTTCTTTGTGTCATTGAATGATCAATTAGGTCATTTTCGTCCTCCCTAGGCTTATGCTTGTCCAATTAGGGTTTTTAACCAATCTTGTGCATCCAATAGGTGTGTTTGTGTCATTGGATGATCAATTAGATCATTTTGATCCACCCTAGGCTTATTCTTGTCCAATTAGGGTTTTTAACCAATCTTGTGCATCCAATAAGTTCATTTCTGTCATTGAATTAACATTTAGGTCATTTTCGTCCTCCCTAGACATATTCTTGTCCAATTAGGGTTTTTAACCAATCTTGTGCATCCAATGGGTGTGTTTGTATCATTGGATGATCAATTAGGTCATTTTCTTCCTCCCTAGGCTTATTCTTCTCCAATTAGGGTTTTTAACCAATCTTGTGCATCCAATACGTGTGTTTGTGTCATTGGATGATCAATTACGTCATTTTGATCCTCCCTAGGCTTATTCTTGTCCAATTAGGGTTTTTAACCAATCTTGTGCATCCAATTGGTGTGTTTGTGTCATTGGATGATCAATTAGGTAATTTTCTTCCTCCCTAGGCTTATTCTTGTCCAATTAGGGTTTTTAACCAATCTTGTGCATCCAATAAGTTCATTTCTGTCATTGAATTAACATTTAGGTCATTTTCGTCCTCCCTAGACATATTCTTGTCCAATTAGGGTTTTTAACCAATCTTGTGCATCCATTAGGTGTGTTTGTGTCATTGGATGATCAATTAGGTCATTTTCGTCCTCCCTAGGCTTATTCTTGTTCAATTAGGGTTTTTAACCATTCTTGTGCATCCAATAGGTGTGTTTGTGTCATTGGATGATCAATTAGGTCATTTTCGCCCTCCCGAGGCTTATTCTCGACCAATTAGGGTTTTTAACCAATCTTGTGCATCCAATAGGTGCATTTGTGTCATTGGATTAACATTTAGGTCATTTTCGTCCTCCCTAGTCATATTCTTGTCCAATTAGGGTTTTTAACCAATCTTGTGCATCCAATAGGTGTGTTTGTGTCATTGGATGATCAATTAGGTCATTATCATCCTCCCTAGGCGTATTCTTGTCCAATTAGGGTTTTTAACCAATCTTGTGCATCCAATACGTGTGTTTGTGTCATTGGATGATCAATTAGGTCATTTTCGTCCTCCCTAGGCTTATTCTTGTTCAATTAGGGTTTTTAACCAATCTTGTGCATCCAATAGGTTTGTTTGTGTCATTGGATGATCAATTAGGTCATTTTCGTCCTCCCTAGGCTTATGCTTGTCCAATTAGGGTTTTTAACCAATCTTGTGCATCCAATAAGTTCATTTCTGTCATTGAATTAACATTTAGGTCATTTTCGTCCTCCCTAGACATATTCTTGTCCAATTAGGGTTTTTAACCAATCTTGTGCATCCAATGGGTGTGTTTGTATCATTGGATGATCAATTAGGTAATTTTCTTCCTCCCTAGGCTTATTCTTCTCCAATTAGGGTTTTTAACCAATCTTGTGCATCCAATACGTGTGTTTGTGTCATTGGATGATCAATTACGTCATTTTGATCCTCCCTAGGCTTATTCTTGTCCAATTAGGGTTTTTAACCAATCTTGTGCATCCAATTGGTGTGTTTGTGTCATTGGATGATCAATTAGGTAATTTTCTTCCTCCCTAGCCTTATTCTTGTCCAAATACGGTTTTTAACCAATCTTGTGCATCCAATACGTGTGTTTGTGTCATTGGATGATCAATTACGTCATTTTGATCCTCCCTAGGCTTATTCTTGTCCAATTAGGGTTTTTAACCAATCTTGTGCATCCAATAAGTTCATTTGTGTCATTGGATTAACATTTAGGTCATTTTCGTCCTCCCTAGGCATATTCTTGTCCAATTAGGGTTTTTAACCAATCTTGTGCATCCAATAGGTGTGTTTGTGTCATTGGATGGTCAATTAGGTCATTTTCGTCCTCCCTAGGCTTATTCTTATCCAATTAGGGTTTTTAACCAATCTTGTGCATCCAATAGGTGTGTTTGTGTCATTGGATGATCAATTAGGTCATTTTCGTCCTCCCGAAGCTTATTCTCGACCAATTAGGGTTTTTAACCAATCTTGTGCATCCAATAGGTTCATTTGTATCATTGGATTAACATTTAGGTCATTTTCGTGCTCCCTAGTCATATTCTTATCCAATTAGGGTTTTTAACCAATCAATTGCATCCAATAGGTGTGTTTGACTCATTGGATGATCAATTAGGTCATTTTCGTCCTCCCGAAGCCTATTCTCGACCAATTAGGGTTTTTAACCAATCTTGTGCATCCAATAGGTTCATTTGTGTCATTGGATTAACATTTAGGTCGTTTTCGTCCTCCCTAGTCATATTCTTATCCAATTAGGGTTTTTAACCAATCTTGTGCATCCAATAGGTGTGTTTGTGTCATTGGATGATCAATTAGGTAATTTTCGTCCTCCCTATGCTTATTCTTGTTCAATTATGCTTTTTAACCAATCTTGTGCATCCAATAGGTGTGTTTGTGTCATTGGATGATCAATTAGGTCATTTTCGTCCTCTCTAGGCTTATTCTTGTTCAATTAGGGTTTTTAACCAATCTTGTGCATCCAATAGGTTTGTTTGTGTCATTGGATGATCAATTAGGTCATTTTCGTCCTCCCTAGGCTTATTCTTGTCCAATTAGGGTTTTTAACACATCTTGTGCATCAAATACGTGTGTTTGTGTCTTTGGTTGATCAATTAGGTCATTTTCGTCCTCCCCAAGCTTCTTCTCGACCAATTAGGGTTTTTAACCAATCTTCTGCATCCAATAGGTTCATTTGTGTCATTGGATTAACATTTAGGTCATTTTCGTCCTCCCTAGTCATTTTCTTATCCAATTAGGGTTTTTAACCAATCTTGTGCATCCAATAGGTGTGTTTGTGTCATTGGATGATAAATTAGGTGATTTTCGTCCTCCCTAGGCTTATTCATGTTCAATTAGGGTTTTTAACCAATTTGTGCATCCAATAGGTGTGTTTGTGTCATTGGATGATCAATTAGGTCATTTTCGTCCTCCCTAGGCTTATTCTTGTCCAATTAGGGTTTCTAACCAATCTTGTGCATCCAATAGGTGTGTTTGTGTCATTGGATGATCAATTATGTCATTTTGAACCTCCCTAGGCTTATTCTTGTCCTATTAGGGTTTTTAACCAAACTTGTGCATCCAATAAGTTCATTTGTGTCATTGGATTAACATTTAGGTCATTTTCGTCCTCCCTAGGCATATTCTTGTCCAATTAGGGTTTTTAACCAATCTTGTGCATCCAATAGGTGTGTTTGTGTCATTGGATGATCAATTAGGTCATTTTGATCCTCCCTATGCTTATTCTTGTCCAATTAGGGTTTTTAACCAATCTTGTGCATCCAATAAGTTCATTTGTGTCATTGGATTAATATTTAGGTCATTTTCATCCTCCCTAGTCATATTCTTATCCAATTAGGGTTTTTAACCAATCTTGTGCATCCAATAGGTGTGTTTGTGTCATTGGATGATAATTTAGGTCATTTTCTTCCCCCCTAGGCATATTCTTGTCCAATTAGGGTTTTTAACCAATCTTGTGCATCCTATAGGTGTGTTTGTGTCATTGGATGATCAATTAGGTAATTTTCTTCCTCCCTAGGCTTATTCTTGTCCAATTAGGGTTTTTAACCAATCTTGTGTATCCAATACGTGTGTTTGTGTCATTGGATGATCAATTACGTCATTTTGATCCTCCCTAGGCTTATTCTTGTCCAATTAGGGTTTTTAACCAATCTTGTGCATCCAATAAGTTCATTTGTGTCATTGGATTAACATTTAGGTCATTTTCGTCCTTCCTAGGCATATTCTTGTCCAATTAGGGTTTTTAACCAATCTTGTGCATCCAATAGGTGTGTTTGAGTCATTGGATGATCAATTAGGTCATTTTGATCCTCCCTAGGCTTATTCTTGTCCAATTAGGGTTTTTAACCAATCTTGTGCATCCAATAGGTGTGTTTGTGTCATTGGATGATCAATTAGGTCATTTTCGCCCTCCCGAGGCTTATTCTCGACCAATTAGGGTTTTTAACCAATCTTGTGCATCCAATACGTGCATTTGTGTCATTGGATTAACATTTAGGTCATTTTCGTCCTCCCTAGTCATATTCTTGTCCAATTAGGGTTTTTAACCAATCTTGTGCATCCAATAGGTGTGTTTGTGTCATTGGATGATCCATTAGGTCATTATAGTCCTCCCTAGGCGTATTCTTGTCCAATTAGGGTTTTTAACCAATCTTGTGCATCCATTAGGTGTGTTTGTGTCATTGGATGATCAATTAGGTCATTTTCGTCCTCCCTTGGCTTATTCTTGTTCAATTAGGGTTTTTAACCAATCTTGTGCATCCAATAGGTTTGTTTGTGTCATTGGATGATCAATTAGGTCATTTTCGTCCTCCCTAGGCTTATTCTTGTCCAATTAGGGTTTTTAACCAATCTTGTGCATCCAATAGGTGTGTTTGTGTCATTGGATGATCAATTAGATCATTTTGATCCACCCTAGGCTTATTCTTGTCCAATTAGGGTTTTTAACCAATCTTGTGCATCCAATAAGTTCATTTCTGTCATTGAATTAACATTTAGGTCATTTTCGTCCTCCCTAGACATATTCTTGTCCGATTAGGGTTTTTAACCAATCTTGTGCATCCAATGGGTGTGTTTGTATCATTGGATGATCAATTAGGTAATTTTCTTCCTCCCTAGGCTTATTCTTCTCCAATTAGGGTTTTTAACCAATCTTGTGCAACAAATACGTGTGTTTGTGTCATTGGATGATCAATTACGTCATTTTGATCCTCCCTAGGCTTATTCTTGTCCAATTAGGGTTTTTAACCAATCTTGTGCATCCAATTGGTGGGTTTGTGTCATTGGATGATCAATTAGATAATTTTCTTCCTCCCTAGGCTTATTCTTGTCCAATTAGGGTTTTTAACCAATCTTGTGCATCCAATATGTGTGTTTGTGTCATTGGATGATCAATTACGTCATTTTGATCCTCCCTAGGCTTATTCTTGTCCAATTAGGGTTTTTAACCAATCTTGTGCATCCAATTAGTTCATTTGTGTCATTGGATTAACATTTAGGTCATTTTCGTCCTCCCTAGGCATATTCTTGTCCAATTAGGGTTTTTAACCAATCTTGTGCATCCAGTAGGTGTGTTTGTGTCATTGGATGATCAATTAGGTCATTTTCGTCCTCCCCAGGCTTATTCTTGTCCAATTAGGGTTTTTAACCAATCTTGTGCATCCAATAGGTGTGTTTGTGTCATTGGATGATCAATTAGGTCATTTTCGTCCTCCCGAAGCTTATTCTCGACCAATTAGGGTTTTTAACCAATCTTGTGCATCCAATAGGTTCATTTGTGTCATTGGATTAACATTTAGGTCATTTTCGTCCTCCCTAGTCATATTCTTATCCAATTAGGGTTTTTAACCAATCTTGTGCATTCAATAGGTGTGTTTGTGTCATTGGATGATCAATTAGGTCATTTTCGTCCTCCCGAAGCTTATTCTCAACCAATTAGGGTTTTTAACCAATCTTGTGCATCCAATAGGTTCATTTGTGTCATTGGATTAACATTTAGGTCATTTTCGTCCTCCCTAGTCATATTCTTATCCAATTAGGGTTTTTAACCAATCTTGTGCATCCAATAGGTGTGTTTGTGTCATTGGATGATCAATTAGGTCATTTTCGTCCTCCCGAAGCTTATTCTCGACCAATTAGGGTTTTTAACCAATCTTGTGCATCCAATAGGTTCATTGGTGTCATTGGATTAACATTTAGGTCATTTTCGTCCTCCCTAGTCATATTCTTATCCAATTAGGGTTTTTAACCAATCTTGTGCATCCAATAGGTGTGTTTGTGTCATTGGATGATCAATTAGGTCATTTTCGTCCTCCCGAAGCTTATTCTCGACCAATTAGGGTTTTTAACCAATCTTGTGCATCCAATAGGTGTGTTTGTGTCATTGGATGATCAATTAGGTCATTTTCGTCCTCCCTAGGCTTATTCTTGTCCAATTAGGGTTTTTAACCAATCTTGTGCATCCAATAACTTCCTTTGTGTCATTGGATTAACATTTTGGTCATATCCGTCCTCCCTAGGCATATTCTTGTCCAATTAGGGTTTTTAACCAATCTTGTGCATCCAATAGGTGTGTTTGTGTCATTGGATGATCAATTAGGTCATTTTCGTCCTCCCTAGGCTTATTCTTGTCCAATTAGGGTTTTTAACCAATCTTGTGCATCCAATAAGTTCATTTGTGTCATTGGATGAACAATTAGGTCATTTTCGTCCACCCTAAGCTTATTCTTGTCCAATTAGGGTTTTTAACCAATCTTATGCATCCAATAAGTTCATTTGTGTCATTGGATGAACATTTAAGTCATTTTCGTCCTCCCTAGGCTTATTCTTGTCCAATTAGGGTTTTTAACCAATCTTGTGCATCCAATAGGTGTGTTTGTGTCATTGGATGAACATTTAGGTCATTTTCGTCCTCCCTAGGCTTATTCTTGTCCAATTAGGGTTTTTAACCAATCTTGTGCATCCAATAAGTTCATTTCTGTCATTGAATTAACATTTAGGTCATTTTCGTCCTCCCTAGACATATTCTTGTCCAATTAGGGTTTTTAACCAATCTTGTGCATCCAATGGGTGTGTTTGTATCATTGGATGATCAATTAGGTAATTTTCTTCCTCCCTAGGCTTATTCTTCTCCAATTAGGGTTTTTAACCAATCTTGTGCATCCAATACGTGTGTTTGTGTCATTGGATGATCAATTACGTCATTTTGATCCTCCCTAGGCTCATTCTTGTCCAATTAGGGTTTTTAACCAATCTTGTGCATCCAATTGGTGTGTTTGTGTCATTGGATGATCAATTAGGTAATTTTCTTCCTCCCTAGGCTTATTCTTGTCCAATTAGGGTTTTTAACCAATCTTGTGCATCCAATACGTGTGTTTGTGTCATTGGATGATCAGTTACGTCATTTTGATCCTCCCTAGGCTTATTCTTGTCCAATTAGGGTTTTTAACCAATCTTGTGCATCCAATAAGTTCATTTGTGTCATTGGATTAACATTTAGGTCATTTTCGTCCTCCCTAGGCATATTCTTGTCCAATTAGGGTTTTTAACCAATCTTGTGCATCCAATAGGTGTGTTTGTGTAATTGGATGATCAATTAGGTCATTTTCGTCCTCCCTAGGCTTATTCTTGTTCAAATACGGTTTTTAACCAATCTTGTGCATCCAATAGGTTTGTTTGTGTCATTGGATGATCAATTAGGTCATTTTCGTCCTCCCTAGGCTTATTCTTGTCCAATTAGGGTTTTTAACCAATCTTGTGCATCCAATAGGTGTGTTTGTGTCATTGGATGATAAATTAGGTCATTTTAGTCCTCCCTAGGCTTATTCTTGTCCAATTAGGGTTTTTAACCAATCTTGTGCATCCAATAGGTGTGTTTGTGCCATTGGATGATCAATTACGTCATTTTGATCCTCCCTAGGCTTATTCTTGTCCAATTAGGGTTTTTAACCAATCTTGTGCATCCAATAAGTTCATTTGTGTCATTGGATTAACATTTAGGTCATTTTCGTCCTCCCTAGGCATATTCTAGTCCAATTAGGGTTTTTAACCAATCTTGTGCATCCAATAGGTGTGTTTGTGTAATTGGATGATCAATTAGGTCATTTTCGTCCTCCCTAGGCTTATTCTTGTTCAAATACGGTTTTTAACCAATCTTGTGCATCCAATAGGTTTGTTTGTGTCATTGGATGATCAATTAGGTCATTTTCGTCCTCCCTAGGCTTATTCTTGTCCAATTAGGGTTTTTAACCAATCTTGTGCATCCAATAGGTGTGTTTGTGTCATTGGATGATAAATTAGGTCATTTTCATCCTCCCTAGGCTTATTCTTGTTCAATTAGGGTTTTTAACCGATCTTGTGCATCCAATAGGTGTGTTTGTGTCATTGGATGATCAATTAGGTCATTTTCTTCCTCTCTAGGCATATTCTTGTCCAATTAGGGTTTTTAACCAATCTTGTGCATCCAATAGGTGTGTTTGTGTCATTGGATGATCAATTAGTTCATTTTCGTCCTCCCTAGGCTTATTCTTGTCCAATTAGGGTTTTTAACCAATCTTGTGCATCCAATAAGTTCATTTGTGTCATTGGATTAACATTTAGGTCATTTTCGTCCTTCCTAGGCATATTCTTGTCCAATTAGGGTTTTTAACCAATCTTGTGCATCCAATAGGTGTGTTTGTGTCATTGGATGATCAATTAGGTCATTTTGATCCTCCCTAGGCTTATTCTTGTCCAATTAGGGTTTTTAACCAATCTTGTGCATCCAATAGGTGTGTTTGTGTCATTGGATGATCAATTAAGTCATTTTCGCCCTCCCGAGGCTTTTTCTCGACCAATTAGGGTTTTTAACCAATCTTGTGCATCCAATAGGTGCATTTGTGTCATTGGATTAACATTTAGGTCATTTTCGTCCTCCCTAGTCATATTCTTGTCCAATTAGGGTTTTTAACCAATCTTGTGCATCCAATAGGTGTGTTTGTGTCATTGGATGATCCATTAGGTCATTATCGTCCTCCCTAGGCGTATTCTTGTCCAATTAGGGTTTTTAACCAATCTTGTGCATCCATTAGGTGTGTTTGTGTCATTGGATGATCAATTAGGTCATTTTCGTCCTCCCTAGGCTTATTCTTCTTCAATTAGGGTTTTTAACCAATCTTGTGCATCCAATAGGTTTGTTTGTGTCATTGGATGATCAAATAGGTCATTTTCGTCCTCCCTAGGCTTATTCTTGTCCAATTAGGGTTTTTAACCAATCTTGTGCATCCAATAGGTGTGTTTGTGTCATTGGATGATCAATTAGATCATTTTGATCCACCCTAGGCTTATTCTTGTCCAATTAGGGTTTTTAACCAATCTTGTGCATCCAATAAGTTCATTTCTGTCATTGAATTAACATTTAGGTCATTTTCGTCCTCCCTAGACATATTCTTGTCCGATTAGGGTTTTTAACCAATCTTGTGCATCCAATGGGTGTGTTTGTATCATTGGATGATCAATTAGGTAATTTTCTTCCTCCCTAGGCTTATTCTTCTCCAATTAGGGTTTTTAACCAATCTTGTGCAACAAATACGTGTGTTTGTGTCATTGGATGATCAATTACGTCATTTTGATCCTCCCTAGGCTTATTCTTGTCCAATTAGGGTTTTTAACCAATCTTGTGCATCCAATTGGTGGGTTTGTGTCATTGGATGATCAATTAGATAATTTTCTTCCTCCCTAGGCTTATTCTTGTCCAATTAGGGTTTTTAACCAATCTTGTGCATCCAATATGTGTGTTTGTGTCATTGGATGATCAATTACGTCATTTTGATCCTCCCTAGGCTTATTCTTGTCCAATTAGGGTTTTTAACCAATCTTGTGCATCCAATTAGTTCATTTGTGTCATTGGATTAACATTTAGGTCATTTTCGTCCTCCCTAGGCATATT
>JBBPBR010001896.1:0-18107 GCA_037974775.1 Cicer pinnatifidum | reverse complement strand
TCATTTTCGTCCTCCCTAGGCTTATTCTTGTCCAATTAGGGTTTTTAACACATCTTGTGCATCAAATACGTGTGTTTGTGTCTTTGGTTGATCAATTAGGTCATTTTCGTCCTCCCCAAGCTTCTTCTCGACCAATTAGGGTTTTTAACCAATCTTCTGCATCCAATAGGTTCATTTGTGTCATTGGATTAACATTTAGGTCATTTTCGTCCTCCCTAGTCATATTCTTATCCAATTAGGGTTTTTAACCAATCTTGTGCATCCAATAGGTGTGTTTGTGTCATTGGATGATAAATTAGGTCATTTTCGTCCTCCCTAGGCTTATTCATGTTCAATTAGGGTTTTTAACCAATTTGTGCATCCAATAGGTGTGTCTGTGTCATTGGATGATCAATTATGTCATTTTGATCCTCCCTAGGCTTATTCTTGTCCTATTAGGGTTTTTAACCAAACTTGTGCATCCAATAAGTTCATTTGTGTCATTGGATTAACATTTAGGTCATTTTCGTCCTCCCTAGGCATATTCTTGTCCAATTAGGGTTTTTAACCAATCTTGTGCATCCAATAGGTGTGTTTGTGTCATTGGATGATCAATTAGGTCATTTTGATCCTCCCTATGCTTATTCTTGTCCAATTAGGGTTTTTAACCAATCTTGTGCATCCAATAAGTTCATTTGTGTCATTGGATTAACATTTAGGTCATTTTCATCCTCCCTAGTCATATTCTTATCCAATTAGGGTTTTTAACCAATCTTGTGCATCCAATAGGTGTGTTTGTGTCATTGGATGATAATTTAGGTCATTTTCTTCCTCCCTAGGCATATTCTTGTCCAATTAGGGTTTTTAACCAATCTTGTGCATCCAATAGGTGTGTTTGTGTCATTGGATGATCAATTAGGTAATTTTCTTCCTCCCTAGGCTTATTCTTGTCCAATTAGGGTTTTTAACCAATCTTGTGTATCCAATACGTGTGTTTGTGTCATTGGATGATCAATTACGTCATTTTGATCCTCCCTAGGCTTATTCTTGTCCAATTAGGGTTTTTAACCAATCTTGTGCATCCAATAAGTTCATTTGTGTCATTGGATTAACATTTAGGTCATTTTCGTCCTTCCTAGGCATATTCTTGTCCAATTAGGGTTTTTAACCAATCTTGTGCATCCAATAGGTGTGTTTGAGTCATTGGATGATCAATTAGGTCATTTTGATCCTCCCTAGGCTTATTCTTGTCCAATTAGGGTTTTTAACCAATCTTGTGCATCCAATAGGTGTGTTTGTGTCATTGGATGATCAATTAGGTCATTTTCGCCCTCCCGAGGCTTATTCTCGACCAATTAGGGTTTTTAACCAATCTTGTGCATCCAATACGTGCATTTGTGTCATTGGATTAACATTTAGGTCATTTTCGTCCTCCCTAGTCATATTCTTGTCCAATTAGGGTTTTTAACCAATCTTGTGCATCCAATAGGTGTGTTTGTGTCATTGGATGATCCATTAGGTCATTATAGTCCTCCCTAGGCGTATTCTTGTCCAATTAGGGTTTTTAACCAATCTTGTGCATCCATTAGGTGTGTTTGTGTCATTGGATGATCAATTAGGTCATTTTCGTCCTCCCTTGGCTTATTCTTGTTCAATTAGGGTTTTTAACCAATCTTGTGCATCCAATAGGTTTGTTTGTGTCATTGGATGATCAATTAGGTCATTTTCGTCCTCCCTAGGCTTATTCTTGTCCAATTAGGGTTTTTAACCAATCTTGTGCATCCAATAGGTGTGTTTGTGTCATTGGATGATCAATTAGATCATTTTGATCCACCCTAGGCTTATTCTTGTCCAATTAGGGTTTTTAACCAATCTTGTGCATCCAATAAGTTCATTTCTGTCATTGAATTAACATTTAGGTCATTTTCGTCCTCCCTAGACATATTCTTGTCCGATTAGGGTTTTTAACCAATCTTGTGCATCCAATGGGTGTGTTTGTATCATTGGATGATCAATTAGGTAATTTTCTTCCTCCCTAGGCTTATTCTTCTCCAATTAGGGTTTTTAACCAATCTTGTGCATCAAATACGTGTGTTTGTGTCATTGGATGATCAATTACGTCATTTTGATCCTCCCTAGGCTTATTCTTGTCCAATTAGGGTTTTTAACCAATCTTGTGCATCCAATAGGTGTGTTTGTGTCATTGGATGATCAATTAGATCATTTTGATCCACCCTAGGCTTATTCTTGTCCAATTAGGGTTTTTAACCAATCTTGTGCATCCAATAAGTTCATTTCTGTCATTGAATTAACATTTAGGTCATTTTCGTCCTCCCTAGACATATTCTTGTCCGATTAGGGTTTTTAACCAATCTTGTGCATCCAATGGGTGTGTTTGTATCATTGGATGATCAATTAGGTAATTTTCTTCCTCCCTAGGCTTATTCTTCTCCAATTAGGGTTTTTAACCAATCTTGTGCAACCAATACGTGTGTTTGTGTCATTGGATGATCAATTACGTCATTTTGATCCTCCCTAGGCTTATTCTTGTCCAATTAGGGTTTTTAACCAATCTTGTGCATCCAATTGGTGTGTTTGTGTCATTGGATGATCAATTAGGTAATTTTCTTCCTCCCTAGGCTTATTCTTGTCCAATTAGGGTTTTTAACCAATCTTGTGCATCCAATACGTGTGTTTGTGTCATTGGATGATCAATTACGTCATTTTGATCCTCCCTAGGCTTATTCTTGTCCAATTAGGGTTTTTAACCAATCTTGTGCATCCAATAGGTGTGTTTGTGTCATTGGATGATCAATTAGGTCATTTTCGTCCTCCCTAGGCATATTCTTGTCCAATTAGGGTTTTTAACCAATCTTGTGCATCCATTAGGTGTGTTTGTGGCAATGGATGATCAATTAGGTCATTTTCGTCCGCCCTAGGCTTATTCTAGTCAAATTAGGGTTTTTAACCAATCTTGTGCATCCAATAGGTGTGTTTGTGTCATTGGATGATCAATTAGGTCATTTTCGTCCTCCCTAGGCATATTCTTGTCCAATTAGGGTTTTTAACCAATCTTGTGCATCCAATAGGTGTGTTTCTGTCATTGGATGATCAATTATGTCATTTTCGTCCTCCCTAGACTTATTCTTGTCCAACTAGGGTTTTTAACGAATCTTGTGCATCCAATAAGTTTGTTTGTGTCATTGAATTAATATTTAGGTCATTTTCGTCCTCCCTAGGCATATTCTTGTCCAATTAGGGTTTTTAACCAATCTTGTGCATCCAATAAGTTCATTTGTGTCATTGGATTGACATTTAGGTCATTTTCGTCCTCCCGAGGCAAATTCTTGTCCAATTAGGGTTTTTAACCAATCTTGTGCATCCAATAGGTGTGTTTGTGTCATTGGATGATCAATTAGGTCATTTTCGTCCTCCCTAGGCTTATTCTTGTCCAATTAGGGTTTTTAACCAATCTTGTGCATCCAATAAGTTCATTTGTGTCATTGGATTAACATTTAGGTCATTTTCGTCCTCCCTAGGCATATTCTTGTCCAATTAGGGTTTTTAACCAATCTTGTGCATCCAATAAGTTCATTTGTGTCATTGGATGAACATTAAGGTCATTTTCGTCCTCCCTAGGCTTATTCTTGTCCAATTAGGGTTTTTAACCAATCTTGTGCATCCAATAAGTTCATTTGTGTCATTGGATTAACATTTAGGTCATTTTCGTCCTCCCTAGGCATATTCTTGTCCAATTAGGGTTTTTAAGCAATCTTGTGCATCCAATAGGTGTGTTTGTGTCATTGGATGATCAATTTAGGTCATTTTCGATCTCTCTAGGCACATTCTTGTCCAATTAGGGTTTTTAACCAATCTTGTGCATCCAATAGGTGTGTTTGTGTCATTGGATGATCAATTAGGTCATTTTCGTCCTCCCTAGGCTTATTCTTGTCCAATTAGGGTTTTTAACCAATCTTGTGCATCCAATAACTTTGTTTGTGTCATTGAATTAATATTTGGGTCATTTTCGTCCTCCCTAGGCATATTCTTGTCCAATTAGGGTTTTTAACCAATCTTGTGCATCCAATAGGTGTGTTTGTGTCATTGGATGATCAATTAGGTCATTTTCGTCCTCCCTAGGCTTATTCTTGTCCAATTAGGGTTTTTAACCAATCTTGTGCATCCAATAAGTTCATTTGTGTCATTGGATTAACATTTAGGTCATTTTCGTCCTCCCTAGGCATATTATTGTCAAATTAGGGTTTTTAACCAATCTTGTGCATCCAATAGGTGTCTTTGTGTCATTGGGTGATCAATTAGGGTATTTTCGTCCTCCCTAGGCATATTCTTGTCCAATTAGGGTTTTTAACCAATCTTGTGCATCCAATAGGTGTGTTTGTGTCATTGGATGATCAATTAGGCCATTTTCGTCCTCCCTAGGTTTATTTTTGTCCAATTAGGGTTTTTAACCAATCTTGTGCATCCAATAGGTGTGTTTGTGTCATTGGATGATCAATTAGGTCATTTTCGTCCTCCCTAGGCTTATTCTTGTCCAATTAGGGTTTTTAACCAATCTTGTGCATCCAATAAGTTCATTTGTGTCATTGGATTAACATTTAGGTCATTTTCGTCCTCCCTAGGCATATTCTTGTCCAATTAGAGTTTTAGACAAAACTTGTGCATCCAATAGGTGTGTTTGGGTCATTGGATGATCAATTAGGTTATTTTCGTCCTCCATAGACTTATTCTTGTCCAATTAGGGTTTTTAACTAATTTTGTGCAACCAATAAGTTCATTTGTGTCATTGGATGATCAATTAGGTCATTTTCGTCTTCCCTAGGCACATTCTTATCCAATTAGGGTTTTTAACCAATCTTGTGCATCCAATAGGTGTGTTTGTGTCATTGGATGATCAATTAGGTCATTTTCGTCCTCCCTAGGCTTATTCTTGTCCAATTAGGGTTTTTAACCAATCTTGTGCATCCAATAGGTGTGTTTGTGTCATTGGATGATCAATTAGGTCATTTTCGTCCTCCCTAGGCTTATTCTTGTCCAATTAGGGTTTTTAACCAATCTTGTGAATCCAATAGGTGTGTTTGTGTCATTGGATGATCAATTACGTCATTTTGATCCTCCATAGGCTTATTCTTGTCCAATTAGGGTTTTTAACCAATCTTGTGCATCCAATGGGTGTGTTTGTATAATTGGATGATCAATTACGTCATTTTGATCCTCCCTAGGCTTATTCTTGTCCAATTAGGGTTTTTAACCAATCTTGTGCATCCAATAAGTTCATTTGTGTCATTGGATTAACATTTAGGTCATTTTCGTCCTTCCTAGGCATATTCTTGTCCAATTAGGGTTTTTAACCAATCTTGTGCATCCAATAAGTTCATTTGTGTCATTGGATGAACATTTAGGTCATTTTCGTCCTCCCTAAGCTTATTCTTGTCCAATTAGGGTTTTAAGCAATCTTGTGCATCCAATTAGTTCATTTGTGTCATTGGATGAACATTTAGGTCATTTTCGTCCTCCCTAGGCTTATTCTTGTCCAATTAGGGTTTTTAACCAATCTTGTGCATCCAATAAGTTCATTTGTGTCATTGGATGAACATTTAGGTCATTTTTGTCCTCGCTAGTCTTATTCTTGTCCAATTAGGATTTTTAACCAATCTTGTGCATCCAATAAGTTCATTTGTGTCATTGGATGAACATTTAGGTCATTTTCGTCCACCCTAGGCTTATTCTTGTCTAATTAAGGTTTTTAACCAATCTTGTGCATCCAATAAGTTCATTTGTGTCATTGGATGAACATTTAGGTCATTTTCGTCTACCCTATGCTTATTCTTGTCCAATTAGGGTTTTTAACCAATCTTGTGCATCCAATAGGTGTGTTTGTGTCATTGGATAAACATTTGGGTCATTTTCGTCCTCCCTAGTCTTATTCTTGTCCAATTAGGGTTTTTAACCAATCTTGTGCATCCAATAGGTGTGTTTGTGTCATTGGATGATCAATTAGGTCATTTTCGTCCTCCCTAGGCTTATTCTTGTCCAATTAGGGTTTTTAACCAATCTTGTGCATCCAATAGGTGTGTTTGTGTCATTGGATGATCAATTAGGTCATTTTCGCCCTCCCAAGGCTTATTCTCGACCAATTAGGGTTTTTAACCAATCTTGTGCATCCAATAGGTGCATTTGTGTCATTGGATTAACATTTAGGTCATTTTCGTCCTCCCTAGTCATATTCTTGTCCAATTAGGGTTTTTAACCAATCTTGTGCATCCAATAGGTGTGTTTGTGTCATTGGATGATCAATTAGGTCATTATCGTCCTCCCTAGGCGTATTCTTGTCCAATTAGGGTTTTTAACCAATCTTGTGCATCCAATAGGTGTGTTTGTGTCATTGGATGATCATTTAGGTCATTTTCGTCCTCCCTAGGCTTATTCTTGTTCAATTAGGGTTTTTAACCAATCTTGTGCATCCAATAGGTTTGTTTGTGTCATTGGTTGATCAATTAGGTCATTTTCGTCCTCCCTAGGCTTATTCTTGTCCAATTAGGGTTTTTAACCAATCTTGTGCATCCAATAGGTGTGTTTGTGTCATTGGATGATCAATTAGATCATTTTGATCCACCCTAGGCTTATTCTTGTCCAATTAGGGTTTTTAACCAATCTTGTGCATCCAATAAGTTCATTTCTGTCATTGAATTAACATTTAGGTCATTTTCGTCCTCCCTAGACATATTCTTGTCCAATTAGGGTTTTTAACCAATCTTGTGCATCCAATGGGTGTGTTTGTATCATTGGATGATCAATTAGGTAATTTTCTTCCTCCCTAGGCTTATTCTTGTCCAATTAGGGTTTTTAACCAATCTTGTGCATCCAATACGTGTGTTTGTGTCATTGGATGATCAATTACGTCATTTTGAATCTCCCTAGGCTTATTCTTGTCCAATTAGGGTTTTTAACCAATCTTGTGCATCCAATAAGTTCATTTGTGTCATTGGATTAACATTTAGGTCATTTTCGTCCTCCCTAGGCATATTCTTGTCCAATTAGGGTTTTTAACCAATCTTGTGCATCCAATAAGTTTGTTTATGTCATTGGATGATCAATTAGGTCATTTTCGTCCTCCCTAGGCATATTCTTGTCCAACTAGGGTTTTTAACCAATCTTGTGCATCCAATAGGTGTGTTTGTGTCATTGGATGATCAATTAGGTCATTTTCGTCCTCCCTATGCTTATTCTTGCCCAATTAGGGTTTTTAACCAATCTTGTGCATCCAATAAGTTGAGTTGTGTCATTGGATTAGCATTTAGGTCATTTTCGTCCTCCCTAGGCCTATTCTTGTCCAATTAGGGTTTTTAACCAATCTTGTGCATCCAATAAGTTCATTTGTGTCATTGGATTAACATTTAGGTCATTTTCGTCCTTCCTAGGCATATTCTTGTCCAATTAGGGTTTTTAACCAATCTTGTGCATCCAATAGGTGTGTTTGTGTCATTGGATGATCAATTAGGTCATTTTGATCCTCCCTAGGCTTATTCTTGTCCAATTAGGGTTTTTAACCAATCTTTTGCATCCAATAAGTTCATTTGTGTCATTGGATTAACATTTAGGTCATTTTCGTCCTCCCTAAGCATATTCTTGTCCAATTAGGGTTTTTAACCAATCTTGAGCATCCAATAGGTGGGTTTGTGTCATTGGATGATCAATTAGGTCATTTTCGTCCTCCATAGGCTTATTCTTGTCCAATTAAGGTTTTTAACCAATCTTGTGCATCCAATAGGTGTGTTTGTGTCATTGGATGATCAATTAGGTCATTATCGTCCTCCCTAGGCGTATTCTTGTCCAATTAGGATTTTTAACCAATCTTGTGCATCCAATAGGTGTGTTTGTGTCATTGGATGATCAATTACGTCATTTTCGTCCTCCCTAGGCTTATTCTTGTCCAATTAGGGTTTTTAACCAATCTTGTGCATCCAATAGGTGTGTTTGTGTCATTGGATGATCAATTAGATCATTTTGATCCACCCTAGGCTTATTCTTGTCCAATTAGGGTTTTTAACCAATCTTGTGCATCCAATAAGTTCATTTCTGTCATTGAATTAACATTTAGGTCATTTTCGTCCTCCCTAGACATATTCTTGTCCAATTAGGGTTTTTAACCAATCTTGTGCATCCAATGGGTGTGTTTGTATCATTGGATGATAATTTAGGTCATTTTCTTCCTCCCTAGGCATATTCTTGTCCAATTAGGGTTTTTAACCAATCTTGTGCATCCAATAGGTGTGTTTGTGTCATTGGATGATCAATTAGGTAATTTTCTTATCCAATTAGGTAATTTTCTTCCTCCCTAGGATTATTCTTATCCAATTAGGGTTTTTAACCAATCTTGTGCATCCAATACGTGCGTTTGTGTCATTGGATGATCAATTACGTCATTTTGATCCTCCCTAGGCTTATTCTTGTCCAATTAGGGTTTTTAACCAATCTTGTGCATCCAATAAGTTCATTTGTGTCATTGGATTAACATTTAGGTCATTTTCGTCCTCCCTAGGCATATTCTTGTCCAATTAGGGTTTTTAACCAATCTTGTGCTTCCAATAGGTGTGTTTGTTATATTGGATGATCAATTAGGTCATTTCCGTCCTCCCTAGGCTTATTCTTGTCCAATTAGGGTTTTTAACCAATCTGGTGCATCCAATAAGTTTGTTTATGTCATTGAATTAATATTTAGGTCATTTTCGTCCTCCCTAGGTATATTCTTGTCCAATTAGGGTTTTTATACAAATCTTGTGCATCCAATAGGTGTGTTTGTGTCATTGGATGATCAATTAGGTCATTTTCGTCCTCCCTAGGCATATTCTTGTCCGATTAGGGTTTTTAACCAATTTTGTGCATCCAATAAGTTTGTTTATGTCATTGAATTAATATTTAGGTCATTTTCGTCCTCCCTAGGCATATTCTTGTCCAATTAGGGTTTTTAACCAATCTTGTGCATCCAATAGGTGTGTTTGTGTCATTGGATGATCAATTAGGTCATTTTCGTCCTCCCTAGGCTTATTCTTGTCCAATTAGGGTTTTTAACCAATCTTGTGCATCCAATAAGTTCTTTTGTGTCATTGGATTAACATTTAGGTCATTTTCATCCTCCCTAGGCATATTCTTGTCCAATTAGGGTTTTTAACCAATCTTGTGCATCCAATAGGTGTGTTTGTGTCATTGGATGATCAATTAGGTCATTTTCTTCCTCCCTATGCTTATTCTTGTCCAATTAGGGTTTTTAACCAATCTTGTGTATCCAATAAGTTTGTTTGTTTCATTGAATTAATATTTAGGTCATTTTCGTCCTCCCTAGGCTTAATCTTGTCCAATAAGGGTTTTTAACCAATCTTGTGCATCCAATAAGTTCATTTGTGTCATTGCATGATCAATTAGGTCATTTTCGTCCTCCCTAGGCTTATTCATGTCCAATTAGGGTTTTTAACCAATCTTGTGCATCCAATAAGTTCATTTGTGTCATTGGATTAACATTTAGGTCATTTTCGTCCTCCCTAGGCTTATTCTTGTCCAATTAGGGTTTTTAACCAATCTTGTGCATCCAATAGGTGTGTTTGTGTCATTGGATGATCAATTAGGTCATTTTCGTCCTCCCTAGGCATATTCTTGTCCAATTAGGGTTTTTAACCAATCTTGTGCATCCATTAGGGGTGTTTGTGGCAATGGATGATCAATTAGGTCATTTTCGTCCTCCCTAGGCTTATTGTTGTCCAATTAGGGTTTTTAACCAATCTTGTGCATCCAATAGGTGTGTTTGTGTCATTGGATGATCAATTAGGTCATTTTCGTCCTCCCTAGGCGTATTCTTGTCCAATTAGGGTTTTTAACCAATCTTGTGCATCCATTAGGTGTGTTTGTGTCATTGGATGATCAATTAGGTCATTTTCGTCCTCCCTAGGCTTATTCTTGTTCAATTAGGGTTTTTAACCATTCTTGTGCATCCAATAGGTTTGTTTGTGTCATTGGATGATCAATTAGGTCATTTTCGTCCTCCCTAGGCTTATTCTTGTCCAATTAGGGTTTTTAACCAATCTTGTGCATCCAATAGGTGTGTTTGTGTCATTGGATTATCAATTAGATCATTTTGATCCACCCTAGGCTTATTCTTGTCCAATTAGGGTTTTTAACCAATCTTGTGCATCCAATAAGTTCATTTCTGTCATTGAATTAACATTTAGGTCATTTTCGTCCTCCCTAGACATATTCTTATCCAATTAGGGTTTTTAACCAATCTTGTGCATCCAATAGGTGTGTTTGTGTCATTGGATGATAAATTAGGTCATTTTCGTCCTCCCTAGGCTTATTCATGTTCAATTAGGGTTTTTAACCAATTTGTGCATCCAATAGGTGTGTTTGTGTCATTGGATGATCAATTATGTCATTTTGATCCTCCCTAGGCTTATTCTTGTCCTATTAGGGTTTTTAACCAAACTTGTGCATCCAATAAGTTCATTTGTGTCATTGGATTAACATTTAGGTCATTTTCGTCCTCCCTAGGCATATTCTTGTCCAATTAGGGTTTTTAACCAATCTTGTGCATCCAATAGGTGTGTTTGTGTCATTGGATGATCAATTAGGTCATTTTGATCCTCCCTATGCTTATTCTTGTCCAATTAGGGTTTTTAACCAATCTTGTGCATCCAATAAGTTCATTTGTGTCATTGGATTAACATTTAGGTCATTTTCATCCTCCCTAGTCATATTCTTATCCAATTAGGGTTTTTAACCAATCTTGTGCATCCAATAGGTGTGTTTGTGTCATTGGATGATAATTTAGGTCATTTTCTTCCTCCCTAGGCATATTCTTGTCCAATTAGGATTTTTAACCAATCTTGTGCATCCAATAGGTGTGTTTGTGTCATTGGATGATCAATTAGGTAATTTTCTTCCTCGCTAGGCTTATTTTTGTCCAATTAGGGTTTTTAAGCAATCTTGTGCATCCAATACGTGTGTTTGTGTCATTGGATGATCAATTACGTCATTTTGATCCTCCCTAGGCTTATTCTTGTCCAATTAGGGTTTTTAACCAATCTTGTGCATCCAATAAGTTCATTTGTGTCATTGGATTAACATTTAGGTCATTTTCGTCCTCCCTAGTCATATTCTTGTCCAATTAGGGT
Organism: Cicer pinnatifidum; assembly: GCA_037974775.1. Taxonomy (NCBI): domain Eukaryota; kingdom Viridiplantae; phylum Streptophyta; class Magnoliopsida; order Fabales; family Fabaceae; genus Cicer; species Cicer pinnatifidum. The sequence goes on along the minus strand of JBBPBR010001896.1, from coordinate 6,945 downwards.
TTTTAACCAATCTTGAGCATCCAATAGGTGGGTTTGTGTCATTGGATGATCAATTAGGTCATTTTCGTCCTCCCTAGGCTTATTCTTGTCCAATTAGGGTTTTTAACCAATCTTGTGCATCCAATAGGTGTGTTTGTGTCATTGGATGATTAATTAGGTCATTTTCGTCCTCCGTAGGTTTATTCTTGTCCAATTAGTGTTTTTAACCAATCTTGTTCCTCCAATAACTTTGTTTGTGTCATTGAATTAATATTTAGGTCATTTTCCTCCTCCCTAGGCATATTCTTGTCCAATTAGGGTTTTTAACCAATCTTGTGCATCCAATAGGTGTGTTTGTGTCATTGGATGATCAATTAGGTCATTTTCGTCCTCCCTAGGCTTATTCTTGTCCAATTAGGGTTTTTAACCAATCTTGTGCATCCAATAAGTTTGTTTGTGTCATTGAATTAATATTTAGGTAATTTTCGTCCTCCCAAGGTATATTCTTGTCCAATTAGGGTTTTTAACCAATCTTGTGCATCCAATAGGTGTGTTTGTGTCATTGGATGATTAATTAGGTCATTTTCGTCCTCCGTAGGTTTATTCTTGTCCAATTAGTGTTTTTAACCAATCTTGTTCCTCCAATAACTTTGTTTGTGTCATTGAATTAATATTTAGGTCATTTTCCTCCTCCCTAGGCATATTCTTGTCCAATTAGGGTTTTTAACCAATCTTGTGCATCCAATAGGTGTGTTTGTGTCATTGGATGATCAATTAGGTCATTTTCGTCCTCCCTAGGCTTATTCTTGTCCAATTAGGGTTTTTAACCTATCTTGTGCATCCAATCAGTTCATTTGTGTCATTGGATTAACATTTAGGTCATTTTCGTCCTCCCTAAGCATATTCTTGTCCAATTAGGGTTTTTAACCAATCTTGTGCCTCCAATAGGTGTGTTTGTGTCATTGGATGATCAATTAGGTCATTTTCGTCCTCCCTAGACTTATTCTTGTCCAATTAGGGTTTTTAACCAATCTTGTGCATCCAATAACTTTGTTTGTGTCATTGAATTAATATTTAGGTCATTTTCGTCCTCCCTAGGCATATTCTTGTCCAATTAGGGTTTTTAACCAATCTTGTGCATCCAATAGGTGTGTTTGTGTCATTGGATGATCAATTAGGTCATTTTCGTCCTCCCTAGGCTTATTCTTGTCCAATTAGGGTTTTTAACCAATCTTGTGCATCCAATAGGTGTGTTTGTGTCATTTGATGATCCATTAGGTCATTTTCGTCCTTCCTAGACTTATTCTTGTCCAATTAGGGTTTTTAACCAATCTTGTGCATCCAATAAGTTCATTTGTGTCATTGGATTAACATTTAGGTCATTTTCGTCCTCCCTAGACATATTCTTGTCCAATTAGGGTTTTTAACCAATCTTGTGCATCCAATAAGTTTGTTTGTGTCATTGAATTAATATTTAGGTCATTTTCGTCCTCCCTAGGCTTATTCTTGTCCAAATAGGGTTTTTAACCAATCTTGTGCCTCAAATAGGTGTGTTTGTGTCATTGGATGATCAATTAGGTCATTTTTGTCCTCCCTAGGCTTATTCTTGTCCAATTAGGGTTTTTAACCAATCTTGTGCATCCAATAGGTGTGTTTGTGTCATTGGATGATCAATTAGGTCATTTTCGTCCTCCCTAGGCTTATTCTTGTCCAATTAGGGTTTTTAACCAATCTTGTGCATCCAATAAGTTCAGTAATGTCATTGGATGATCAATTAGGTCATTTTCGTCCTCCCTAGGCTTATTCTTGTCCAATTAGGGTTTTTAACCAATCTTGTGCATCCAATAAGTTTGTTTGTGTCATTGAATTAATATTTAGGTCATTTTCGTCCTCCCTAGGCATATTCTTGCCCAATTAGGATTTTTAACCAATCTTGTGCATCCAATAGGTGTGTTTGTACCATTGGATGATCAATTAGGTCATTTTTGTCCTCCATAGGCTTATTCTTGTCCAATTAGGGTTTTTAACCAATCTTGTGCTTCCAATAGGTGTGTTTGTGTCATTAGATGATCAATTAGGTCATTCTGGTCCCCCCTAGGCTTATTCTTGTCCAATTAGGGTTTTTAACCAATCTTGTGCATCCAATAGGTGTGTTTGTGTCATTGGATGATCAATTAGGTCATTTTCGTCCTCCCTAGGCTTATTCTTGTCCAATTAGGGTTTTTAACCAATCTTGTGCATCCAATAAGTTTGTTTGTGTCATTGAATTAATATTTAGGTCATTTTCGTCCTCCCTAGGCATATTCTTGTCCAATTAGGGTTTTTAACCAATCTTGTGCATCCAATAGGTGTGGTTGTGGAAATGGATGATCAATTAGGTCATTTTCGTCCTCCCTAGGCTTATTCTTTTCCAATTAGGGTTTTTAACCAATCTTGTGCATCCAATAGGTGTGTTTGTGTCATTGGATGATCAATTAGGTCATTTTCGTCCTCCCTAGGCTTATTCTTGTCCAATTAGGGTTTTTAACCAATCTTGTGCATCCAATAGGTGTGTTTGTGTCATTGGATGATATATTAGGTGATTTTCTTCCTCCCTAGGTTTATTCTTGTCCAATTAGGGTTTTTAACCAATCTTGTGCATCCAATAGGTGTGTTTGTGTCATTGGATGATCAATTAGGTCATTTTCGTCCTCCCTAGGCTTATTCTTGTCCAATTAGGGTTTTTAACCAATCTTGTGCATCCAATAGGTGTGTTTGTGTCATTGGATGATCAATTAGGTCATTTTCGTCCTCCCTAGGCTTATTCTTGCCCAATTAGGATTTTTAACCAATCTTGTGCATCCAATAGGTGTGTTTGTGCCGTTGGATGATCAATTAGGTCATTTTCGTCCTCCCTAGGGTTATTCTTGTCCAATTAGGGTTTTTAACCAATCTTGTGCATCCAATAACTTTGTTTGTGTCATTGAATTAATATTTAGGTCATTTTCCTCCTCCCTAGGCATATTCTTGTCCAATTAGGGTTTTTAACCAATCTTGTGCATCTAATAGGTGTGTTTGTGTCATTGGATGATCAATTAGGTCATTTTCGTCCTCCCTAGGCTTATTCTTGTCCAATTAGGGTTTTTAACCAATCTTGTGCATCCAATAAGTTTGTTTGTGTCATTGAATTAATATTTAGGTTATTTTCGTCCTGCCTAGGCATATTCTTGTCCAATTAGGGTTTTTAACCAATCTTGTGCATCCAATAGGTGTGTTTGTGTCATTGGATGATCAATTAGGTCATTTTCGTCCTCCCTAGGCTTATTCTTGTCCAATTAGGGTTTTTAACCAATCTTGTGCAGCCAATAGGTGTGTTTGTGTCATTGGATGATCAATTAGGTCATTTTCGTCCTCCCTAGGCTTATTTTTGTCCAATTAGGGTTTTTAACCAATCTTGTGCATCCAATAGGTGTGTTTGTGTCATTGGATGATCAATTAGGTCATTTTCGTCCTCCCTAGGCTTATTCTAGTCCAATTAGGGTTTTTAACCAATCTTGTGCATCCAATAACTTTGTTTGTGTCATTGAATTAATATTTAGGTCATTTTCGTCCTCCCTAGGCATATTGTTGTCCAATTATGGTTTTTAACCTATCTTGTGCATCCAATAGGTGTGTTTGTGTCATTGGATGATCAATTAGGTCATTTTCGTCCTCCCTAGGCTTATTGTTGTCCAATTAGGGTTTTTAACCAATCTTGTGCATCCAATAGGTGTGTTTGTGTCATTGGATGATCAATTAGGTCATTTTCGTCCTCCCTAGGCTTATTCTTGTCCAATTAGGGTTTTTAACCAATCTTGTGCATCCAATAGATGTGTTTGTGTCATTGGATGATCAATTAGGTCACTTTCGTCCTCCCTAGGCATATTCTTGTCCAATTAAGGTTTTTAACCAATCTTGTGCATCCAATAGGTATGTTTGTGTCATTGGATGATCAATTAGGTCATTTTCGTCCTCCCTAGGCATATTCTTGTCCAATTAGGGTTTTTAACCAATCTTGTGCATCCAATAAGTGTGTTTGTGTCATTGGATGATCAATTAGGTCACTTTGATCCTCCCTAGGCTTATTCTTGTCCAATTAGGGTTTTTAACCAATCTTGTGCATCCAATAAGTTCATTTGTGTCATTGGATTAACATTTAGGTCATTTTCGTCCTCCCTAGGCATATTCTTGTCCAATTAGGGTTTTTAACCAATCTTGTGCATCCAATAGGTGTGTTTGTGTCAATGGATGATCAATTAGATCATTTTCGTCCTCCCTAGGCTTATTCTTGTCCAATTACGGTTTTTAACTAATCTTGTGCATCCAATAAGTTCATTTGTGTCATTGGATTAACATTTAGGTTATTTTCGTCCTCCCTAGGCATATTCTTGTCCAATTAGGGTTTTTAACAAATCTTGTGCTTCCAATAGGTGTGTTTGTGTCATTGGATGGTCAATTAGGTCATTTTCGTCCTCCCTAGGCTTATTCTTGTCCAATTAGGGTTTTTAACCAATCTTGTGCATCCAATAAGTTCATTTGTGTCATTGGATTAACATTTAGGTCATTTTCGTCCTCCCTAGGCATATTCTTGTCCAATTAGGGTTTTTAACCAATCTTGTGCATCCAATAGGTGTGTTTGTGACATTGGATGATCAATTAGGTCATTTTGATCCTCCCTATGCTTATTCTTGTCCAATTAGGGTTTTTAACCAATCTTGTGCATCCAATAAGTTCATTTGTGTCATTGGATTAACATTTAGGTCATTTTCATTCTCCCTGGTCATATTCTTATCCAATTAGGTTTTTTAACCAATCTTGTGCATCCAATAGGTGTGTTTGTTTCATTGGATGATAATTTAGGTCATTTTCTTCCTCCCTAGGCATATTCTTGTCCAATTAGGGTTTTTAACCAATCTTGTGCATCCAATAGGTGTGTTTGTGTCATTGGATGATCAATTAGGTAATTTTCTTCCTCCCTAGGCTTATTCTTGTCCAATTATGGTTTTTAACCAATGTTGTGCATCCAATACGTGTGTTTGTGTCATTGAATCAATTACGTCATTTTGATCCTCCCTAGGCTTGTTCTTGTCCAATTAAGGTTTTTAACCAATCTTGTGCATCAAATAAGTTCATTTGTGTCATTGGATTAACATTTAGGTCATTTTCGTCCTCCCTAGGCATATTCTTGTCCAATTAGGGTTTTTAACCAATCTTGAGCATCCAATAGGTGTGTTTGTGTCATTGGATGATCAATTAGGTCATTTTCGTCCTCCCTAGGCTTATTCTTCTCCAATTAAGGTTTTTAACCAATCTTGTGCATCCAGTAGGTGTGTTTGTGTCATTGGATGATCAATTAGGTCATTTTCATCCTCCCGAAGCTTATTCTCAACCAATTAGGGTTTTTAACCAATCTTGTGCATCCAATAGGTTCATTTGTGTCATTGGATTAACATTAAGGTTATTTTCGTCCTCCCAAGTCATATTCTTATCCAATTAGGGTTTTTAACCAATCTTGTGCATCCAATAGGTGTGTTTGTGTCATTGGATGATCAATTAGGTCATTTTCGTCCTCCGAAGCTTATTCTTGACCAATTAGGGTTTTTAACCAATCTTGTGCATCCAATAAGTTCATTTCTGTCATTGAATTAACATTTAGGTCATTTTCGTCCTCCCTAGACATATTCTTGTCCAATTAGGGTTTTTAACCAATCTTGTGCATCCAATGGGTGTGTTTGTATCATTGGATGATCAATTAGGTAATTTTCTTCCTCCCTAGGCTTATTCTTCTCCAATTAGGGTTTTTAACCAATCTTGTGCATCCAATACGTGTGTTTGTGTCATTGGATGATCAATTACGTCATTTTGATCCTCCCTAGGCTTATTCTTGTCCAATTAGGGTTTTTAACCAATCTTGTGCATCCAATTGGTGTGTTTGTGTCATTGGATGATCAATTAGGTAATTTTCTTCCTCCCTAGGCTTATTCTTGTCCAAATACGGTTTTTAACCAATCTTGTGCATCCAATACGTGTGTTTGTGTCATTGGATGATCAATTACGTCATTTTGATCCTCCCTAGGCTTATTCTTGTCCAATAAGGGTTTTTAACCAATCTTGTGCATCCAATAAGTTCATTTGTGTCATTGGATTAACATTTAGGTCATTTTCGTCCTCCCTAGGCATATTCTTGTCCAATTAGGGTTTTTAACCAATCTTGTGCATCCAATAGGTGTGTTTGTGTCATTGGATGATCAATTAGGTCATTTTCGTCCTCCCGAAGCTTATTCTCGACCAATTAGGGTTTTTAACCAATCTTGTGCATCCAATAGGTTCATTTGTGTCATTGGATTAACATTTAGGTCATTTTCGTCCTCCCTAGTCATATTCTTATCCAATTAGGGTTTTTAACCAATCTTGTGCATCCAATAGGTGTGTTTGTGTCATTGGATGATCAATTAGGTAATTTTCGTCCTCCCTAGGCTTATTCTTGTTCAATTATGCTTTTTAACCAATCTTGTGCATCTAATAGGTGTGTTTGTGTCATTCGATGATCAATTAGGTCATTTTCGTCCTCCCTAGGTTTATTCTTGTTCAATTACGGTTTTTAACCAATCTTGTGCATCCAATAGGTTTGTTTGTGTCATTGGATGATCAATTAGGTCATTTTCGTCCTCCCTAGGCTTATTCTTGTCCAATTAGGGTTTTTAACACATCTTGTGCATCAAATACGTGTGTTTGTGTCTTTGGTTGATCAATTAGGTCATTTTCGTCCTCCCCAAGCTTCTTCTCGACCAATTAGGGTTTTTAACCAATCTTCTGCATCCAATAGGTTCATTTGTGTCATTGGATTAACATTTAGGTCATTTTCGTCCTCCCTAGTCATTTTCTTATCCAATTAGGGTTTTTAACCAATCTTGTGCATCCAATAGGTGTGTTTGTGTCATTGGATGA
>JBBPBR010001895.1:0-69305 GCA_037974775.1 Cicer pinnatifidum | reverse complement strand
TCCTCCCTAGGCTTATTCTTGTCCAATTAGGGTTTTTAACCAATCTTGTGCATCCAATAAGTTCATTTGTGTCATTGGATTAACATTTAGGTCATTTTCGTCCTCCCTAGGCATATTCTTGTCCAATTAGGGTTTTTAACCAATCTTGTGCATCCAATAAGTTCATTTGTGTCATTGGATTAACATTTAGGTCCTTTTCGTCCTCCCTAGGCATATTCTTGTCCAATTAGGGTTTTTAACCAATCTTGTGCATCCAATAGGTGCATTTGTGTCATTGGATTAACATTTAGGTCATTTTCGTCCTCCCTAGTCATATTCTTGTCTAATTAGGGTTTTTAACCAATCTTGTGCATCCAATAGGTGTGTTTGTGTCATTGGATGATCAATTAGGTCATTATCGTCCTCCCTAGGCGTATTCTTGTCCAATTAGGGTTTTTAACCAATCTTGTGCATCCAATAGGTGTGTTTGTGTCATTGGATGATCAATTAGGTCATTTTCGTCCTCCCTAGGCATATTCTTGTCCAATTAGGGTTTTTAACCAATCTTGTGCATCCAATAGGTGTGTTTGTGTCATTGGATGATCAAATAGGTCATATTCGTCCTCCCTAGGCTAATTCTTGTCCAATTAGGGTTTTTAACCAATCTTGTGCATCCGATAAGTTTGTTTGTGTCATTGAATTAATATTTAGGTCATTTTCGTCCTCCTTAGGCATATTCTTGTCCAATTAGGGTTTTTAACCAATCTTGTGCATTCAATTGGTGTGTTTGTATCATTGGATGATCAATTAGGTTATTGTCGTCCTCCCTAGGCTTATTCTTGTCCAATTAGGGTTTTTAACCAATCTTGTGCATCCAATAAGTTCATTTGTGTCATTGGATTAACATTTAGGTCATTTTCGTCCTCCCTAGGCATATTCTTGTCCAATTAGGGTTTTTAACCAATCTTGTGCATCCAATAGGTGTGTTTGTGTCATTGGATGATCAATTAGGTTATTTTCGTCCTCCCTAGGCTTATTCTTGTCCAATTAGGGTTTTTAACCAATCTTGTGCATCCAATAGGTGTGTTTGTGTCATTGGATGACCAATTAGGTCATTTTCGTCCTCCCTAGGCATATTCTTGTCCAATTAGGGTTTTTAACGAATCTTGTGCATCCATTAGGTGTGTTTGTGGCAATGGATGATCAATTAGGTCATTTTCGTCCTCCCTAGGCTTATTCTAGTCAAATTAGGGCTTTTAACCAATCTTGTGCATCCAATAGGTGTGTTTGTGTCATTGGATGATCAATTAGGTCATTTTCGTCCTCCCTAGGCTTATTCTTGTCCAATTAGGGTTTTTAACCAATCTTGTGCATCCAATAGGTGTGTTTGTGTCATTGGATGATCAATTAGGTCATATTCTTCCTCCCTAGGCTTATTCTTGTCCAATTAGGGTTTCTAATAAATCTTGTGCATCCAATAGGTGTGTTTGTGTCATTGGATGATCAATTATGTCATTTTGATCCTCCCTAGGCTTATTCTTGTCCAATTAGGGTTTTTAACCAAACTTGTGCATCCAATAAGTTCATTTGTGTCATTGAATTAACATTTAGGTCATTTTCGTCCTCCCTAGACATATTCTTGTCCAATTAGGGTTTTTAACCAATCTTGTGCATCCAATAGGTGTGTTTGTGTCATTGGATGATCAATTAGGTAATTTTCGTCCTCCCTAGGCTTATTCTTGTTCAATTATGCTTTTTAACCAATCTTGTGCATCCAATAGGTGTGTTTGTGTCATTGGATGATCAATTAGGTCATTTTCGTCCTCCCGAAGCTTATTCTCGACCAATTAGGGTTTTTAACCAATCTTGTGCATCCAATAGGTGTGTTTGTGTCATTGGATGATCAATTAGGTCATTTTCGTCCTCCCTAGGCTTATGCTTGTCCAATTAGGGTTTTTAACCAATCTTGTGCATCCAATAGGTGTGTTTGTGTCATTGGATGATCAATTAGGTCATTTTCATCCTCCCTAGGCTTATTCTTGTCCAATTAGGGTTTTTAACCAATCTTGTGCATCCAATAAGTTGAGTTATGTCATTGGATTAACATTTAGGTCATTTTCGTCATCCCTAGGCTTATTCTTGTCGAATTAGGGTTTTTAACCAATCTTGTGCATCCAATAGGTGTGTTTGTGTCATTGGATGATCAATTAGGTTATTTTCGTCCTCCCTAGGCTTATTCTTGTCCAATTAGGGTTTTTAACCAATCTTGTGCATCCAATAGGTGTGTTTGTGTCATTGGATGATCAATTATGTCATTTTCGTCCTCCCTAGGCTTATTCTTGTCCGATTAGGGTTTTTAACCAATCTTGTGCATCCGATAAGTTTGTTGGTGTCATTGAATTAATATTTAGGTCATTTTCGTCCTCCCTAGGCATATTCTTGTCCAATTAGGGTTTTTAACCAATCTTGTGCATCCAATAGGTGTGTTTGTGTCATTGGATGATCAATTAGGTCATTTTCGCCCTTTCTATGCTTATTCTTGTCCAATTAGGGTTTTTAACCAATCTTGTGCATCCAATAAGTTCATTTGTGTCATTGGATTAACATTTAGGTCATTTTCGTCCTCCCTAGGCATATTCTTGTCCAATTAGGGTTTTTAACCAATCTTGTGCTTCCAATAGGTGTGTTTGTGTCATTGGATGATCAATTAGGTCATTTTCGACCTCTCGAGGCTTATTCTTGTCTAATTAGGGTTTTTAACCAATCTTGTGCATCCAACAAGTTTGTTTATGTCATTGAATTAATATTAAGGTCATTTTCGTCCTCCCTAGGCATATTCTTGTCCAATTAGAGTTTTTAACCAATCTTGTGCATCCAATAGGTGTGTTTGTGTCATTGGATGATCAATTAGGTCGTTTTCGCCCTCCCTAGGCTTATTCTTGTCCAATTAGGGTTTTTAACCAATCTTGTGCATCCAATAAGTTCATTTGTGTCATTGGATTAACATTTAGGTCATTTTCGTCCTCCCTAGGCATATTCTTGTCCAATTAGGGTTTTTAACCAATCTTGTGCTTCCAATAGGTGTGTTTGTGTCATTGGATGATCAATTAGGTCATTTTCTTCCTCCCTAGGCTTATTCTTGTCCAATTAGGGTTTTTATCCAATCTTGTGCATCCAATAAGTTCATTTGTGTCATTGGATGATCAATTAGGTCATTTTCGTCCTCCCTAGGCTTATTCTTGTCCAATTAGGGTTTTTAACCAATCTTGTGCATCCAATAGGTGTGTTTGTGTCATTGGATGATCAATTAGGTCATTTTCGTCCTCGCTAGGCTTATTCTTCTCCAATTAGGGTTTTTAACCAATCTTGTGCATCCAATAGGTGTGTTTGTGTCATGGGATGATCAATTAGGTCATTTTCGTCCTTCCATGGCATATTCTTGTCCAATTAGGGTTTTTAACCAATCTTGTGCATCCAATAGGTGTGTTTGTGTCATTGGATGATCAATTAGGTCATTTTCGTCCTCCCTAGGCATATTATTGTCCAACTAGGGTTTTTAACCAATCTTGTGCATCCAATAGGTGTGTTTGTGTCTTTGGATGATCAATTAGGCCATTTTCGTCCTCCCTAGGCTTAGTCTTGTCCAATTAGGATTTTTAACCAATCTTGTGCATCCAATAGGTGTGTTTGTGTCATTGGATGATCAATTAGGTCATTTTCGTCCTCCCTAGGCTTATTCTTGTCCAATTAGGGTTTTTAACCAATCTTGTGCATCCAATAGGTGTGTTTGTGTCATTCGATGATCAATTAGGTCATTTTCGTCTTCCCTAGGCTTATTCTTGTCCAATTAGGGTTTTCAACCAATCTTGTGCATCCAATAAGTTCATTTGTGTCATTGGATTAACATTTAGGTCATTTTCGTCATCCCGAGGCCTATTCTCGACCAATTATGGTTTTTAACCAATCTTGTGCATCCAATAAGTTCATTTGTGTCATTGGATTAACATTTAGGTCATTTTCGTCCTCCCTAGGCATATTCTTGTCCAATTAGGGTTTTTAACCAATCTTGTGCATCCAATAGGTGTGTTTGTGTCATTGGATGATCAATTAGATTATTTTCGTCCTCCCTAGGCTTATTCTTGTCCAATTAGGGTTTTTAACCAATCTTGTGCAACCAATAGGTGTTTAACCAATCTTGTGCATCCAATAGGTGTGTTTGTGGCAATAGATTATCAATTAGGTCGTTTTCGTCCTCCCTAGGCTTATTCTTGTCCAATTAGGGTTTTTAACCAATCTTGTGCATCCAATAGGTGTGTTTGTGTCATTGGATGATCAATTAGGTCATTTTCGTCCTCCCTAGGCTTATTCTTGTCCAATTAGGGTTTTTAACCAATCTTGTGCATCCAATAGGTGTGTTTGTGTCATTGGATGATCAATTAGGTCATTTACGTCCTCCCTAGGCTTATTCTTGTCCAATTAGGGGTTTTAACTAATCTTGTGCATCCAATAACTTTGTTTGTGTCATTGAATTAATATTTAGGTCATTTTTGTCATCCCTAGGCATATTCTTGTCCAATTAGGGTTTTTAACCAATCTTGTGCATCTAATAGGTGTGTTTGTGTCATTGGATGATCAATTAGGTCATTTTCGTCCTCCCTAGGCATATTCTTGTCCAATTAGGGTTTTTAACCAATCTTGTGCATCCAATAGGTGTGTTTGTGTCATTTGATGATCAATTAGGTCATTTTCTTCCTCCCTAGGCTTATTCTTGTCCAATTAGGATTTTTAACCAATCTTGTGCATCCAATAGGTGTGTTTGTGTCATTGGATGATCAATTAGGTCATTTTCGTCCTCCCTAGGCTTATTCTTGTCCAATTAGGGTTTTTAACCAATCTTGTGCATCCAATAGGTGTGTTTGTGTCATTGGATGATCAATTAGGTCATTTTCGTCCTCCCTAGGCTTATTCTTGTCCAATTAGGGTTTTTAACCAATCTTGTGCATCCAATAGGTGTGTTTGTGTCATTGGATGATCAATTAGGTCATTTTTGTCCTCCCTAGGCTTATTTTTGTCCAATTAGTGTTTTTAACCAATCTTGTGCATCCAATAAGTTCATTTGTGTCATTGGATGATCAATTAGGTCATTTTCATCCTCCCTAGGCATATTCATGTCCAACTATGGTTTTTAACCAATCTTGTGCATCCAATAGGTGTGTTTGTGTGATTGGATGATCAATTAGGTCATTTTCGTCCTCCCTAGGCTTATTCTTGTCCAATTAGGGTTTTTAACCAATCTTGTGCATCCAATAGGTGTGTTTGTGTCATTGGATGATCAATTAGGTCATTTTCGTCCTCCCTAGGCTTATTCTTGTCCAATTAGGGTTTTTAACCAATCTTGTGCATCCAATAGGTGTGTTTGTGTCATTGGATGATCAATTAGGTCATTTTTATCCTCCCTAGGCTTATTCTTGTCCAATTAGGATTTTTAACCAATCTTGTGCATCCAATAGGTGTGTTTGTGTCATTGGATGATCAATTAGGTAATTTTCATCCTCCCTAGGCTTATTCTTGTCCAATTAGGGTTTTTAACCAATCTTGTGCATCCAATAGGTGTGTTTGTGTCATTGGATGATCAATTAGGTCATTTTCATCCTCCCTAGGCTTATTCTTGTCCAATTAGGGTTTTTAACCAATCTTGTGCATCCAATAGGTGTGTTTGTGTCATTGGATGATCAGTTTAGGTCATTTTCATCCTCCCTAGGCATATTCTTGTCCAATTAGGGTTTTTAACCAATCTTGTGCATCCAATAGGTGTGTTTGTGTCATTGGATGATCAATTAGGTCATTTTCGTCCTCCCTAGGCTTATTCTTGTTCAATTAGGGTTTTTAACCAATCTTGTGCATCCAATAGGTTTGTTTGTGTCATTGGATGATCAATTAGGTCACTTTCGTCCTCCCTAGGCTTATTCTTGTCCAATTAGGGTTTTTAACCAATCTTGTGCATCCAATAGGTGTGTTTGTGTCATTGGATGATCAATTAGATCATTTTGATCCACCCTAGGCTTATTCTTGTCCAATTAGGGTTTTTAACCAATCTTGTGCATCCAATAAGTTCATTTCTGTCATTGAATTAACATTTAGGTCATTTTCGTCCTCCCTAGACATATTCTTGTCCGATTAGGGTTTTTAACCAATCTTGTGCATCCAATGGGTGTGTTTGTATCATTGGATGATCAATTAGGTAATTTTCTTCCTCCCTAGGCTTATTCTTCTCCAATTAGGGTTTTTAACCAATCTTGTGCATCCAATACGTGTGTTTGTGTCATTGGATGATCAATTACGTCATTTTGATCCTCCCTAGGCTTATTCTTGTCCAATTAGGGTTTTTAACCAATCTTGTGCATCCAATTGGTGTGTTTGTGTCATTGGATGATCAATTAGGTAATTTTCTTCCTCCCTAGCCTTATTCTTGTCCAAATACGGTTTTTAACCAATCTTGTGCATCCAATACGTGTGTTTGTGTCATTGGATGATCAATTACGTCATTTTGATCCTCCCTAGGCTTATTCTTGTCCAATTAGGGTTTTTAACCAATCTTGTGCATCCAATAAGTTCATTTGTGTCATTGGATTAACATTTAGGTCATTTTCGTCCTCCCTAGGCATATTCTTGTCCAATTAGGGTTTTTAACCAATCTTGTGCATCCAATAGGTGAGTTTGCGTCATTGGATGATCAATTATGTCATTTTCGTCCTCCCTAGGCTTATTCTTGTCCAATTAGGGTTTTTAACCAATCTTGTGCATCCAATAAGTTCATTTGTGTCATTGGATTAACATTTAGGTCATTTTCGTCCTCCCTAGGCATATTCTTGTCCAATTAGGGTTTTTAACCAATCTTGTGCATCCAATAAGTTCATTTGTGTCATTGGATGAACATTAAGGTCATTTTCGTCCTCCCTAGGCTTATTCTTGTCCAATTAGGGTTTTTAACCAATCTTGTGCATCCAATAAGTTCATTTGTGTCATTGGATTAACATTTAGGTCATTTTCGTCCTCCCTAGGCATATTCTTGTCCAATTAGGGTTTTTAAGCAATCTTGTGCATCCAATAGGTGTGTTTGTGTCATTGGATGATCAATTTAGGTCATTTTCGATCTCTCTAGGCACATTCTTGTCCAATTAGGGTTTTTAACCAATCTTGTGCATCCAATAGGTGTGTTTGTGTCATTGGATGATCAATTAGGTCATTTTCGTCCTCCCTAGGCTTATTCTTGTCCAATTAGGGTTTTTAACCAATCTTGTGCATCCAATAGGTGTGTTTGTGTCATTGGATGATCAATTAGGTCATTTTCGTCCTCCCGAGGCATATTCTTGTCCAATTAGAGTTTTTAACCAATCTTGTGCATCCAATAGGTGTGTTTGTCTCATTGGATGATCAATTAGGTCATTTACGTCCTCCCTAGGCTTATTCTTGTCCAATTAGGGTTTTTAACCAATCTTGTGCATCCAATAACTTTGTTTGTGTCATTGAATTAATATTTAGGTCATTTTCGTCCTCCCTAGGCGTATTCTTGTCCAATTAGGGTTTTTAACCAATCTTGTGCATCTAATAGGTGTGTTTGTGTCATTGGATGATCAATTAGGTCATTTTCGTCCTCCCTAGGCTTATTCTTGTCCAATTAGGGGTTTTAACCAATCTTGTGCATCCAATAGGTGTGTTTGTGTCATTGGATGATCAATTAGGTCATTTTCGTCCTCCCTAGACTTATTCTTGTCCAATTAGGGTTTGTAACCAATCTTTTGCATCCAATAGGTGTGTTTGTGTCATTGGATGATCAATTAGGTCATTTTCGTCCTCCCTAGGCTTATTCTTGCCCAATTAGGGTTTTTAACCAATCTTGTGCATCCAATAAGTTGAGTTGTGTCATTGGATTAGCATTTAGGTCATTTTCGTCCTCCCTAGGCTTATTCTTGTCCAATTAGAATTTTATTCAATCTTGTGCATCCAATAAGTTCATTTGTGTCATTGGATGATCAATTAGGTCATTTTCGTCCTCCCTAGGCATATTCTTGTCCAACTAGGGTTTTTAACCAATCTTGTGCATCCAATAGGTGTGTTTGTGTCATTGGATGCTCAATTAGGTCATTTTCGTCCTCCCGAGGCTTATTCTTGTCCAATTAGGGGTTTTAACCAATCATGTGCATCCAATAGGTGTGTTTGTGTCATTGGATGATCAATTAGGTCATTTTCGTCCTCCCAAGGCTTATTCTTGTCCAATTAGGGTTTTTAACCAATCTTGTGCATCCAATAGGTGTGTTTGTGTCATTGGATGATCAATTAGGTCATTTTCGTCCTCCCTAGGCTTATTCTTGCCCAATTAGGGTTTTTAACCAATCTTGTGCATCCAATAAGTTGAGTTGTGTCATTGGATTAGCATTTAGGTCATTTTCGTCCTCTCTAGGCTTATTCTTGTCCAATTAGGGTTTTTAACCAATCTTGTGCATCCAATAAGTTCATTTGTGTCATTGGATTAACATTTAGGTCATTTTCGTCCTCCCTAGGCATATTCTTGTCCAATTAGGGTTTTTAACCAATCTTGTGCATCCAATAAGTTCATTTGTGTCCTTGAATTAACATTTAGGTCATTTTCGTCCTCCCTAGGCATATTCTTGTCCAATTAGGTTTTTTTAACCAATCTTGTGCTTCCAATAGGTGTGTTTGTGTCATTGGATGATCAATTAGGTCATTTTCGTCCTCCCTAGGCTTATTCTTGTCCAATTAGGGATTTTAGCCAATCTTGTGCATCCAATAACTTTGTTTGTGTCAATGAATTAATATTTAGGTCATTTTCGTCCTCCCTAGGCATATTCTTGTCCAATTAGGGTTTTTGACCAATCTTGTGCATCCAATAGGTGTGTTTGTGTCATTGGATGATCAATTAGGTCATTTTCGTCCTCCCTAGGCTTATTCTTGTCCAATTAGGGTTTTTAACCAATCTTGTGCATCCAATAAGTTCATTTGTGTCATTGGATGATCAATTATGTCATTTTCGTCCTCCCTAGGCATATTCTTGTCCAACTAGGGTTTTTAACCAATCTTGTGCTTCCAACAGGTATGTTTGTGTCATTGGATGATCAATTAGGTCATTTTCGTCCTTCCTAGGCTTATTCTTGTCCAATTAGGGTTTTTAACCAATCTTGTGCATCCAATAAGTTCATTTGTGTCATTGGATTAACATTTAGGTCATTTTCGTCCTCCCTAGGCATATTCTTGTCCAATTAGGGTTTTTAACCAATCTTGTGCATCCAATAGGTGTGTTTGTGTCATTGGATGATCAATTAGGTCATTTTCGTCCTCCCTAGGCTTATTCTTGTCCAATTAGGGTTTTTAACCAATCTTGTGCATCCAATAGGTGTGTTTGTGTTATTGGATGATCAATAAGGTCATTTTCGTCCTCCCTAGGCATATTCTTGTCCAATTAGGGTTTTTAACCAATCTTGTGCATCCAATAGGTGTGTTTGTGTCATTGGATGATCAATTAGGTCATTTTCGTCCTCCCTAGGCTTATTCTTGTTCAATTACGGTTTTTAACCAATCTAGTGCATCCAATAGGTTTGTTTGTGTCATTGGATGATCAATTAGGTCATTTTCGTCCTCCCTAGGCTTATTCTTGTCCAATTAGGGTTTTTAACCAATCTTGTGCATCCAATAGGTGTGTTTGTGTCATTGGATGATCAATTAGATCATTTTGATCCACCCTAGGCTTTTTCTTGTCCAATTAGGGTTTTTAACCAATCTTGTGCATCCAATAAGTTCATTTCTGTCGTTGAATTAACATTTAGGTCATTTTCGTCCTCCCTAGACATATTCTTGTCCAATTAGGGTTTTTAACCAATCTTGTGCATCCAATGGGTGTGTTTGTATCATTGGATGATCAATTAGGTAATTTTCTTCCTCCCTAGGATTATTCTTATCCAATTAGGGTTTTTAACCAATCTTGTGCATCCAATACGTGTGTTTGCGTCGTTGGATGATCAATTACGTCATTTTGATCCTCCCTAGGTTTATTCTTGTCCAATTAGGGTTTTCAACCAATCTTGTGCATCCAATAAGTTCATTTGTGTCATTGGATTAACATTTAGGTCATTTTCGTCCTCCCTAGGCATATTCTTGTCCAATTAGGGTTTTTAACCAATCTTGAGCATCCAATAGGTGTGTTTGTGTCATTGGATGAACAATTAGGTCATTTTCGTCCTCCCTAGGCTTATTCTTGTCCAATTAGGGTTTTTAACCAATCTTGTGCATCCAATAGGTGTGTTTGTGTCATTGGATGATCAATTAGGTCATTTTCGTACTCCCGAAGCTTATTCTCGACCAATTAGGGTTTTTATCAAATCTTGTGCATCCAATAGGTTCATTTATGTCATTGGATTAACATTTAGGTCATTTTCGTGCTCCCTAGTCATATTCTTATCCAATTAGGGTTTTTAACCAATCTTGTGCATCCAAAAGGTGTGTTTGTGTCATTGGATGATCAATTAGGTCATTTTCGTCCTCCCGAAGCTTATTCTCGACCAATTAGGGTTTTTAACCAATCTTGTGCATCCAATAGGTTCATTTGTGTCATTGGATTAACATTTAGGTCATTTTCGTCCTCCCTAGTCATATTCTTATCCAATTAGGGTTTTTAACCAATCTTCTGCATCCAATAGGTGTGTTTGTGTCATTGGATGATCAATTAGGTAATTTTCGTCCTCCCTAGGCTTATTCTTGTTCAATTATGCTTTTTAACCAATCTTGTGCATCCAATAGGTGTGTTTGTGTCATTGGATGATCAATTAGGTCATTTTCGTCCTCCCTAGGCTTATTCTTGTTCAATTAGGGTTTTTATCCCATCTTGTGCATCCAATAGGTTTGTTTGTGTCATTGGATGATCAATTAGGTCATTTTCGTCCTCCCTAGGCTTATTCTTGTCCAATTAGGGTTTTTAACACATCTTGTGCATCAAATAGGTGTGTTTGTGTCTTTGGTTGATCAATTAGGTAATTTTCGTCCTCCCAAAGCTTCTTCTCGACCAATTAGGGTTTTTAACCAATCTTCTGCATCCAATAGGTTCATTTGTGTCATTGCAATAACATTTAGGTCATTTTCGTCCTCCCTAGTCATATTCTTATCCAATTAGGGTTTTTAACCAACCTTGTGCATCCAATAGGTGTGTTTGTGTCATTGGATGATAAATTAGGTCATTTTCGTCCTCCCTAGGCTTATTCATGTTCAATTAGGGTTTTTAACCAATTTGTGCATCCAATAGGTGTGTTTGTGTCATTGGATGATCAATTAGGTCATTTTCGTCCTCCCTAGGCTTATTCTTGTCCAATTAGGGTTTTTAACCAATCTTGTGCATCCAATAGGTGTGTTTGTGTCATTGGATGATCAATTAGGTCCTTTTCTTCCTCCCTAGGCTTATTCTTGTCCAATTAGGGTTTCTAACCAATCTTGTGCATCCAATAGGTGTGTTTGTGTCATTGGATGATCAATTATGTCGTTTTGATCCTCCCTAGGCTTATTCTTGTCCTATTAGGGTTTTTAACCAAACTTGTGCATCCAATAAGTTCATTTGTGTCATTGGATTAACATTTAGGTCATTTTCGTCCTCCCTAGGCATAATCTTGTCTAATTAGGGTTTTTAACCAATCTTGTGCATCCAATAGGTGTGTTTGTGTCATTGGATGATCAATTAGGTCATTTTGATCCTCCCTATGCTTATTCTTGTCCAATTAGGGTTTTTAACCAATCTTGTGCATCCAATAAGTTCATTTGTGTCATTGGATTAACATTTAGGTCATTTTCGTCCTCCCTAGGCATATTCTTGTCCAATTAGGGTTTTTAAGCAATCTTGTGCATCCAATAGGTGTGTTTGTGTCATTGGATGATCAATTAAGTCATTTTCGTCCTCCCTAGGCTTATTCTTGTCCAATTAGGGTTTTTAACCAATCTTGTGCATCCAATAGGTGTTTTTGTGTCATTGGATGATCAATTAGGTCATTTTCGCCATCCCGAGGCTTATTTTCGACCAATTAGGGTTTTTAACCAATCTTGTGCATCCAATAGGTTCATTTGTGTCATTGGATTAACATTTAGGTCATTTATGTCCTCCCTAGTCATATTCATGTCCAATTAGGGTTTTTAACCAATCTTGTGCATCCAATAGGTGTGTTTGTGTCATTGGATGATCAATTAGGTCATTATCGTCCTCCCTAGGCGTATTATTGTCCAATTAGTGTTTTTAACCAATCTTGTGCATCCAATAGGTGTGTTTGTGTCATTGGATGATCAATTAGGTCATTTTCGTCCTCCCTAGGCTTATTCTTGTCCAATTAGGGTTTTTAACCAATCTTGTGCATCCAATAGGTGTGTTTGTGTCATTGGATGATCAATTAGATCATTTTGATCCACCCTAGGCTTTTTCTTGTCCAATTAGGGTTTTTAACCAATCTTGTGCATCCAATAAGTTGATTTCGGTCGATGAATTAACGTTTAGGTCATTTTCGTCCTCCCTAGACATATTCTTGTCCAATTAGGGTTTTTAACCAATCTTGTGCATCCAATGGGTGTGTTTGTATCATTGGATGATCAATTAGGTAATTTTCTTCCTCCGTAGGATTATTCTTATCCAATTAGGGTTTTTAACCAATCTTGTGCATCCAATACGTGTGTTTGTGTCATTGGATGATCAATTACGTCATTTTGATCCTCCCTAGGCTTATTCTTGTCCAATTAGGGTTTTTAACCAATCTTGTGCATCCAATAAGTTCATTTGTGTCATTGGATTAACATTTAGGTCATTTTCGTCCTCCCTAGGCATATTCTTGTCCAATTAGGGTTTTTAACCAATCTTGAGCATCCAATAGGTGTGTTTGTATCATTGGATGAACAATTAGGTCATTTTCGTCCTCCCTAGGCTTATTCTTGTCCAATTAGGGTTTTTTACCAATCTTGTGCATCCAATAGGTGTGTTTGTGTCATTGGATGATCAATTAGGTCATTTTCGTACTCCCGAAGCTTATTCTCGACCAATTCGGGTTTTTATCAAATCTTGTGCATCCAATAGGTTCATTTATGTCATTGGATTAACATTTAGGTCATTTTCGTGCTCCCTAGTCATATTCTTATCCAATTACGGTTTTTAACCAATCTTGTGCATCCAATAGGTGTGTTTGTGTCATTGGATGATCAATTAGGTCATTTTCGTCCTCCCGAAGCTTATTCTCGACCAATTAGGGTTTTTAACCAATCATGTGCATCCAATAGGTTCATTTGTGTCATTGGATTAACATTTAGGTCATTTTCGTCCTCCCTAGTCATATTCTTATCCAATTAGGGTTTTTAACCAATCTTCTGCATCCAATAGGTGTGTTTGTGTCATTGGATGATCAATTAGGTAATTTTCGTCCTCCCTAGGCTTATTCTTGTTCAATTATGCTTTTTAACCAATCTTGTGCATCCAATAGGTGTGTTTGTGTCATTGGATGATCAATTAGGTCATTTTCGTCCTCCCTAGGCTTATTCTTGTTCAATTAGGGTTTTTAACCCATCTTGTGCATCCAATAGGTTTGTTTGTGTCATTGGATGATCAATTAGGTCATTTTCGTCCTCCCTAGGCTTATTCTTGTCCAATTAGGGTTTTTAACACATCTTGTGCATCAAATAGGTGTGTTTGTGTCTTTGGTTGATCAATTAGGTCATTTTCGTCCTCCCGAAGCTTCTTCTCGACCAATTAGGGTTTTTAACCAATCTTCTGCATCCAATAGGTTCATTTGTGTCATTGCATTAACATTTAGGTCATTTTCGTCCTCCCTAGTCATATTCTTATCCAATTAGGGTTTTTAACCAATCTTGTGCATCCAATAGGTGTGTTTGTGTCATTGGATGATAAATTAGGTCATTTTCGTCCTCCCTAGGCTTATTCATGTTCAATTAGGGTTTTTAACCAATCTTTTGCATCCAATAGGTGTGTTTGTGTCATTGGATGATCAATTAGGTCATTTTCTTCCTCCCTAGGCTTATTCTTGTCCAATTAGGGTTTTTAACCAATCTTGTGCATCCAATAGGTGTGTTTGTGTCATTGGATGATCAATTAGGTCATTTTGATCCTCCCTATGCTTATTCTTGTCCAATTAGGGTTTTTAACCAATCTTGTGCATCCAATAAGTTCATTTGTGTCATTGGATTAACATTTAGGTCATTTTCGTCCTCCCTATTCATATTCTTATCCAATTAGGTTTTTAAACCAATCTTGTGCATCCAATAGGTGTGTTTGTGTCATTGGATGATAATTTAGGTCATTTTCTTCCTCCCTAGGCTTATTCTTGTCCAATTAGGGTTTTTAACCAATCTTGTGCATCCAATAGGTGTGTTTGTGTCATTGGATGATCAATTAGGTCATTTTCGTCCTCCCTATGCTTATTCTTGTCCAATTAGGGTTTTTAACCAATCTTGTGCATCCAATAGGTGAGTTTGTGTCATTGGATTAACATTTAGGTCATTTTTGTCCTCCCTAGGCATATTCTTGCCCAATTAGGGTATTTAACCAATCTTGTGCATCCAATAAGTTGAGTTGTGTCATTGGATTAACATTTAGGTCATTTTCGTTCTCCTTAGGCTTATTCTAGTCCAATTAGGGTTTTTAACCAATCTTGTGCATCCAATAGGTGTGTTTGTGTCATTGGATGATCAATTAGGTCATTTTCGTCCTCCCTAGGCTTATTCTTGTCCAATTAGGGTTTTTAACCAATCTTGTGCATCCAATAGGTGTGTTTGTGTCATTGGATGATCAATTAGGTCATTTTCGTCCTCCCTAGGCTTATTCTTGTCCAATTAGGGTTTTTAACCAATCTTGTGCATCCAATAGGTGTGTTTGTGTCATTGGATGATCAATTAGGTCATTTTCATCCTCCCTAGGCTTATCCTTGTCCAATTAGGGTTTTTAACCAATGTTGTGCATCCAATAAGTTCGTTTGTGTCATTGAATTAACATTTAGGTCATTTTTGTCCTCCCTAGGTATATTCTTGTCCAATTAGGGTTTTTAACCAATCTTGTGCATCCAATAGGTGTGTTTGTGTCATTGGATGATCAATTAGGTCATTTTCGTCCTCCCTAGGCTTATTCTTGTCCAATTAGGGTTTTAAACCAATCTTGTGCATCCAATAAGTTCATTTGTGTTATTGGATTAACATTTAGGTCATATTCGTCCTCCCTAGGCTTATTCTTTTCCAATTAGGGTTTTTAACCAATCTTGTGCATCCAATAGGTGTGTTTGTGTCATTGGATGATCAATTAGGTCATTTTCGTCCTCCCTAGGCTTATTCTTGTCCAATTAGGGTTTTTAACCAATCTTGTGCATCCAATAAGTTGAGTTGTGTCATTGGATTAACATTTAGGTCATTTTCGTCCTCAATAGGCTTATTCTTGTCCAATTAGGGTTTTTAACCAATCTTGTGCATTTAATAGGTGTGCTTGTGGCAATGGATGATCAATTAGGTCATTTTCGTCCTCCCTAGGCATATTCTTGTCCAATTAAGGTTTTTCACCAATCTTGTGCATCCAATAGGTGTGTTTGTGTCATTGGATGATCAATTAGGTCATTTTCATCCTCCCTAGGCTTATTCTTGTCCAATTAGGGTTTTTAACCGATCTTGTGCATCCAATAGGTGTGTCTGTGTCATTGGATGATCAATTAGGTCATTTTCGTCCTCCCTTGGCATATTCTTGTCCAATTAGGGTTTTTAACCAATCTTGTGCATCCAATAGGTGTGTTTGTGTCATTGGATGATCAATTAGGTCATTTTCGTCCTCCCTAGGCTTATTCTTGTCCAATTAGGGTTTTTAACCAATCTTGTGCATCCAATAGGTGTGTTTGTGTCATTGGATGATCAATTAGGTCATTTTCGTCCTCCCTAGGCTTATTCTTGTCCAATTAGGGTTTTTAACCAATCTTGTGCATCCAATAGGTGTGTTTGTGGCAGTGGATGATCAATTAGGTCATTTTCGTCCTCCCTAGGCTTATTCTTGTCCAATTAGGGTTTTTAACCAATCTTGTGCATCCAATAGGTGTGTTTGTGTCATTGGATGATCAATTAGGTCATTTTCGTCCTCACTAGGCCTATTCTTGTCCAATTAGGGTTTTTAACCAATCTTGTGCATCCAATAGGTGTGTTTGTGTCATTGGATGATCAATTAGGTCATTTTCGTCCTCCCTAGGCATATTCTTGTCCAACTAGGGTTTTAAACCAATCTTGTGCATCCAATAAGTGTGTTTGTGTCATTGGATGATCAATTAGGTCATTTTCGTCCTCTCTAGTCTTTTTCTTGTCCAATTAGGGTTTTTAACCAATCTTGTGCATCCAATAGGTGTGTTTGTGTCATTGGATGATCAATTAGGTCATTTTCGTCCTCCCTAGGCTTATTCTTGTCCAATTAGGGTTTTTAACCAATCTTGTGCATCCAATAGGTGTGTTTGTGTCATTGGATGATCAATTAGGTCATTTTCGTCCTCCCTAGGCTTATTCTTGTCCAATTAGGGTTTTTAACCAATCTTGTGCATCCAATAAGTTCATTTGTGTCATTGGATGATCAATTAGGTCATTTTCGTCCTTCCTAGGCATATTCTTGATCAACTAGGGTTTTAAACCAATCTTGTGCATCCAATAGGTGTGTTTGTGTCATTGGATGATCAATTAGGTCATTTTCGTCCTCCCTAGGCTTATTCTTGTCCAATTAGGGTTTTTAACCAATCTTGTGCATCCAATAGGTGTGTTTGTGTCATTGGATGATCAATTAGGTCATTTTCGTCCTCCCTAGGCTTATTCTTGTCCAATTAGGGTTTTTAACCAATCTTGTGCATCCAATAGGTGTGTTTGTGTCATTGGATGATCAATTAGGTCATTTTCGTCCTCCCTAGGCTTATTCTTGTCCAATTAGGGTTTTTAACCAATCTTGTGCATCCAATAGGTGTGTTTGTGTCATTGGATGATCAATTAGGTCATTTTCGTCCTTTCTATGCTTATTTTTGTCCAATTAGGGTTTTTAAGCAATCTTGTGCATCCAATAAGTTCATTTGTGTCATTGGATGATCAATTAGGTCATTTTCGTCCTCCCTAGGCATATTCTTGTCCAACTAGGGTTTCTAACCAATCTTGTGCTTCCAATAGATGTGTTTGTGTCATTGGATGATCAATTAGGTCATTTTCGTCCTCCCTAGGCTTATTCTTGTCCAATTAGGGTTTTTAACCAATCTTGTGCATCCAATAGGTGTGTTTGTGTCATTGGATGATCAATTAGGTCATTTTCGTCCTCCCTAGGCTTATTCTTGTCCAATTAGGGTTTTTAACCAATCTTGTGCATCCAATAGGTGTGTTTGTGTCATTGGATGATCAATTAGGTCATTTTCGTCCTCCCTAGGCTTATTCTTGGCCAATTAGGGTTTTTAACCAATCTTGTGCCTCAAATAAGTTTGTTTGTGTCATTGAATTAATATTTAGGTCATTTTCGTCCTCCCTAGGCATATTCTTGTCCAATTAGGGTTTTTAACCAATCTTGTGCATCCAATAGGTGTGTTTGTGTCATTGGATGATCAATTAGGTCATTTTCGTCCTCCCTAGGCTTATTCTTGTCCAATTAGGGTTTTTAACCAATCTTGTGCATCGAATAAGTTGAGTTGTGTCATTGGATTAACATTTAGGTCTTTTTCGTCCTCCCTAGGCATATTCTTGTCCAATTAGGGTTTTTAACCAATCTTGTGCATCCAATAGGTGTGTTTGTGTCATTGGATGATCAATTAGGTCAACTTCGTCCTCCCTAGGCTTGTTCTTGTCCAATTAGGGTTTTTAACCGATCTTGTGCATCCAATAGGTGTGTTTGTGTCATTGGATGATCAATAAAAGTCATTTTCGTCCTCCCTAGGCATATTCTTGTCCAATTAGGGTTTTTAACCAATCTTGTGCATCCAATAGGTGTGTTTGTGTCATTGGATGATCAATTAGGTCATTTTCGTCCTCCCTAGACTTATTCTTGTCCAATTAGGGTTTTTAACCAATCTTGTACATCTAATAAGTTCATTTGTGTCATTGGATTAACATTTAGGTCATTTTCGTCCTCCCTAGGCATATTATTGTCCAATTAGGGTTTTTAACCCATCTTGTGCATCCAATAGGTATGTTTGTGTCATTGGATGATCAATTAGGTCATTTTCGTATTCCTTAGGCTTATTCTTGTCCAATTAGGGTTTTTAACCAATCTTGTGCATCCAATAGGTGTGTTTGTGTCATTGGATGATCAATTAGGTCATTTTGGTCCTCCCTAGGCATATTCTTGTCCAATTAGAGTTTTTAACCAATCTTGTGCATCCAATAGGTGTGTTTGTGTCATTGGATGATCAATTAGGTCATTTTCGTCCTCCCTAGGCTTATTCTTGTCCAATTAGGGTTTTTAACCAATCTTGGGCATCCAATAGGTGTGTTTGTGTCATTGGATGATCAATTAGGTCATTTTCTTCCTCCCTAGGCTTATTCTTGTCCAATTAGGGTTTCTAACCAATCTTGTGCATCCAATAGGTGTGTTTGTGTCATTGGATGATCAATTATGTCGTTTTGATCCTCCCTAGGCTTATTCTTGTCCTATTAGGGTTTTTAACCAAACTTGTGCATCCAATAAGTTCATTTGTGTCATTGGATTAACATTTAGGTCATTTTCGTCCTCCCTAGGCATATTCTTGTCTAATTAGGGTTTTTAACCAATCTTGTGCATCCAATAGGTGTGTTTGTGTCATTGGATGATCAAATAGGTCATTTTGATCCTCCTTATGCTTACTCTTGTCCAATTAGGGTTTTTAACCAATCTTGTGCATCCAATAAGTTCATTTGTGTCATTGGATTAACATTTAGGTCATTTTCGTCCTCCCTAGGCATATTCTTGTCCAATTAGGGTTTTTAAGCAATCTTGTGCATCTAATAGGTGTGTTTGTGTCATTGGATGATCAATTAGGTCATTTTCGTCCTCCCTAGGCTTATTCTTGTCCAATTAGGGTTTTTAACCAACATTGTGCATCCAATAGGTGTGTTTGTGTCATTGGATGATCAATTAGGTCATTTTCGCCCTCCCGAGGCTTATTCTCGACCAATTAGGGTTTTTAACCAATCTTGTGCATCCAATAGGTTCATTTGTGTCATTGGATTAACATTTAGGTCATTTATGTCCTCCCTAGTCATATTCTTGTCCAATTAGGGTTTTTAACCAATCTTGTGCATCCAATAGGTGTGTTTGGGTCATTGGATGATCAATTAGGTCATTATCGTCCTCCCTAGGCGTATTATTGTCCAATTAGTGTTTTTAACCAATCTTGTGCATCCAATAGGTGTGTTTGTGTCATTGGATGATCAATTAGGTCATTTTGGTCCTCCCTAGGCTTATTTTTGTTCAATTAGGGTTTTTAACCAATCTTGTGCATCCAATAGGTTTGTTTGTGTCATTGGATGATCAATTAGGTCATTTTCGTCCTCCCTAGGCTTATTCTCGTCCAATTAGGGTTTTTAACCAATCTAGTGCATCCAATAGGTGTGTTTGTGTCATTGGATGATCAATTAGATCATTTTGATCCACCCTAGGCTTATTCTTCTCCAATTAGGGTTTTTAACCAATCTTGTGCATCCAATAAGTTCATTTGTGTCATTGAATTAACATTTAGGTCAATTTCGTCCTCCCTAGACATATTCTTGTCCAATTAGGGTTTTTAACCAATCTTGTGCATCCAATAGGTGTGTTTGTGTCATTGGATGATCAATTAGGTCATTTTCTTCCTCCCTAGGCTTATTCTTGTCCAATTAGGGTTTTTAACCAATCTTCTGCATCTAATAGGTGTGTTTGTGTCATTGGATGATCAATTTGGTCATTTTCGTTGTCCCTAGGCTTATTCTTGTCCAATTAGGGTTTTTAACCAATCTTGTGCATCCAATAGGTGTGTTTGTGTCATTGGATGATCAATTAGGTCATTTTCGTCCTCCCTAGGCTTATTCTTGTCCAATTAGGGTTTTTAACCAATCTTGTGCATCCAATAGGTGTGTTTGTGTCATTGGATGATCAATTAGGTCATTTTCGTCCTCCCTTGGCATATTCTTGTCCAACTAAGGTTTTATACCAATCTTCTGCATCCAATAGGTGTGTTTGTGTCATTGGATGATCAATTAGGTCATTTTCGTCCTCCCTAGGCTTATTCTTGTCCAATTAGGGTTTTTAACCAATCTTGTGCATCCAATAGGTGTGTTTGTGTCATTGGATGATCAATTAGGTCATTTTCTTCCTCCCTAGGCTTATTCTTGTCCAATTAGGGTTTTTAACCAATCTTGTGCATCCAATAGGTGTGTTTGTATCATTGGATGATCAATTAGATCATTTTGATCCACCCTAGGCTTATTCTTGTCCAATTAGGGCTTTTAACCAATCTTGTGCATCCAATAAGTTCATTTGTGTCATTGAATTAACATTTAGGTCATTTTCGTCCTCCCAAGACATATTCTTGTCCAATTAGGGTTTTTAACCAATCTTGTGCTTCAAATTGGTGTGATTGAGTCACTGGATGATCAATTAGGTCATTTTCTTCCTCCCTAGGCTTATTCTTGTCCAATTAGGGTTTTTAACCAATCTTGTGCATCCAATACGTGTGTTTGTGTCATTATATGATCAATTACGTCATTTTGATCCTCCCTAGGCTTATTCTTGTCCAATTAGGGTTTTTAACCAATCTTGTACATCCAATAAGTTCATTTGTGTAATTGGATTAACATTTAGGTCATTTTCGTCCTCCCTAGGCATATTCTTGTCCAATTAGGGTTTTTAACTAATCTTGAGCATCCAATAGGTGTGTTTGTGTCATTGGATGATCAATTACGTCATTTTGATCCTCCCTAAGCTTATTCTAGTCCAATTAGGGTTTTTAACAAATCTTGTGCATCCAATAAGTTCATTTGTGTCATTGGATTAACATTTAGGTCATTTTCGTCCTCCCTAGGCATACCCTTGTCCAATTAGGGTTTTTAACCAATCTTGTGCATCCAATAGGTGTGTTTGTGTCATTGGATGATCAATTAGGTCATTTTGATCCTCCCTAGGCTTATTCTTGTCCAATTAGGGTTTTTAACCAATCTTTTGCATCCAATAAGTTCATTTGTGTCATTGGATTAACATTTAGGTCATTTTCGTCCTCCCTAGGCATATTCTTGTCCAATTAGGGTTTTTAACCAATCTTGAGCATCCAATAGGTGGGTTTGTGTCATTGAATGATCAATTAGGTCATTTTCGTCCTCCATAGGCTTATTCTTGTCCAATTAAGGTTTTTAACCAATCTTGTGCATCCAATAGGTGTGTTTGTGTCATTGGATGATCAATTAGGTCATTATCGTCCTCCCTAGGCGTATTCTTGTCCAATTAGGATTTTTAACCAATCTTGTGCATCCAATAGGTGTGTTTGTGTCATTGGATGATCAATTAGGTCATTTTCGTCCTCCCTAGGCTTATTCTTGTCCAATTAGGGTTTTTAACCAATCTTGTGCATCCAATAGGTGTGTTTGTGTCATTGGATGATCAATTAGGTCATTTTCGTCCTCCCTAGGATTGTTCTCGTCCAATTAGGGTTTTTAACCAATCTTGTGCATCCAATAAGTTCATTTGTGTCATTGGATTAACATTTAGGTCATTTTCGTCCTCCCTAGGCATATTCTTGTCCAATTAGGGTTTTTAACCAATCTTGTGCATCCAATAACTTTGATTGTGTCATTGAATTAATATTTAGGTCATTTTCGTCCTCCCTAGGCATATTCTTGTCCAATTAGGGTTTTTAACCAATCTTGTGCATCCCATAAGTTCATTTGTGTTGTTGGATTAACATTTAGGTCATTTTCGTCCTCCCTAGGCATATTCTTGTCCAATTAGGGTTTTTAACCATTCTTGTGCTTCCAATAGGTGTGTTTGTGTCATTGGATGATCAATTGGGTCATTTTCGCCCTCCCTATGCTTATTCTTGTCCAATTAGGGTTTTTAACCAATCTTGTGCATCCAATAAGTTCATTTGTGTCATTGGATTAACATTTAGGTCATTTTCGTCCTCCCTAGGCATATTCTTGTCCAATTAGGGTTTTTAACCAATCTTGTGCTTCCAATAGGTGTGTTTGTGTCATTGGATGATCAATTAGGTCATTTTCGTCCTCCCTAGGCTTATTCTTGTCCAGTTAGGGTTTTTAACCAATCTTGTGCATCCAATAACTTTGTTTGTGTCATTGAATTAATATTTAGGTTATTTTCGTCCTCCCTAGGCATATTCTTGTCCAATTAGGGTTTTTAACCAATCTTGTGCATCCAATAGGTGTGTTTGTGTCATTGGATGATAGGTCATTTTCGCCCTCCCTAGGCTTATTCTTGTCCAATTAGGGTTTTTAACCAATCTTGTGCATCCAATAAGTTCATTTGTGTCATTGGATTAACATTTAGGTCATTTTCGTCCTCCCTAGGCATATTCTTGT
Organism: Cicer pinnatifidum; assembly: GCA_037974775.1. Taxonomy (NCBI): domain Eukaryota; kingdom Viridiplantae; phylum Streptophyta; class Magnoliopsida; order Fabales; family Fabaceae; genus Cicer; species Cicer pinnatifidum. The sequence continues at coordinate 46,757 of JBBPBR010001895.1, read as the reverse complement.
CCAACTAGGGGTTTAAACCAATCTTATGCATCCAATAGGTGTGTTTGTCTCATTGGATGATCAATTAGGTCATTTTCGTCATCCCTAGGCTTATTCATGTCGAATTAGGGTTTTTAACCAATCTTGTGCATCCAATAAGTTTGTTTGTGTCATTGAATTAATATTTAGGTCATTTTCGTCCTCCCTAGGCATATTCTTGTCCAATTAGGGTTTTTAACCAATCTTGTGCATCCAATAGGTGTGTTTGTGTCATTGGATGATCAATTAGGTCATTTTCGTCCTCCCTAGGCTTATTCTTGTCCAATTAGGGTTTTTAACCAATCTTGTGCATCCAATAACTTTGTTTGTGTCATTGAATTAATATTTAGGTCATTTTCCTCCTCCCTAGGCATATTCTTGTCCAATTAGGGTTTTTAACCAATCTTGTGCATCCAATAGGTGTGTTTGTGTCATTCGATGATCAGTTAGGTCATTTTCGTCCTTCCTAGGCATATTCTTGTCTAATTAGGGTTTTTAACCAATCTTGTGCATCCAATAAGTGTGTTTGTGTCATTGGATAATCAATTAGGTCATTTTCGTCATTCCTAGGCATATTCTTGTCCAATTAGGTTTTGAACCAGTCTTGTGCATCCAATAGGTGTGTTTGTGTCTTTGGATGATCAATTAGGTCATTTTCGTCCTCCCAAGGCTTATTCTTGTCCAATTAGGGTTTTTAACCAATCTTGTGCATCCAATAAGTTCATTTGTGTAATTGGATTAACATTGAGGTCATTTTCGCCCTCCCTAGGCATATTCTTGTCCAATTAGGGTTTTTAACCAATCTTTTGCATCCAATAGGTGTGTTTGTGTCATTGGATGATCAATTAGGTCATTTTCGTCCTCCCTAGGCTTATTCTTGTCCAATTAGGGTTTTTAACCAATCTTGTGCATCCAATAGGTGTGTTTGTGTCATTGGATGATCAATTAGGTCATTTTCGTCCTCCCTATGCTTATTCTTGTCCAATTAGGGTTTTTTAACCAATCTTGTGCATCCAATAAGTTCATTTGTGTCATTGGATGATCAATTAGGTCATTTTCGTCCTCCCTAGGCTTATTCTTGTCCAATTAGGGTTTTTAACCAATCTTGTGCATCCAATAGGTGTTTTTGTGTCATTGGATGATCAATTAGGTCATTTTCGCCCTCCCGAGGCTTATTTTCGACCAATTAGGGTTTTTAACCAATCTTGTGCATCCAATAGGTTCATTTGTGTCATTGGATTAACATTTAGGTCATTTATGTCCTCCCTAGTCATATTCTTGTCCAATTAGGGTTTTTAACCAATCTTGTGCATCCAATAGGTGTGTTTGTGTCATTGGATGATCAATTAGGTCATTATCGTCCTCCCTAGGCGTATTATTGTCCAATTAGTGTTTTTAACCAATCTTGTGCATCCAATACGTGTGTTTGTGTCATTGGATGATCAATTAGGTCATTTTCGTCCTCCCTAGGCTTATTTTTGTTCAATTAGGGTTTTTAACCAATCTTGTGCATCCAATAGGTTTGTTTGTGTCATTGGATGATCAATTAGGTCATTTTCGTCCTCCCTAGGCTTATTCTTGTCCAATTAGGGTTTTTAACCAATCTAGTGCATCCAATAGGCGTGTTTGTGTCATTGGATGATCAATTAGATCATTTTGATCCACCCTAGGCTTATTCTTCTCCAATTAGGGTTTTTAACCAATCTTGTGCATCCAATAAGTTCATTTGTGTCATTGAATTAACATTTAGGTCAATTTCGTCCTCCCTAGACATATTCTTGTCCAATTAGGGTTTTTAACCAATCTTGTGCATCCAATAGGTGTGTTTGTGTCATTGGATGATCAATTAGGTCATTTTCGTCCTCCATAGGCTTATTCTTGTCCAATTAGGGTTTTTAACCAATCTTGTGCATCCAATAGGTGTGTTTGTGTCATTGGATGATCAATTAGGTCATTTTCTTCCTCCCTAGGCTTATTCTTGTCCAATTAGGGTTTTTAACCAATCTTGTGCATTCAATAGGTGTGTTTGTATCATTGGATGATCAATTAGATCATTTTGATCCACCCTAGGCTTATTCTTGTCCAATTAGGGCTTTTAACCAATCTTGTGCATCCAATAAGTTCATTTGTGTCATTGAATTAACATTTAGGTCATTTTCGTCCTCCCTAGACATATTCTTGTCCAATTAGGGTTTTTAACCAATCTTGTGCTTCAAATTGGTGTGATTGAGTCACTGGATGATCAATTAGGTCATTTTCTTCCTCCCTAGGATTATTCTTGTCCAATTAGGGTTTTTAACCAATCTTGTGCATCCAATACGTGTGTTTGTGTCATTATATGATCAATTACGTCATTTTGATCCTCCCTAGGCTTATTCTTGTCCAATTAGGGTTTTTAACCAATCTTGTACATCCAATAAGTTCATTTGTGTAATTGGATTAACATTTAGGTCATTTTCGTCCTCCCTAGGCATATTCTTGTCCAATTAGGGTTTTTAACCAATCTTGAGCATCCAATAGGTGTGTTTGTGTCATTGGATGATCAATTACGTCATTTTGATCCTCCCTAAGCTTATTCTAGTCCAATTAGGGTTTTTAACCAATCTTGTGCATCCAATAAGTTCATTTGTGTCATTGGATTAACATTTAGGTCATTTTCGTCCTCCCTAGGCATACCCTTGTCCAATTAGGGTTTTTAACCAATCTTGTGCATCCAATAGGTGTGTTTGTGTCATTGGATGATCAATTAGGTCATTTTGATCCTCCCTAGGCTTATTCTTGTCCAATTAGGGTTTTTAACCAATCTTTTGCATCCAATAAGTTCATTTGTGTCATTGGATTAACATTTAGGTCATTTTCGTCCTCCCTAAGCATATTCTTGTCCAATTAGGGTTTTTAACCAATCTTGAGCATCCAATAGGTGGGTTTGTGTCATTGGATGATCAATTAGGTCATTTTCGTCCTCCATAGGCTTATTCTTGTCCAATTAAGGTTTTTAACCAATCTTGTGCATCCAATAGGTGTGTTTGTGTCATTGGATGATCAATTAGGTCATTATCGTCCTCCCTAGGCGTATTCTTGTCCAATTAGGATTTTTAACCAATCTTGTGCATCCAATAGGTGTGTTTGTGTCATTGGATGATCAATTACGTCATTTTCGTCCTCCCTAGGCTTATTCTTGTCCAATTAGGGTTTTTAACCAATCTTGTGCATCCAATAGGTGTGTTTGTGTCATTGGATGATCAATTAGATCATTTTGATCCACCCTAGGCTTATTCTTGTCCAATTAGGGTTTTTAACCAATCTTGTGCATCCAATAAGTTCATTTCTGTCATTGAATTAACATTTAGGTCATTTTCGTCCTCCCTAGACATATTCTTGTCCAATTAGGGTTTTTAACCAATCTTGTGCATCCAATGGGTGTGTTTGTATCATTGGATGATAATTTAGGTCATTTTCTTCCTCCCTAGGCATATTCTTGTCCAATTAGGGTTTTTAACCAATCTTGTGCATCCAATAGGTGTGTTTGTGTCATTGGATGATCAATTAGGTAATTTTCTTATCCAATTAGGTAATTTTCTTCCTCCCTAGGATTATTCTTATCCAATTAGGGTTTTTAACCAATCTTGTGCATCCAATACGTGCGTTTGTGTCATTGGATGATCAATTACGTCATTTTGATCCTCCCTAGGCTTATTCTTGTCCAATTAGGGTTTTTAACCAATCTTGTGCATCCAATAAGTTCATTTGTGTCATTGGATTAACATTTAGGTCATTTTCGTCCTCCCTAGGCATATTCTTGTCCAATTAGGGTTTTTAACCAATCTTGTGCTTCCAATAGGTGTGTTTGTGTCATTGGATGATCAATTAGGTCATTTTCGTCCTCCATAGGCTTATTCTTGTCCAATTTGGGTTTTTAACCAATCTTGTGCATCCAATAAGTTTGTTTGTGTCATTGAATTAATATTTAGGTCATTTTCGTCCTCCCTAGGCATATTCTTGTCTAATTAGGGTTTTTAACCAATCTTGTGCATCCAATAGGTGTGTTTGTGTCATTGGATGATCAATTAGGTCATTTTCGTCCTCCCTAGGCTTATTCTTGTCCAATTAGGGTTTTTAACCAATCTTGTGCATCCAATAGGTGTGTTTGTATCATTGGATGATCAATTAGGTCATTTTTGTCCTCCCTAGGCTTATTCTTGTCCAATTAGGAATTTTAACCAATCTTGTGCATCCAATAGGTGTGTTTGTGTCATTGGATGATCAATTAGGTCATTTTCGTCCTCCCTAGGCTTATTCTTGTCCAATTAGGGTTTTTAACCAATCTTGTGCATCCAATAGGTGTGTTTGTGTCATTGGATGATCAATTAGGTCATTTTCGTCCTCCCTAGGCTTATTCTTGTCCAATTTGGGGTTTTAACCAATCTTGTGCATCCAATAGGTGTGTTTGTGTCATTGGATGATCAATTAGGTCATTTTCGTCCTCCCTAGGCTTATTCTTGTCCAATTAGGGTTTTTAACCAATCTTGTGCATCCAATAGGTGTGTTTGTGTCATTGGATGATCAATTTAGGTCATTTTAGTTCTCCCTAGGCAAATTCTTGTCCAATTAGGGTTTTTAACCATTCTTGTGCATCCAATAGGTGTGTTTGTGTCATTGGATGATCAATTAGGTCATTTTCGTCCTCCCTAGGCTTATTCTTGTCCAATTAGGGTTTTTAACCAATCTTGTGCATCCAATAGGTGTGTTTGTGTCATTGGATGATCAATTAGGTCATTTTCGTCCTCCCTAGGCTTATTCTTGTCCAATTAGGGTTTTTAACCAATCTTGTGCATCCAATAGGTGTGTTTGTGTCATTGGATGATCAATTAGGTCATTTTTCGTCCTCCCTAAGCTTATTCTTGTCCAATTAGGGTTTTTAACCAATCTTATGCATCCAATAGGTGTGTTTGTGTCATTGGATGATCAATTAGGTCATTTTCGTCCTCCCTAGGCTTATTCTTGTCCAATTAGGGTTTTTAACCAATCTTGTGCATCCAATAGGTGTGTTTGTGTCATTGGATGATCAATTAGGTCATTTTCGTCCTCCCTAGGCTTATTCTTGTCCAATTAGGGTTTTTAACCAATCTTGTGCATCCAATAGGTGTGTTTGTGTCATTGGATGATCAATTAGATCATTTTGATCCACCCTAGGCTTTTTCTTGTCCAATTAGGGTTTTTAACCAATCTTGTGCATCCAATAAGTTGATTTCTGTCGATGAATTAACATTTAGGTCATTTTCGTCCTCCCTAGACATATTCTTGTCCAATTAGGGTTTTTAACCAATCTTGTGCATCCAATGGGTGTGTTTGTATCATTGGATGATCAATTAGGTAATTTTCTTCCTCCGTAGGATTATTCTTATCCAATTAGGGTTTTTAACCAATCTTGTGCATCCAATACGTGTGTTTGTGTCATTGGATGATCAATTACGTCATTTTGATCCTCCCTAGGCTTATTCTTGTCCAATTAGGGTTTTTAACCAATCTTGTGCATCCAATAAGTTCATTTGTGTCATTGGATTAACATTTAGGTCATTTTCGTCCTTCCTAGGCATATTCTTGTCCAATTAGGGTTTTTAACCAATCTTGTGCATCCAATAGGTGTGTTTGAGTCATTGGATGATCAATTAGGTCATTTTGATCCTCCCTAGGCTTATTCTTGTCCAATTAGGGTTTTTAACCAATCTTGTGCATCCAATAGGTGTGTTTGTGTCATTGGATGATCAATTAGGTCATTTTCGCCCTCCCGAGGCTTATTCTCGACCAATTAGGGTTTTTAACCAATCTTGTGCATCCAATACGTGCATTTGTGTCATTGGATTAACATTTAGGTCATTTTCGTCCTCCCTAGTCATATTCTTGTCCAATTAGGGTTTTTAACCAATCTTGTGCATCCAATAGGTGTGTTTGTGTCATTGGATGATCCATTAGGTCATTATAGTCCTCCCTAGGCGTATTCTTGTCCAATTAGGGTTTTTAACCAATCTTGTGCATCCATTAGGTGTGTTTGTGTCATTGGATGATCAATTAGGTCATTTTCGTCCTCCCTTGGCTTATTCTTGTTCAATTAGGGTTTTTAACCAATCTTGTGCATCCAATAGGTTTGTTTGTGTCATTGGATGATCAATTAGGTCATTTTCGTCCTCCCTAGGCTTATTCTTGTCCAATTAGGGTTTTTAACCAATCTTGTGCATCCAATAGGTGTGTTTGTGTCATTGGATGATCAATTAGATCATTTTGATCCACCCTAGGCTTATTCTTGTCCAATTAGGGTTTTTAACCAATCTTGTGCATCCAATAGGTGTGTTTGTGTCATTGGATGATCAATTAGATCATTTTCATCCACCCTAGGCTTATTCTTGTCCAATTAGGGTTTTTAACCAATCTTGTGCATCCAATAGGTGTGTTTGTGTCATTGGATGATCAATTAGATCATTTTGATCCACCCTAGGCTTATTCTTGTCCAATTAGGGCTTTTAACCAATCTTGTGCATCCAATAAGTTCATTTGTGTCATTGAATTAACATTTAGGTCATTTTCGTCCTCCCTAGACATATTCTTGTCCAATTAGGGTTTTTGACCAATCTTGTGCTTCAAATTGGTGTGTTTGAGTCATTGGATGATCAATTAGGTCATTTTCTTCCTCCCTAGGCTTATTCTTGTCCAATTAGGGTTTTAACCAGTCTTGTGCATCCAATAGGTGTGCTTGTGTCATTGGATGATCAATTAGGTCATTTTCTTCATCCCTAGGCTTATTCTAGTCCAATTTGGGTTTTTAACTGATCTTGTGCATCCAATAAGTTCATTTGTGTCATTGAATTAACATTTAGGTCATTTTCGTCCTCCCTAGTCATATTCTTTTCCAATTAGGGTTTTTAACCAATCTTATGCATCCAATAGGTGTGTTTGTGTCATTCGATGATCAATTAGGTCATTTTCGTCCTCCCTAGGCTTATTCTTGTCGAGTTAGGGTTTTTAACCAATCTTGTGCATCTATTAAGTTCATTTGTGTCATTGGATTAACATTTAGGTCATTTTCGTCCTCTCGAGGCCTATTCTCGACCAATTAGGGTTTTTAACCAATCTTGTGCATCCAATAAGTTCATTTGTGTCATTGGATTATCATTTAGGTCATTTTCGTCCTCCCTAGGCATATTCATGTCCAATTAGGGTTTTTAATCAATCTTGTGCATCCAATAGGTGTGTTTGTGTCATTGGATGATCAATTAGGTCATTTTCACCCTCCCGAGGCTTATTCTCGACCAATTAGGGTTTTTAACCAATCTTGTGCATCCAATTGGTTCATTTGTGTCATTGGATTAACATTTAGGTCATTTTTGCCCTCCCTAGTCATATTCTTGTCCAATTAGGGTTTTTAACCAATCTTGTGCATCCAATAGGTGTGCTTGTGTCATTGGATGATCAATTAGGTCATTATCGTCCTCCCTAGGCGTATTATTGTCCAATTAGGGTTTTTAACCAATCTTGTGCATCCAATAGGTGTGCTTGTGTCATTGGATGATCAATTAGGTCATTATCGTCCTCCCTAGGCGTATTATTGTCCAATTAGGGTTTTTAACCAATCTTGTGCATCCAATAGGTGTGTTTGTGTCATTGGATGATCAATTAGGTCATTTTCGTCCTCCCTAGGCTTATTTTTGATCTATTAGGGTTTTTAACCAATCTTGTGCATCCAATAGGTTTGTTTGTGTCATTAGATGATCAATTAGGTCATTTTCGTCCTCCCTAGGCTTATTCTTGTCCAATTAGGGTTTTTAACCAATCTAGTGCATCCAATAGGTGTGTTTGTGTCATTGGATGATCAATTAGATCATTTTGATCCACCCTAGGCTTATTCTTCTCCAATTAGGGTTTTTAACCAATCTTGTGCATCCAATAAGTTCATTTGTGTCATTGAATTAACATTTAGGTCATTTTTGTCCTCCGTAGTCATATTCTTGTCCAATTAGGGTTTTTAACCAATCTTGTGCATCCAATAGGTGTGTTTGTGTCATTGGATGATCAATTAGGTCATTATCGTCCTCCCTAGGCGTATTATTGTCCAATTAGGGTTTTTAACCAATCTTGTGCATCCAATAGGTGTGTTTGTGTCATTGGATGATCAATTAGGTCATTTTCGTCCTCCCTAGGCTTATTTTTGTTCAATTAGGGTTTTTAACCAATCTTGTGCATCCAATAGGTGTGTTTGTGTCATTGGATGATCAATTAGGTCATTATCGTCCTCCCTAGGCGTATTATTGTCCAATTAGGGTTTTTAACCAATCTTGTGCATCCAATAGGTGTGTTTGTGTCATTGGATGATCAATTAGGTCATTTTCGTCCTCCATAGGCTTATTCTTGTCCAATTAGGGTTTTTAACCAATCTTGTGCATCCAATAAGTTCATTTGTGTCATTGGATTAACATTTAGGTCATTTTCGACCTCCCTAGGCCTATTCTTGTCCAATTAGGGTTTTTAATCAATCTTGTGCATCCAATAGGTGTGTTTGTGTCATTGGATAATCAATTAGGTCATTTTCACCCTCCCGAGGCTTATTCTCGACCAATTAGGGTTTTTAACCAATCTTGTGCATCCAATAGGTTCATTTGTGTCATTGGATTAACATTTAGGTCATTTTTGTCCTCCCTAGTCATATTCTTGTCCAAATAGGGTTTTTAACCAATCTTGTGCATCCAATTGGTGTGTTTGTGTCGTTGGATGATCAATTAGGTCATTATCGTCCTCCCTAGGCGTATTATTGTCCAATTAGGGTTTTTAACCAATCTTGCGCATCCAATAGGTGTGTTTGTGTCATTGGATGATCAATTAGGTCATTTTCGTCCTCCCTAGGCTTATTTTTGTTCAATTAGGGTTTTTAACCAATCTTGTGCGTCCAATAGGTTTGTTTGTGTCATTGGATGATCAATTAGGTCATTTTCGTCCTCCCTAGGCTTATTCTTGTCCAATTAGGGTTTTTAACCAATCTAGTGCATCCAATAGGTGTGTTTGTGTCATTGGATGATCAATTAGATCATTTTGATCCACCCTAGGCTTATTCTTCTCCAATTAGGGTTTTTAACCAATCTTGTGCATCCAATAAGTTCATTTGTGTCATTGAATTAACATTTAGGTCAATTTCGTCCTCCCTAGACATATTCTTGTCCAATTAGGGGTTTTAACCAATCTTGTGCATCCAATAGGTGTGTTTGTGTCATTGGATGATCAATTAGGTCATTTTCGTCCTCCATAGGCTTATTCTTGTCCAATTAGGATTTTTAACCAATCTTGTGCATCCAATAGGTGTGTTTGTGTCATTGGATGATCAATTAGGTCATTTTCTTCCTCCCTAGGCTTATTCTTGTCCAATTAGGGTTTTTAACCAATCTTGTGCATCCAATAGGTGTGTTTGTGTCATTGGATGATCAATTAGATCATTTTTATCCACCCTAGGCTTATTCTTGTCCAATTAGGGCTTTTAACCAATCTTGTGCATCCAATAAGTTCATTTGTGTCATTGAATTAACATTTAGGTCATTTTCGTCCTCCCTAGACATATTCTTGTCCAATTAGGGTTTTTAACCAATCTTGTGCTTCAAATTGGTGTGATTGAGTCACTGGATGATCAATTAGGTCATTTTCTTCCTCCCTAGGCTTATTCTTGTCCAATTAGGGTTTTTAACCAATCTTGTGCATCCAATACGTGTGTTTGTGTCATTATATGATCAATTACGTCATTTTGATCCTCCCTAGGCTTATTCTTGTCCAATTAGGGTTTTTAACCAATCTTGTACATCCAATAAGTTCATTTGTGTAATTGGATTAACATTTAGGTCATTTTCGTCCTCCCTAGGCATATTCTTGTCCAATTAGGGTTTTTAACCAATCTTGTGCATCCAATAGGTGTGTTTGTGTCATTGGATGATCAATTAGGTTATTTTCGTCCTCACTAGGCTTATTCTTGTCCAATTAGGGTTTTTAACTAATCTTGTGCATCCAATAAGTTCATTTGTGTCATTGGATGATCAATTAGGTCATTTTCGTCCTCCCTAGGCATATTCTTGTCCAATTAGGGTTTTTAACCAATCTTGTGCATCCAATATATGTGTTTGTGTCATTGGATGATCAATTAGGTCATTTTCGTCCTCCCTAGGCTTATTCTTGTCCAATTAGGGTTTTTAACCAATCTTGTGCATCCAATAAGTTCATTTGTGTCATTGGATTAACATTTAGGTCATTTTCGTCCTCCCTAGGCATATTCTTGTCCAATTAGGGTTTTTAACCAATCTTGTGCTTCCAATAGGTGTGTTTGTGACATTGGATGATCAATTAAGTCATTTTCGTCCTCCCTAGGCTTATTCTTGTCCAATTAGGGTTTTTAACCAATCTTTTGCATCCAATAAGTTTGTTTATGTCATTGAATTAATATTTAGGTCATTTTCGTCCTCCCTAGGCATATTCTTGTCCAATTAGGGTTTTTAACCAATATTGTGCATCCAATAGGTGTGTTTGTGTCATTGAATGATCAATTAGGTCATTTTCGTCCTCCCTAGGCTTATTCTTGTCCAATTAGGGTTTTTAACCAATCTTGTGCATCCAATAAGTTCATTTGTGTCATTGGATTAACATTTAGGTCATTTTCGTCCTCCCTAGGCATATTCTTGTCCAATTAGGGTTTTTAACCAATCTTGTGCTTCCAATAGGTATGTTTGTGTCATTGGATGATCAATTAGGTCATTTTCTTCCACCCTAGGCTTATTCTTGTCCAATTAGGGTTTTTAACCAATCTTGTGCATCCAATAAGTTCATTTGTGTCATTGGATGATCAATTAGGTCATTTTCGTCCTCCCTAGGCTTATTCTTGTCCAATTAGGGTTTTTAACCAATCTTGTGCATCCAATAGGTGTTTTTGTGTCATTGGATGATCAATTAGGTCATTTTCGCCCTCCCGAGGCTTATTTTCGACCAATTAGGGTTTTTAACCAATCTTGTGCATCCAATAGGTTCATTTGTGTCATTGGATTAACATTTAGGTCATTTATGTCCTCCCTAGTCATATTCTTGTCCAATTAGGGTTTTTAACCAATCTTGTGCATCCAATAGGTGTGTTTGTGTCATTGGATGATCAATTAGGTCATTATCGTCCTCCCTAGGCGTATTATTGTCCAATTAGTGTTTTTAACCAATCTTGTGCATCCAATAGGTGTGTTTGTGTCATTGGATGATCAATTAGGTCATTTTCGTCCTCCCTAGGCTTATTTTTGTTCAATTAGGGTTTTTAACCAATCTTGTGCATCCAATAGGTTTGTTTGTGTCATTGGATGATCAATTAGGTCATTTTCGTCCTCCCTAGACTTATTCTTGTCCAATTAGGGTTTTAAACCAATCTAGTGCATCCAATACGTGTGTTTGTGTCATTGGATGATCAATTAGATCATTTTGATCCACCCTAGGCTTATTCTTCTCCAATTAGGGTTTTTAACCAATCTTGTGCATCCAATAAGTTCATTTGTGTCATTGAATTAACATTTAGGTCAATTTCGTCCTCCCTAGACATATTCTTGTCCAATTAGGGTTTTTAACCAATCTTGTGCATCCAATAGGTGTGTTTGTGTCATTGGATGATCAATTAGGTCATTTTCGTCCTCCATAGGCTTATTCTTGTCCAATTAGGGTTTTTAACCAATCTTGTGCATCCAATTGGTGTGTTTGTGTCATTGGATGATCAATTAGATCATTTTGATCCACCCTAGGCTTATTCTTGTCCAATTAGGGTTTTTAACCAATCTTGTGCATCCAATAGGTGTGTTTGTGTCAATGGATGATCAATTAGATCATTTTGATCCACCCTAGGCTTATTCTTGTCCAATTAGGGCTTTTAACCAATCTTGTGCATCCAATAAGTTCATTTGTGTCATTGAATTAACATTTAGGTCATTTTCGTCCTCCCTAGACATATTCTTGTCCAATTAGGGTTTTTGACCAATCTTGTGCTTCAAATTGGTGTGTTTGAGTCATTGGATGATCAATTAGGTCATTTTCTTCCTCCCTAGGCTTATTCTTGTCCAATTAGGGTTTTAACCAGTCTTGTGCATCCAATAGGTGTGCTTGTGTCATTGGATGATCAATTAGGTCATTTTCTTCATCCCTAGGCTTATTCTAGTCCAATTAGGGTTTTTAACCGATCTTGTGCATCCAATAAGTTCATTTGTGTCATTGAATTAACATTTAGGTCATTTTCGTCCTCCCTAGTCATATTCTTGTCCGATTAGGGTTTTTAACCAATCTTGTGCATCCAATAGGTGTGTTTGTGTCATTGGATGATCAATTAGGTCATTATCGTCCTCCCTAGGCGTCTTATTTTCCAATTAGGGTTTTTAACCAATCTTGTGCATCCAATAGGTGTGTTTGTGTCATTGGATGATCAATTAGGTCATTTTCGTCCTCCCTAGGCTTATTTTTGTTCAATTAGGGTTTTTAACCAATCTTGTGCATCCAATAGGTTTGTTTGTGTCATTGGATGATCAATTAGGTCATTTTCGTCCTCCCTAGGCTTATTCTTGTCCAATTAAGGTTTTTAACCAATCTAGTGCATCCAATAGGTGTGTTTGTGTCATTGGATGATCAATTAGATCATTTTGATCCACCCTAGGCTTATTCTTCTCCAATTAGGGTTTTTAACCAATCTTGTGCATCCAATAAGTTCATTTGTGTCATTGAATTAACATTAAGATCAATTTCGTCCTCCCTAGACATATTCTTGTCCAATTAGGGTTTTTAACCAATCTTGTGCATCCAATAGGTGTGTTTGTGTCATTGGATGATCAATTAGGTCATTTTCGTCCTCCATAGGCTTATTCTTGTCCAATTAGGGTTTTTAACCAATCTTGTGCATCCAATAGGTGTGTTTGTGTCATTGGATGATCAATTAGGTCATTTTCTTCCTCCCTAGGCTTATTCTTGTCCAATTAGGGTTTTTAACCAATCTTGTGCATCCAATAGGTGTGTTTGTGTCATTGGATGATCAATTAGATCATTTTGATCCACCCTACGCTTATTCTTGTCCAATTAGGGCTTTTAACCAATCTTGGGCATCCAATAAGTTCATTTGTGTCATTGAATTAACATTTAGGTCATTTTCGTCCTCCCTAGACATATTCTTGTCCAATTAGGGTTTTTAACCAATCTTGTGCTTCAAATTGTGTGATTGAGTCACTGGATGATCAATTAGGTCATCTTCTTCCTTCCTAGGCTTATTCTTGTCCAATTAGGGTTTTTAACCAATCTTGTGCATCCAATACGTGTGTTTGTGTCATTATATGATCAATTACGTCATTTTGATCCTCCCTAGGCTTATTCTTGTCCAATTAGGGTTTTTAACCAATCTTGTACATCCAATAAGTTCATTTGTGTAATTGGATTAACATTTAGGTCATTTTCGTCCTCCCTAGGCATATTCTTGTCCAATTAGGGTTTTTAACCAATCTTGAGCATCCAATAGGTGTGTTTGTGTCATTGGATGATCAATTACGTCATTTTGATCCTCCCTAAGCTTATTCTAGTCCAATTAGGGTTTTTAACCAATCTTGTGCATCCAATAAGTTCATTTGTGTCATTGGATTAACATTTAGGTCATTTTCGTCCTCCCTAGGCATACCCTTGTCCAATTAGGGTTTTTAACCAATCTTGTGCATCCAATAGGTGTGTTTGTGTCATTGGATGATCAATTAGGTCATTTTGATCCTCCCTAGGCTTATTCTTGTCCAATTAGGGTTTTTAACCAATCTTTTGCATCCAATAAGTTCATTTGTGTCATTGGATTAACATTTAGGTCATTTTCGTCCTCCCTAAGCATATTCTTGTCCAATTAGGGTTTTTAACCAATCTTGAGCATCCAATAGGTGGGTTTGTGTCATTGGATGATCAATTAGGTCATTTTCGTCCTCCATAGGCTTATTCTTGTCCAATTAAGGTTTTTAACCAATCTTGTGCATCCAATAGGTGTGTTTGTGTCATTGGATGATCAATTAGGTCATTATCGTCCTCCCTAGGCGTATTCTTGTCCAATTAGGATTTTTAACCAATCTTGTGCATCCAATAGGTGTGTTTGTGTCATTGGATGATCAATTACGTCATTTTCGTCCTCCCTAGGCTTATTCTTGTCCAATTAGGGTTTTTAACCAATCTTGTGCATCCAATAGGTGTGTTTGTGTCATTGGATGATCAATTAGATCATTTTGATCCACCCTAGGCTTATTCTTGTCCAATTAGGGTTTTTAACCAATCTTGTGCATCCAATAAGTTCATTTCTGTCATTGAATTAACATTTAGGTCATTTTCGTCCTCCCTAGACATATTCTTGTCCAATTAGGGTTTTTAACCAATCTTGTGCATCCAATGGGTGTGTTTGTATCATTGGATGATAATTTAGGTCATTTTCTTCCTCCCTAGGCATATTCTTGTCCAATTAGGGTTTTTAACCAATCTTGTGCATCCAATAGGTGTGTTTGTGTCATTGGATGATCAATTAGGTAATTTTCTTATCCAATTAGGTAATTTTCTTCCTCCCTAGGATTATTCTTATCCAATTAGGGTTTTTAACCAATCTTGTGCATCCAATACGTGCGTTTGTGTCATTGGATGATCAATTACGTCATTTTGATCCTCCCTAGGCTTATTCTTGTCCAATTAGGGTTTTTAACCAATCTTGTGCATCCAATAAGTTCATTTGTGTCATTGGATTAACATTTAGGTCATTTTCGTCCTCCCTAGGCATATTCTTGTCCAATTAGGGTTTTTAACCAATCTTGAGCATCCAATAGGTGTGTTTGTGTCTTTGGATGAACAATTAGGTCATTTTCGTCCTCCCTAGGCTTATTCTTGTCCAATTAGGGTTTTTAACCAATCTTGTGCATCCAATAGGTGTGTTTGTGTCATTGGATGATCAATTAGGTCATTTTCGTACTCCCGAAGCTTATTCTCGACCAATTAGGGTTTTTATCAAATCTTGTGCATCCAATAGGTTCATTTATGTCATTGGATTAACATTTAGGTCATTTTCGTGCTCCCTAGTCATATTCTTATCCAATTAGGGTTTTTAACCAATCTTGTGCATCCAATAGGTGTGTTTGTGTCATTGGATGATCAATTAGGTCATTTTCGTCCTCCCTAGGCTTATTCTTGTCCAATTAGGGTTTTTAACCGATCTTGTGCATCAAATAGGTGTGTTTGTGTCATTGGATGATCAATTATGTCATTTTCTTCCTCCCTAGGCTTATTCTTGTCCAATTAGGGTTTTTAACTAATCTTGTGCGTCCGATAAGTTGAGTTGTGTCATTGGATGATCAATTAGGTCATTTTCGTCCTCCCTAGGCTTACTCTTGTCCAATTAGGGTTTTTAACCAATCTTATGCATCCAATAAGTTTGTTTGAGTCATTGAATTAATATTTAGGTCATTTTCGTCCTCCCTAGGCATATTCTTGCCCGATTAGGGTTTTTAACCAATCTTGTGCATCCAATAGGTGTGTTTGTGTAATTGGATGATCAATTAGGTTATTTTCGTCCTCCCTAGGCTTATTCTTGTCCAATTAGGGTTTTTAACTAATCTTGTGCATCCAATAAGTTCATTTGTGTCATTGGATGATCAATTAGGTCATTTTCGTCCTCCCTAGGCATATTCTTGTCCAATTAGGGTTTTTAACCAATCTTGTGCATCCAATAGGTGTGTTTGTGTCATTGGATGATCAATTAGGTCACTTTCGTCCTCCCTAGGCTTATTCTTGTCCAATTAGGGTTTTTAACCAATCTTGTGCATCCAATACGTTCATTTTTGTCATTTGATTAACATTTAGGTCATTTTCGTCCTCCCTAGGCATATTCTTGTCCAATTAGAGTTTTAGACCAATCTTGTGCATCCAATAGGTGTGTTTGTGTCATTGGATGATCAATTAGGTTATTTTCGTCCTCCCTAGGCTTATTCTTGTCCAATTAGGGTTTTTAACTAATCTTGTGCATCCAATAAGTTCATTTGTGTCATTGGATGATCAATTAGGTCATTTTCGTCCTCCCTAGGCATATTCTTGTCCAATTAGGGTTTTTAACCAATCTTGTGCATCCAATAGGTGTGTTTGTGTCATTGGATGATCATTTAGGTTATTTTCGTCCTCCCTAGGCTTATTCTTGTCCAATTAGGGTTTTTAACTAATCTTGTGCATCCAATAAGTTCATTTGTGTCATTGGATGATCAATTAGGTCATTTTCGTCCTCCCTAGGCATATTCTTGTCCAATTAGGGTTTTTAACCAATCTTGTGCATCCATTAAGTTGAGTTGTGTCATTGGATTAACATTTAGGTCATTTTCGTCCTCCCTAGGCATATTCTTGTCCAATTAGGGTTTTTAACCAATCTTGTGCATCCAATAGGTGTGTTTGTGTCATTGGATGATCAATTAGGTCATTATCGTCCTCCCTAGGCGTATTATTGTCCAATTAGTGTTTTTAACCAATCTTGTGCATCCAATAGGTGTGTTTGTGTCATTGGATGATCAATTAGGTCATTTTGATCCTCCCTAGGCTTATTCTTGTCCAATTAGGGTTTTTAACCAATCTTGTGCATCCAATAAGTTCATTTGTGTCATTGGATCAACATTTAGGTCATTTTCGTCCTCCCTAGTCATATTCTTGTCCAATTAGGATTTTTAACCAATCTTGTGCATCCAATAGGTGTGTTTGTGTCATTGGATGATCAATTAGGTCATTATCGTCCTCCCTAGGCGTATTATTGTCCAATTAGTGTTTTTTACCAATCTTGTGTATCCAATAGGTGTGTTTGTGTCATTGGATGATCAATTAGGTCATTTTCGTCCTCCCTAGGCTTATTTTTGTTCAATTAGGGTTTTTAACCAATCTTGTGCATCCAATAGGTTTGTTTGTGTCATTGGATGATCAATTAGGTCATTTTCGTCCTCCCTAGGCTTATTCTTGTCCAATTAGGGTTTTTAACCAATCTAGTGCATCCAATAGGTGTGTTTGTGTCATTGGATGATCAATTAGATCATTTTGATCCACCCTAGGCTGATTCTTCTCCAATTAGGGTTTTTAACCAATCTTGTGCATCCAATAAGTTCATTTGTGTCATTGAATTAACATTTAGGTCAATTTCGTCCTCCCTAGACATATTCTTGTCCAATTAGGGTTTTTAACCAATCTTGTGCATCCAATAGGTGTGTTTGTGTCATTGGATGATCAATTAGGTCATTTTCGTCCTCCATAGGCTTATTCTTGTCCAATTAGGGTTTTTAACCAATCTTGTGCATCCAATAGGTGTGTTTGTGTCATTGGATGATCAATTAGGTCATTTTCTTCCTCCCTAGGCTTATTCTTGTCCAATTAGGGTTTTTAACCAATCTTGTGCATTCAATAGGTGTGTTTGTATCATTGGATGATCAATTAGATCATTTTGATCCACCCTAGGCTTATTCTTGTCCAATTAGGGCTTTTAACCAATCTTGTGCATCCAATAAGTTCATTTGTGTCATTGAATTAACATTTAGGTCATTTTCGTCCTCCCTAGACATATTCTTGTCCAATTAGGGTTTTTAACCAATCTTGTGCTTCAAATTGGTGTGATTGAGTCACTGGATGATCAATTAGGTCATTTTCTTCCTCCCTAGGATTATTCTTGTCCAATTAGGGTTTTTAACCAATCTTGTGCATCCAATACGTGTGTTTGTGTCATTATATGATCAATTACGTCATTTTGATCCTCCCTAGGCTTATTCTTGTCCAATTAGGGTTTTTAACCAATCTTGTACATCCAATAAGTTCATTTGTGTAATTGGATTAACATTTAGGTCATTTTCGTCCTCCCTAGGCATATTCTTGTCCAATTAGGGTTTTTAACCAATCTTGAGCATCCAATAGGTGTGTTTGTGTCATTGGATGATCAATTACGTCATTTTGATCCTCCCTAAGCTTATTCTAGTCCAATTAGGGTTTTTAACAAATCTTGTGCATCCAATAAGTTCATTTGTGTCATTGGATTAACATTTAGGTCATTTTCGTCCTCCCTAGGCATACCCTTGTCCAATTAGGGTTTTTAACCAATCTTGTGCATCCAATAGGTGTGTTTGTGTCATTGGATGATCAATTAGGTCATTTTGATCCTCCCTAGGCTTATTCTTGTCCAATTAGGGTTTTTAACCAATCTTTTGCATCCAATAAGTTCATTTGTGTCATTGGATTAACATTTAGGTCATTTTCGTCCTCCCTAGGCATATTCTTGTCCAATTAGGGTTTTTAACCAATCTTGAGCATCCAATAGGTGGGTTTGTGTCATTGAATGATCAATTAGGTCATTTTCGTCCTCCATAGGCTTATTCTTGTCCAATTAAGGTTTTTAACCAATCTTGTGCATCCAATAGGTGTGTTTGTGTCATTGGATGATCAATTAGGTCATTATCGTCCTCCCTAGGCGTATTCTTGTCCAATTAGGATTTTTAACCAATCTTGTGCATCCAATAGGTGTGTTTGTGTCATTGGATGATCAATTAGGTCATTTTGATCCTCCCTAGGCTTATTCTTGTCCAATTAGGGTTTTTAACCAATCTTTTGCATCCAATAAGTTCATTTGTGTCATTGGATTAACATTTAGGTCATTTTCGTCCTCCCTAGGCATATTCTTGTCCAATTAGGGTTTTTAACCAATCTTGAGCATCCAATAGGTGGGTTTGTGTCATTGGATGATCAATTAGGTCATTTTCGTCCTCCATAGGCTTATTCTTGTCCAATTAAGGTTTTTAACCAATCTTGTGCATCCAATAGGTGTGTTTGTGTCATTGGATGATCAATTAGGTCATTTTCGTCCTCCCTAGGCGTATTCTTGTCCAATTAGGATTTTTAACCAATCTTGTGCATCCAATAGGTGTGTTTGTGTCATTGGATGATCAATTAGGTCATTTTCGTCCTCCCTATGCTTATTCTTGTTCAATTAGGGTTTTTAACCAATCTTGTGCATCCAATAGGTTTGTTTGTGTCATTGGATGATCAATTAGGTCATTTTCGTCCTCCCTAGGCTTATTCTTGTCCAATTAGGGTTTTTAACCAATCTTGTGCATCCAATAGGTGTGTTTGTGTCATTGGATGATCAATTAGATCATTTTGATCCACCCTAGGCTTATTCTTGTCCAATTAGGGTTTTTAACCAATCTTGTGCATCCAATAAGTTCATTTCTGTCATTGAATTAACATTTAGGTCATTTTCGTCCTCCCTAGACATATTATTGTCCAATTAGGGTTTTTAACCAATCTTGTGCATCCAATGGGTGTGTTTGTATCATTGGATGATCAATTAGGTAATTTTCTTCCTCCCTAGGATTATTCTTATCCAATTAGGGTTTTTAACCAATCTTGTGCATCCAATACGTGCGTTTGTGTCATTGGATGATCAATTACGTCATTTTGATCCTCCCTAGGCTTATTCTTGGCCAATTAGGGTTTTTAACCAATCTTGTGCATCCAATAAGTTCATTTGTGTCATTGGATTAACATTTAGGTCATTTTCATCCTCCCTTGGCATATTCTTGTCCAATTAGGGTTTTTAACCAATCTTGAGCATCCAATAGGTGTGTTTGTGTCATTGGATGATCAATTAGGTCATTTTCGTCCTCCCTAGGCTTATTTTTGTTCAATTAGGGTTTTTAACCAATCTTGTGCATCCAATAGGTGTGTTTGTGTCATTGGATGATCAATTAGGTCATTTTCGTCCTCCCGAAGCTTATTCTCGACCAATTAGGGTTTTTAACCATCTTGTGCATCCAATAGGTTCATTTGTGTCATTGGATTAACATTTAGGTCATTTTCGTCCTCCCTAGTCATATTTTTATCCAATTAGGGTTTTTAACCAATCTTGTGCATCCAATAGGTGTGTTTGTGTCATTGGATGATCAATTAGGTAATTTTCGTCTTCCCTAGGCTTATTCTTGTTCAATTATGCTTTTTAACCAATCTTGTGCATCCAATAGGTGTGTTTGTGTCATTGGATGATCAATTAGATCATTTTGATCCACCCTAGGCTTATTCTTGTCCAATTAGGGTTTTTAACCAATCTTGTGCATCCAATAGGTGTGTTTGTGTCATTGGATGATCAATTAGATCATTTTGATCCACCCTAGGCTTATTCTTGTCCAATTAGGGCTTTTAACCAATCTTGTGCATCCAATAAGTTCATTTGTGTCATTGAATTAACATTTAGGTCATTTTCGTCCTCCCTAGACATATTCTTGTCCAATTAGGGTTTTTGACCAATCTTGTGCTTCAATTTGGTGTGTTTGAGTCATTGGATGATCAATTAGGTCATTTTCTTCCTCCCTAGGCTTATTCTTGTCCAATTAGGGTTTTAACCACTCTTGTGCATCCAATAGGTGTGCTTGTGTCATTGGACGATCAATTAGGTCATTTTCTTCATCCCTAGGCTTATTCTAGTCCAATTAGGGTTTTTAACCGATCTTGTGCATCCAATAAGTTCATTTGTGTCATTGAATTAACATTTAGGTCATTTTCGTCCTCCCTAGTCATATTCTTTTCCAATTAGGGTTTTTAACCAATCTTGTGCATCCAATAGGTGTGTTTGTGTCATTCGATGATCAATTAGGTCATTTTCGTCCTCCCTAGGCTTATTCTTGTCGAGTTAGGGTTTTTAACCAATCTTGTGCATCTAATAAGTTCATTTGTGTCATTGGATTAACATTTAGGTCATTTTCGTCCTCCCGAGGCCTATTCTGGACCAATTAGGGTTTTTAACCAATCTTGTGCATCCAATAAGTTCATTTGTGTCATTGGATTAACATTTAGGTCATTTTCGTCCTCCCTAGGCATATTCTTGTCCAATTAGGGTTTTTAATCAATCTTGTGCATCCAATAGGTGTGTTTGTGTCATTGGATGATCAATTAGGTCATTTTCACCCTCCCGAGGCTTCTTCTCGACCAATTAGGGTTTTTAACCAATCTTGTGCATCCAATTGGTTCATTTGTGTCATTGGATTAACATTTAGGTCATTTTTGCCCTCCCTAGTCATATTCTTGTCCAATTAGGGTTTTTAACCAATCTTGTGCATCCAATAGGTGTGCTTGTGTCATTGGATGATCAATTAAATCATTATCATCCTCCCTAGGCGTATTATTGTCCAATTAGGGTTTTTAACCAATCTTGTGCATCCAATAGGTGTGTTTGTGTCATTGGATGATCAATTAGGTCATTTTCGTCCTCCCTAGGCTTATTTTTGTTCAATTAGGGTTTTTAACCAATCTTGTGCATCCAATAGGTTTGTTTGTGTCATTAGATGATCAATTAGGTCATTTTCGTCCTCCCTAGGCTTATTCTTGTCCAATTAGGGTTTTTAACCAATCTAGTGCATCCAATAGGTGTGTTTGTGTCATTGGATGATCAATTAGATCATTTTGATCCACCCTAGGCTTATTCTTCTCCAATTAGGGTTTTTAACCAATCTTGTGCATCCAATAAGTTCATTTGTGTCATTGAATTAACATTTAGGTCATTTTTGTCCTCCGTAGTCATATTCTTGTCCAATTAGGGTTTTTAACCAATCTTGTGCATCCAATAGGTGTGTTTGTGTCATTGGATGATCAATTAGGTCATTATCGTCCTCCCTAGGCGTATTATTGTCCAATTAGGGTTTTTAACCAATCTTGTGCATCCAATAGGTGTGTTTGTGTCATTGGATGATCAATTAGGTCATTTTCGTCCTCCCTAGGCTTATTTTTGTTCAATTAGGGTTTTTAACCAATCTTGTGCATCCAATAGGTGTGTTTGTGTCATTGGATGATCAATTAGGTCATTATCGTCCTCCCTAGGCGTATTATTGTCCAATTAGGGTTTTTAACCAATCTTGTGCATCCAATAGGTGTGTTTGTGTCATTGGATGATCAATTAGGTCATTTTCGTCCTCCATAGGCTTATTCTTGTCCAATTAGGGTTTTTAACCAATCTTGTGCATCCAATAAGTTCATTTGTGTCATTGGATTAACATTTAGGTCATTTTCGACCTCCCTAGGCCTATTCTTGTCCAATTAGGGTTTTTAATCAATCTTGTGCATCCAATAGGTGTGTTTGTGTCATTGGATAATCAATTAGGTCATTTTCACCCTCCCGAGGCTTATTCTCGACCAATTAGGGTTTTTAACCAATCTTGTGCATCCAATAGGTTCATTTGTGTCATTGGATTAACATTTAGGTCATTTTTGTCCTCCCTAGTCATATTCTTGTCCAAATAGGGTTTTTAACCAATCTTGTGCATCCAATTGGTGTGTTTGTGTCGTTGGATGATCAATTAGGTCATTATCGTCCTCCCTAGGCGTATTATTGTCCAATTAGGGTTTTTAACCAATCTTGCGCATCCAATAGGTGTGTTTGTGTCATTGGATGATCAATTAGGTCATTTTCGTCCTCCCTAGGCTTATTTTTGTTCAATTAGGGTTTTTAACCAATCTTGTGCGTCCAATAGGTTTGTTTGTGTCATTGGATGATCAATTAGGTCATTTTCGTCCTCCCTAGGCTTATTCTTGTCCAATTAGGGTTTTTAACCAATCTAGTGCATCCAATAGGTGTGTTTGTGTCATTGGATGATCAATTAGATCATTTTGATCCACCCTAGGCTTATTCTTCTCCAATTAGGGTTTTTAACCAATCTTGTGCATCCAATAAGTTCATTTGTGTCATTGAATTAACATTTAGGTCAATTTCGTCCTCCCTAGACATATTCTTGTCCAATTAGGGGTTTTAACCAATCTTGTGCATCCAATAGGTGTGTTTGTGTCATTGGATGATCAATTAGGTCATTTTCGTCCTCCATAGGCTTATTCTTGTCCAATTAGGATTTTTAACCAATCTTGTGCATCCAATAGGTGTGTTTGTGTCATTGGATGATCAATTAGGTCATTTTCTTCCTCCCTAGGCTTATTCTTGTCCAATTAGGGTTTTTAACCAATCTTGTGCATCCAATAGGTGTGTTTGTGTCATTGGATGATCAATTAGATCATTTTTATCCACCCTAGGCTTATTCTTGTCCAATTAGGGCTTTTAACCAATCTTGTGCATCCAATAAGTTCATTTGTGTCATTGAATTAACATTTAGGTCATTTTCGTCCTCCCTAGACATATTCTTGTCCAATTAGGGTTTTTAACCAATCTTGTGCTTCAAATTGGTGTGTTTGAGTCATTGGATGATCAATTAGGTCATTTTCTTCCTCCCAAGGCTTATTCTTGTCCAATTAGGGTTTTTAACCAATCTTGTGCATCCAATAGGTGTGTTTGTGTCATTGGATGATCAATTAGATCATTTTGATCCACCCTAGGCTTATTCTTGTCCAATTAGGGTTTTTAACCAATCTTGTGCATCCAATAGGTGTGTTTGTGTCATTGGATGATCAATTAGATCATTTTGATCCACCCTAGGCTTATTCTTGTCCAATTAGGGCTTTTAACCAGTCTTGTGCATCCAATAAGTTCATTTGTGTCATTGAATTAACATTTAGGTCATTTTCGTCCTCCCTAGACATATTCTTGTCCAATTAGGGTTTTTAACCAATCTTGTGCTTCAAATTGGTGTGTTTGTGTCATTGGATGATCAATTAGGTCATTTTCTTCCTCCCTAGGCTTATTCTTGTCCAATTAGGGTTTTAACCAGTCTTGTGCATCCAATAGGTGTGCTTGTGTCATTGGATGATCAATTAGGTCATTTTCTTCATCCCTAGGCTTATTCTAGTCCAATTAGGGTTTTTAACCGATCTTGTGCATCCAATAAGTTCATTTGTGTCATTGAATTAACATTTAGGTCATTTTCGTCCTCCCTAGTCATATTCTTGTCCAATTAGGGTTTTTAACCAATCTTGTGCATCCAATAGGTGTGTTTGTGTCATTCGATGATCAATTAGGTCATTTTCGTCCTCCCTAGGCTTATTCTTGTCGAGTTAGGGTTTTTGACCAATCTTGTGCATCTAATAAGTTCATTTGTGTCATTGGATTAACATTTAGGTCATTTTCGTCCTCCCGAGGCCTATTCTCGACCAATTAGGGTTTTTATCCAATCTTGTGCATCCAATAAGTTCATTTGTGTCATTGGATTAACATTTAGGTCATTTTCGTCCTCCCTAGGCATATTCTTGTCCAATTAGGGTTTTTAATCAATCTTGTGCATCCAATAGGTCTGTTTGTGTCATTGGATAATCAATTAGGTCATTTTCACCCTCCCGAGGCTTATTATCGACCAATTAGGGTTTTTAACCAATCTTGTGCATCCAATAGGTTCATTTGTGTCATTGGATTAACATTTAGGTCATTTTTGTCCTCCCTAGTCATATTCTTGTCCAATTAGGGTTTTTAACCAATCTTGTGCATCCAATAGGTGTGTTTGTGTCATTGGATGATCAATTAGGTCATTATCGTCCTCCCTAGGCGTATTATTGTCCAATTAGGGTTTTTAACCAATCTTGGGCATCCAATAGGTGTGTTTGTGTCATTGGATGATCAATTAGGTCATTTTCGTCCTCCCTAGGCTTATTTTTGTTCAATTAGGGTTTTTAACCAATCTTGTGCATCCAATAGGTTTGTTTGTGTCATTGGATGATCAATTAGGTCATTTTCGTCCTCCCTAGGCTTATTCTTGTCCAATTAGGGTTTTTAACCAATCTAGTGCATCCAATAGGTGTGTTTGTGTCATTGGATGATCAATTAGATCATTTTGATCCACCCTAGGCTTATTCTTGTCCAATTAGGGTTTTTAACCAATCTTGTGCATCCAATAAGTTCATTTGTGTCATTGAATTAACATTTAGGTCAATTTCGTCCTCCCTAGACATATTCTTGTCCAATTAGGGTTTTTAACCAATCTTGTGCATCCAATAGGTGTGTTTGTGTCATTGGATGATCAATTAGGTCATTTTCGTCCTCCATAGGCTTATTCTTGTCCAATTAGGGTTTTTAACCAATCTTGTGCATCCAATAGGTGTGTTTGTGTCATTGGATGATCAATTAGGTCATTTTCATCCTCCCTAGGCATATTCTTGTCCAATTAGGGTTTTTAACCAATCTTGTGCATCCAATAGGTGTGTTTGTGGCAATGGATGATCAATTAGGTCATTTTCGTCCTCCCTAGGCTTATTCTTGTCGAATTAAGGTTTTTAACCAATCTTGTGTATCCAATAGGTGTGTTTGTGTCATTGGATGATCAATTAGGTCATTTTTGTCCTCCTTAGGCTTATTCTTGTCCAATTAGGGTTTTTAACCAATCTTGTGCATCCAATAACTTTGTTTGTGTCATTGAATTAATATTTAGGTCATTTTCGTCCTCCCTAGGCATATTCTTGTCCAATTAGGGTTTTTAACCAATCTTGTGCATCCAATAGGTGTGTTTGTGTCATTGGATGATCAATTAGGTCATTTTCGTCCTCCCTAGGCTTATTCTTGTCCAATTAGGGTTTTTAACCAATCTTGTTCATCCAATAGGTGTGTTTGTGTCAATGGATGATCAATTAGGTCGTTTTCGTCGTCCCTAGGCTTATTCATGTCCAATTAGGGTTTTTAACCAATCTTGTGCATCCAATAGGTGTGTTTGTGTCATTGGATGATCAATTAGGTCATTTTCGTCCTACCTAGACTTATTCTTGTCAAATTAGGGTTTTTAATCAATCTTGTGCATCCAATAACTTTGTTTGTGTCATTGAATTAATATTTAGGTCATTTTCGTCCTCCCTAGGCATATTCTTGTCCAATTAGGGTTTTTAACCAATCTTGTGCATCCAATAGGTGTGTTTGTGTCATTGGATGATCAATTAGGTCATTTTCGTCCTCCCTAGGCTTATTCTTGTCCAATTAGGGTTTTTAACCAATCTTGTGCATCCAATAAGTTGAGTTGTGTCATTGGATTACCATTGAGGTCATTTTCGTCCTCCCTAGGCTTATTCTTGTCCAATTATGGTTTTTAACCAATCTTGTGCATCCAATAGGTGTGTTTGTGTCATTGGATGATCAATTAGGTCATTTTCGTCCTCCCTAAGCTTATTCTTGTCCAATTAGGGTTTTTAACCAATCTTGTGCATCCAATATGTTCATTTGTGTCATTGGATGATCAATTAGGTCATTTTCGTCCTCCCTAGGCTTATTCTTGTCCAATTAGGGTTTTTAACCAATCTTGTGCATCCAATAAGTTCATTTGTGTCATTGGATTAACATTTAGGTCATTTTCGTCCTCCCTAGGCATATTCTTGTCCAATTAGGGTTTTTAACCAATCTTGTGCTTCCAATAGGTGTGTTTGTGACATTGGATGATCAATTAGGTCAATTTCGTCTTCCCTAGCCTTATTCTTGTCCAATTAGGGTTTTTAACCAATTTTGTGCAACCAATAAGTTTGTTTATGTCATTGAATTAATATTTAGGTCATTTTCGTCCTCCCTAGGCATCATCTTTTCCAATTAGGGTTTTTAACCAATATTTTGCATCCAATAGGTGTGTTTGTGTCATTGGATGATCAATTAGGTCATTTTCGTCCTCCTTAGGCTTATTCCTGTCCAATTAGGGTTTTTAACCAATCTTGTACATCCAATAACTTTGTTTGTGACATTGAATTAATATTTAGGTCATTTTCGTCCTCCCTAGGCATATTCTTGTCCAATTAGGGTTTTTAACCAATCTTGTGCATCCAATAGGTGTGTTTGTGTCATTGGATGATCAATTAGGTCATTTTCGTCCTCCCTAGGCTTATTCTTGTCCAATTAGGGTTTCTAAACAATCTTGTGCATCCAATAGGTGTGTTTGTTTCATTGGATGATCAATTAGGTCATTTTCGTCCTCCCTAGGCCTATTCTTGTCCAATTAGGGTTTTTAACCAATCTTGTGCATCTAATAAGTTCATTTGTGTCATTGGATGATCAATTAGGTCATTTTTGTACTCCCTAGGCATATTCTTGTCCAATTAGGGTTTTTAACCAATCTTGTGCATCCAATAGGTGTGTTTGTGTCATTGGATGATCAATTAGGTCATTTTCTTCCTCCCTAGGCTTATTCTTGTCCAATTAGGGTTTCTAACCAATCTTGTGCATCCAATAGGTGTGTTTGTGTCATTGGATGATCAATTATGTCATTTTGATCCTCCCTAGGCATATTCTTGTCATATTAGGGTTTTTAACCAAACTTGTGCATCCAATAAGTTCATTTGTGTCATTGGATTAACATTTAGGTCATTTTCGTCCTCCCTAGTCATATTCTTATCCAATTAGGGTTTTTAACCAATCTTGTGCATCCAATAGGTGTGTTTGTGTCATTGGATGATAAATTAGGTCATTTTCGTCCTCCCTAGGCTTATTCTTGTTCAATTAGGGTTTTTAACCAATCTTGTGCATCCAATAGGTTTCTTTGTGTCATTGAATGATCAATTAGGTCATTTTCGTCCTCCCTAGGCTTATGCTTGTCCAATTAGGGTTTTTAACCAATCTTGTGCATCCAATAGGTGTGTTTGTGTCATTGGATGATCAATTAGATCATTTTGATCCACCCTAGGCTTATTCTTGTCCAATTAGGGTTTTTAACCAATCTTGTGCATCCAATAAGTTCATTTCTGTCATTGAATTAACATTTAGGTCATTTTCGTCCTCCCTAGACATATTCTTGTCCAATTAGGGTTTTTAACCAATCTTGTGCATCCAATGGGTGTGTTTGTATCATTGGATGATCAATTAGGTAATTTTCTTCCTCCCTAGGATTATTCTTATCCAATTAGGGTTTTTAACCAATCTTGTGCATCCAATACGTGCGTTTGTGTCATTGGATGATCAATTACGTCATTTTGATCCTCCCTAGGCTTATTCTTGTCCAATTAGGGTTTTTAACCAATCTTGTGCATCCAATAAGTTCATTTGTGTCATTGAATTAACATTTAGGTCATTTTCGTCCTCCCTAGTCATATTCTTTTCCAATTAAGGTTTTTAACCAATCTTGTGCATCCAATAGGTGTGTTTGTGTCATTCGATGATCAATTAGGTCATTTTCGTCCTCCCTAGGCTTATTCTTGTCGAGTTAGGGTTTTTAACCAATCTTGTGCATCTAATAAGTTCATTTGTGTCATTGGATTAACATTTAGGTCATTTTCGTCCTCCCGAGGCCTATTCTGGACCAATTAGGGTTTTTAACCAATCTTGTGCATCCAATAAGTTCATTTGTGTCATTGGATTAACATTTAGGTCATTTTCGTCCTCCCTAGGCATATTCTTGTCCAATTAGGGTTTTTAATCAATCTTGTGCATCCAATAGGTGTGTTTGTGTCATTGGATGATCAATTAGGTCATTTTCACCCTCCCGAGGCTTCTTCTAGACCAATTAGGGTTTTTAACCAATCTTGTGCATCCAATTGGTTCATTTGTGTCATTGGATTAACATTTAGGTCATTTTTGCCCTCCCTAGTCATATTCTTGTCCAATTAGGGTTTTTAACCAATCTTGTGCATCCAATAGGTGTGCTTGTGTCATTGGATGATCAATTAAATCATTATCGTCCTCCCTAGGCGTATTATTGTCCAATTAGGGTTTTTAACCAATCTTGTGCATCCAATAGGTGTGTTTGTGTCATTGGATGATCAATTAGGTCATTTTCGTCCTCCCTAGGCTTATTTTTGTTCAATTAGGGTTTTTAACCAATCTTGTGCATCCAATAGGTTTGTTTGTGTCATTAGATGATCAATTAGGTAATTTTCGTCCTCCCTAGGCTTATTCTTGTCCAATTAGGGTTTTTAACCAATCTAGTGCATCCAATAGGTGTGTCTGTGTCATTGGATGATCAATTAGATCATTTTGATCCACCCTAGGCTTATTCTTCTCCAATTAGGGTTTTTAACCAATCTTGTGCATCCAATAAGTTCATTTGTGTCATTGAATTAACATTTAGGTCATTTTTGTCCTCCGTAGTCATATTCTTGTCCAATTAGGGTTTTTAACCAATCTTGTGCATCCAATAGGTGTGTTTGTGTCATTGGATGATCAATTAGGTCATTATCGTCCTCCCTAGGCGTATTATTGTCCAATTAGGGTTTTTAACCAATCTTGTGCATCCAATAGGTGTGTTTGTGTCATTGGATGATCAATTAGGTCATTTTCGTCCTCCCTAGGCTTATTTTTGTTCAATTAGGGTTTTTAACCAATCTTGTGCATCCAATAGGTTTGTTCGTGTCATTGGATGATCAATTAGGTCATTTTCGTCCTCCCTAGGCTTATTCTTGTCCAATTAGGGTTTTTAACCAATCTAGTGCATCCAATAGGTGTGTTTGTGTCATTGGATGATCAATTAGATCATTTTGATCCACCCTAGGCTTATTTTTCTCCAATTAGGGTTTTTAACCAATCTTGTGCATCCAATAAGTTCATTTGTGTCATTGAATTAACATTTAGGTCAATTTCGTCCTCCCTAGACATATTCTTGTCCAATTAGGGTTTTTAACCAATCTTGTGCATCCAATAGGTGTGTTTGTGTCATTGGATGATCAATTAGGTCATTTTCGTCCTCCCTAGGCTTATTTTTGTTCAATTAGGGTTTTTAACCAATCTTGTGCATCAAATAGGTTTGTTTGTGTCATTGGATGAACAATTAGGTCATTTTCGTCCTCCCTAGGCTTATTCTTGTCCAATTAGGGTTTTTAACCAATCTAGTGCATCCAATAGGTGTGTTTGTGTCATTGGATGATCAATTAGATCATTTTGATCCACCCTAGGCTTATTCTTCTCCAATTAGGGTTTTTAACCAATCTTGTGCATCCAATAAGTTCATTTGTGTCATTGAATTAACATTTAGGTCAATTTCGTCCTCCCTAGACATATTCTTGTCCAATTAGGGTTTTTAACCAATCTTGTGCATCCAATAGGTGTGTTTGTGTCATTGGATGATCAATTAGGTCATTTTCGTCCTCCATAGGCTTATTCTTGTCCAATTAGGGTTTTTAACCAATCTTGTGTATCCAATAGGTGTGTTTGTGTCATTGGATGATCAATTAGGTCATTTTCTTCCTCCCTAGGCTTATTCTTGTCCAATTAGGGTTATTAACCAATCTTGTGCATCCAATAGGTGTGTTTGTGTCATTGGATGATCAATTAGGTCATTTTCTTCCTCCCTAGGCTTATTCTTGTCCAATTAGGGTTTTAACCAGTCTTGTGCATCCAATAGGTGTGCTTGTGTCATTGGATGATCAATTAGGTCATTTTCTTCATCCATAGGCTTATTCTAGTCCAATTAGGGTTTTTAACCGATCTTGTGCATCCAATAAGTTCATTTGTGTCATTGAATTAACATTTAGGTCATTTTCGTCCTCCCTAGTCATATTCTTGTCCAATTAGGGTTTTTAACAAATCTTGTGCATCCAATAGGTGTGTTTGTGTCATTCGATGATCAATTAGGTCATTTTCGTCCTCCCTAGGCTTATTCTTGTCGAGTTAGGGTTTTTAACCAATCTTGTGCATCTAATAAGTTCATTTGTGTCATTGGATTAACATTTAGGTCATTTTCGTCCTCCCGAGGCCTATTCTCGACCAATTAGGGTTTTTAACCAATGTTGTGCATCCAATAAGTTCATTTGTGTCATTGGATTAACATTTAGGTCATTTTGATCCTCCCTAGGCTTATTCTTGTCCAATTAGGGTTTTTAACCAATCTTGTGCATCCAATAAGTTCATTTGTGTCATTGGATTAACATTTAGGTCATTTTCGTCCTCCCTAGGCATATTCTTGTCCAATTAGGGTTTTTAACCAATCTTGTGCATCCAATAGGTGTGTTTGTGTCATTGGATGATCAATTAGGTCATTTTGATCCTCCCTAGGCTTATTCTTGTCCAATTAGGGTTTTAAACCAATCTTGTGCATCCAAAAAGTTCATTTGTGTCATTGGATCAACATTTAGGTCATTTTCGTCCTCCCTAGTCATATTCTTGTCCAATTAGGGTTTTTAACCAATCTTGTGCATCCAATAGGTGTGTTTGTGTCATTGGATGATCAATTAGGTCATTATCGTCCTCCCTAGGCGTATTATTGTCCAATTAGTGTTTTTAACCAATCTTGTGTATCCAATAGGTGTGTTTGTGTCATTGGATGATCAATTAGGTCATTTTCGTCCTCCCTAGGCTTATTTTTGTTCAATTAGGGTTTTTAACCAATCTTGTGCATCCAATAGGTTTGTTTGTGTCATTGGATGATCAATTAGGTCATTTTCGTCCTCCCTAGGCTTATTTTTGTCCAATTAGGGTTTTTAACCAATCTTGTGCATCCAATAGGTGTGTTTGTGTCATTGGATGATCAATTAGGTCATTTTCTTCCTCCCTAGGCTTATTCTTGTCCAATTAGGGTTTTTAACCAATCTTGTGCATCCAATAGGTGTGTTTGTGTCATTGGATGATCAATTAGGTCATTTTCATCCTGTCTAGGCTTATTCTTGTCCAATTAGGGTTTTTAACCAATCTTGTGCATCCAATAAGTTCATTTGTGTCATTGAATTAACATTTAGTTCATTTTCGTCCTCCCTAGGCTTATTCTTGTTCAATTAGGGTTTTTAACCAAACTTGTGCATCCAATAGGTTTGTTTGTGTCATTGGATGATTAATTAGGTCATTTTCGTCCTCCCTAGGCTTAATTTTGTCCAATTAGGGTTTTTAACCAATCTTGTGCATCCAATAGGTGTGTTTGTGTCATTGGATGATCAATTAGGTCATTTTCTTCCTCCCTAGGCTTATTCTTGTCCAATTAGGGTTTTTAACCAATCTTGTGCATCCAATAGGTGTGTTTGTGTCATTGGATGATCAATTAGGTCATTTTGATCCTCCCTATGCTTATTCTTGTCCAATTAGGGTTTTTAACCAATCTTGTGCATCCAATAAGTTCATTTGTGTCATTGGATTAACATTTAGGTCATTTTCGTCCTCCCTATTCATATTCTTATCCAATTAGGTTTTTAAACCAATCTTGTGCATCCAATAGGTGTGTTTGTGTCATTGGATGATAATTTAGGTCATTTTCTTCCTCCCTAGGCTTATTCTTGTCCAATTAGGGTTTTTAACCAATCTTGTGCATCCAATAGGTGTGTTTGTGTCATTGGATGATCAATTATGTCATTTTGATCCTCCCTAGGCTTATTCTTGTCCTATTAGGGTTTTTAACCAAACTTGTGCATCCAATAAGTTCATTTGTGTCATTGGATTAACATTTAGGTCATTTTCGTCCTCCCTAGGCATATTCTTGTCCAATCAGGGTTTTTAACCAATCTTGTGCATCCAATAGGTGTGTTTGTGTCATTGGATGATCAATTAGGTTATTTTCGTCCTCCCTAGGCTTATTCTTGTCCAATTAGGGTTTTTAACCAATCTTGTGCATCCAATAGGTGTGTTTGTGTCATTGGATGATCAATTAGGTCATTTTCTTCCTCCCTAGGCTTATTCTTGTCCAATTAGGGTTTTTAACCAATCTTGTGCATCCAATAGGTGTGTTTGTGTCATTGGATGATCAATTAGGACATTTTCGTCCTCCCTAGGCATATTCTTGTCCAATTAGGGTTTTTAACCAATCTTGTGCATCCAATAGGTGTGTTTGTGTCATTGGATGATCAATTAGGTCATTTTCGTCCTCCATAGGCTTATTCTTGTCCAATTAGGGTTTTTAACCAATCTTGTGCATCCAGTAGGTGTGTTTGTGTCATTGGATGATCAATTAGGTCATTTTCGTCCTCCATAGGCTTATTCTTGTCCAATTAGGGTTTTTAACCAATCTTGTGCATCCAATAGGTGTGTTTGTGTCATTGGATGATCAATTAGGTCATTTTCTTCCTCCCAAGGCTTATTCTTGTCCAATTAGGGTTTTTAACCAATCTTGTGCATCCAATAGGTGTGTTTGTGTCATTGGATGATCAATTAGGTCATTTTCTTCCTCCCTAGGCTTATTCTTGTCCAATTAGGGTTTTTAACCAATCTTGTGCATCCAATAACTTTGTTTGTGTCATTGAATTAATATTTAGGTCACTTTCGTCCTCCCTAGGCATATTCTTGTCCAATTAGGGTTTTTAACCAATCTTGTGCATCCAATAGGTGTGTTTGTGTCATTGGATGATCAATTAGGTCATTTTCGTCCTCCCTAGGCATATTCTTGTCAATTTAGGGTTATTCATCGATCTTGTGCATCCAATAGGTGTGTTTGTGTCATTGGATGATCAATTAGGTCATTTTCGTCCTCCCTAGGCTTATTCTTGTCCAATTAGGGTTTTTAACCAATCTTGTGCATCCAATAGGTGTGTTTGTGTCATTGGATGATCAATTATGTCATTTTCTTCCTCCCTAGGCTTATTCTTGTCCAATTAGGGTTTTTAACCAATCTTGTGCATCCAATAAGTTGAGTTGTGTCATTGGATTAACATTTAGGTCATTTTCGTCATCCCTAGGCTTATTCTTGTCCAATTAGGGTTTTTAACCAATCTTGTGCATCCAATAGGTGTGTTTGTGTCATTGGATGATCAATTAGGTGATTTTCGTCCTCCCTAGGTATATTCTTGTCCAATTAGGGATTTTAACCAATCTTGTGCATCAAATAGGTGTGTTTGTGGCAATGGATGATCAATTAGGTCATTTTCGTCCTCCATAGGCTTATTCTTGTCCAATTAGGGTTTTTAACCAATCTTGTGCATCCAATAGGTGTGTTTGTGTCATTGGATGATCAATTAGGTCATTTTCTTCCTCCCTAGGCTTATTCTTGTCCAATTAGGGTTTTTAACCAATCTTGTGCATCCAATAGGTGTGTTTCTGTCATTGGATGATCAATTACATCATTTTGATCCACCCTAGGCTTATTCTTGTCCAATTAGGGCTTTTAACCAATCTTGTGCATCCAATAAGTTCATTTGTGTCATTGAATTAACATTTAGGTCATTTTCGTCCTCCCTAGACATATTCTTGTCCAATTAGGGTTTTTAACCAATCTTGTGCTTCAAATTGGTGTGATTGAGTCACTGGATGATCAATTAGGTCATTTTCTTCCTCCCTAGGCTTATTCTTGTCCAATTAGGGTTTTTAACCAATCTTGTGCATCCAATACGTGTGTTTGTGTCATTATATGATCAATTACGTCATTTTGATCCTCCCTAGGCTTATTCTTGTCCAATTAGGGTTTTTAACCAATCTTGTACATCCAATAAGTTCATTTGTGTAATTGGATTAACATTTAGGTCATTTTCGTCCTCCCTAGGCATATTCTTGTCCAATTAGGGTTTTTAACCAATCTTGAGCATCCAATAGGTGTGTTTGTGTCATTGGATGATCAATTACGTCATTTTGATCCTCCCTAAGCTTATTCTAGTCCAATTAGGGTTTTTAACAAATCTTGTGCATCCAATAAGTTCATTTGTGTCATTGGATTAACATTTAGGTCATTTTCGTCCTCCCTAGGCATACCCTAGTCCAATTAGGGTTTTTAACCAATCTTGTGCATCCAATAGGTGTGTTTGTGTCATTGGATGATCAATTAGGTCATTTTGATCCTCCCTAGGCTTATTCTTGTCCAATTAGGGTTTTTAACCAATCTTTTGCATCCAATAAGTTCATTTGTGTCATTGGATTAACATTTAGGTCATTTTCGTCCTCCCTAAGCATATTCTTGTCCAATTAGGGTTTTTAACCAATCTTGAGCATCCAATAGGTGGGTTTGTGTCATTGGATGATCAATTAGGTCATTTTCGTCCTCCATAGGCTTATTCTTGTCCAATTAAGGTTTTTAACCAATCTTGTGCATCCAATAGGTGTGTTTGTGTCATTGGATGATCAATTAGGTCATTATCGTCCTCCCTAGGCGTATTCTTGTCCAATTAGGATTTTTAACCAATCTTGTGCATCCAATAGGTGTGTTTGTGTCATTGGATGATCAATTACGTCATTTTCGTCCTCCCTAGGCTTATTCTTGTCCAATTAGGGTTTTTAACCAATCTTGTGCATCCAATAGGTGTGTTTGTGTCATTGGATGATCAATTAGATCATTTTGATCCACCCTAGGCTTATTCTTGTCCAATTAGGGTTTTTAACCAATCTTGTGCATCCAATAAGTTCATTTCTGTCATTGAATTAACATTTAGGTCATTTTCGTCCTCCCTAGACATATTCTTGTCCAATTAGGGTTTTTAACCAATCTTGTGCATCCAATGGGTGTGTTTGTATCATTGGATGATAATTTAGGTCATTTTCTTCCTCCCTAGGCATATTCTTGTCCAATTAGGGTTTTTAACCAATCTTGTGCATCCAATAGGTGTGTTTGTGTCATTGGATGATCAATTAGGTAATTTTCTTATCCAATTAGGTAATTTTCTTCCTCCCTAGGATTATTCTTATCCAATTAGGGTTTTTAACCAATCTTGTGCATCCAATACGTGCGTTTGTGTCATTGGATGATCAATTACGTCATTTTGATCCTCCCTAGGCTTATTCTTGTCCAATTAGGGTTTTTAACCAATCTTGTGCATCCAATAAGTTCATTTGTGTCATTGGATTAACATTTAGGTCATTTTCGTCCTCCCTAGGCATATTCTTGTCCAATTAGGGTTTTTAACCAATCTTGTGCATCCAATAGGTGAGTTTGCGTCATTGGATGATCAATTATGTCATTTTCGTCCTCCCTAGGCTTATTCTTGTCCAATTAGGGTTTTTAACCAATCTTGTGCATCCAATAAGTTCATTTGTGTCATTGGATTAACATTTAGGTCATTTTCGTCCTCCCTAGGCATATTCTTGTCCAATTAGGGTTTTTAACCAATCTTGTGCATCCAATAAGTTCATTTGTGTCATTGGATGAACATTAAGGTCATTTTCGTCCTCCCTAGGCTTATTCTTGTCCAATTAGGGTTTTTAACCAATCTTGTGCATCCAATAAGTTCATTTGTGTCATTGGATTAACATTTAGGTCATTTTCGTCCTCCCTAGGCATATTCTTGTCCAATTAGGGTTTTTAACGAATCTTGTGCATCCAATTGGTGTGTTTGTGTCATTGGATGATCAATTAGGTTATTTTCGTCCTCCTTAGGCTTATTCTTGTCCAATTAGGGTTTTTAACCATTCTTGTGCATCCAATAAGTTGAGTTGTGTCATTGGATTAACATTTAGGTCATTTTCGTCCTCCCTAGGCTTATTCTTGTCCAATTAGGGTTTTTAACCAATCTTGTGCATCCAATAAGTTCATTTGTGTCATTGGATTAACATTTAGGTCATTTTCGTCCTCCCTAGGCATATTCTTGTCCAATTAGGGTTTTTAACAAATCTTGTGCATCCAATAGGTGTGTTTGTGTCATTGGATGATCAATTAGGTTATTTTCGTCCTCCCTAGGCTTATTCTTGTCCAATTAGGGTTTTTAACCAATTTTGTGCATCCACTAGGTGTGTTTGTGTCATTGGATGACCAATTAGGTCATCTTCGTCCTCCCTAGGCATATTCTTGTCCAATTAGGGTTTTTAACCAATCTTGTGCATCCATTAGGTGTGTTTGTGGCAATGGATGATCAATTAGGTCATTTTCGTCCTCCCTAGGCTTATTCTTGTCCAATTAGGGTTTTTAACCAATCTTGTGCATCCAATAGGTGTGTTTGTGTCATTGGATGATCAATTAGGTCATTTTCGTCCTCCCTAGGCTTATTCTTGTCCAATTAGGGTTTTTAACCAATCTTGTGCATCCAATAGGTGTGTTTGTGTCATTGGACGATCAATTAGGTCTTTTTCGTCCTCCCTAGGCATATTCTTGTCAAATTAGGGTTTTTAACCAATCTTGTGCATCCAATAAGTTGAGTTGTGTCATTGGATTAACATTTGGGTCATTTTCGTCCTCCATAGGCTTATTCTTGTCCAATTAGGGTTTTTAACCAATCTTGTGCATCCAATAAGTTGAGCTGTGTCATTGGATTAACATTTAGGTCATTTTCGTCCTCCCTAGGCTTATTCTTGTCCAATTAGGGTTTTTAACCAATCTTGTGCATCCAATAAGTTCATTTGTGTCATTGGATTAACATTTAGGTCATTTTCGTCCTCCCTAGGCATATTCTTGTCCAATTAGGGTTTTTAACCAATCTTGTGCATCCAATAGGTGTGTTTGTTTGTGTCATTGGATGATCAATTAGATTATTTTCGTCCTCCCTAGGCTTATTCTTGTCCAATTAGGGTTTTTAACCAATCTTGTGCATCTAATAAGTTGAGTTGTGTCATTGGATTAACATTTAGGTCATTTTCGTTCTCCCTAGGCTTATTCTTGTCCAATTAGGGTTTTAAACCAATCTTGTGCATCCAATAGGTGTGTTTGTGTCATTGGATGATCAATTAGGTCATTTTCGTCCTCCCTAGGCTTATTCTTGTCCAATTAGGGTTTTTAATCAATCTTGTGCATCCAATAGGTGTGTTTGTGTCATTGGATGATCAATTAGGTCATTTTCTTCCTCCCTAGGCTTATTCTTGTCCAATTAGGGTTTTTAACCAATCTAGTGCATCCAATAGGTGTATTTGTGTCATTGGATGATCAATTAGGTCATTTTCTTCCTCCCTAGGCTTATTCTTGTCCAATTAGGGTTTCTAACCAATCTTGTGCATCCAATAGGTGTGTTTGTGTCATTGGATGATCAATTATGTCATTTTGATCCTCCCTAGGCTTATTCTTGTCCTATTAGGGTTTTTAACCAAACTTGTGCATCCAATAAGTTCATTTGTGTCATTGGATTAACATTTAGGTCATTTTCGTCCTCCCTAGGCATATTCTTGTCCAATCAGGGTTTTTAACCAATCTTGTGCATCCAATAGGTGTGTTTGTGTCATTGGATGATCAATTAGGTCATTTTGATCCTCCCTATGCTTATTCTTGTCCAATTAGGGTTTTTAACCAATCTTGTGCATCCAATAAGTTCATTTGTGTCATTGGATTAACATTTAGGTCATTTTCATCCTCCCTATTCATAATCTTATCCAATTAGGGTTTTTAACCAATCTTGTGCATCCAATAGGTGTGTTTGTGTCATTGGATGATAATTTAGGTCATTTTCTTCCTCCCTAGGCATATTCTTGTCCGATTAGGGTTTTTAACCAATCTTGTGCATCCAATAGGTGTGTTTGTGTCATTGGATGATCAATTAGGTAATTTTTTTCCTCCCTAGGCTTATTCTTGTCCAATTAGGGTTTTTAACCAATCTTGTGCATCCAATACGTGTGTTTGTGTCATTAGATGATCAATTACGTCATTTTGATCCTCCCTAGGCTTATTCTTGTCCAATTAGGGTTTTTAACCAATCTTGTGCATCCAATAAGTTCATTTGTGTCATTGGATTAACATTTAGGTCATTTTCATCCTCCCTAGGCATATTCTTGTCCAATTAGGGTTTTTAACCAATCTTGTGCATCCAATAGGTGTGTTTGTGTCATTGGATGATCAATTAGGTCATTTTGATCCTCCATAGGCTTATTCTTGTCCAATTAGGGTTTTTAACCAATCTTGTGCATCCAATAAGTTCATTTGTGTCATTGGATTAACATTTAGGTCATTTTCGTCCTCCCTAGTCATATTCTTGTCCAATTATGGTTTTTAACCAATCTTGAGCATCCAATAGGTGGGTTTGTGTCATTGGATGATCAATTAGGTCATTTTCGTCCTCCCTAGGCTTATTCTTGTCCAATTAGGGTTTTTAACCAATCTTGTGCATCCAATAGGTGTGTTTGTGTCATTGGATGATCAATTAGGTCATTTTCGCCCTCCCGAGGCTTATTCTCGACCAATTAGGGTTTTTAACCAATCTTGTGCATCCAATAGGTGCATTTGTGTCATTGGATTAACATTTAGGTCATTTTCGTCCTCCCTAGTCATATTCTTGGCCAATTAGGGTTTTAAACCAATCTTGTGCATCCAATAGGTGTGTTTGTGTCATTGGATGATCAATTAGGTCATTATCGTCCTCCCTAGGCGTATTCTTGTCCAATTAGGGTTTTTAACCTATCTTGTGCATCCAATAGGTGTGTTTGTGTCATTGGATGATCAATTAGGTCATTATCGTCCTCCCTAGGCGTATTATTGTCCAATTAGTGTGTTTAACCAATCTTGTGCATCCAATAGGTGTGTTTGTGTCATTGGATGATCAATTAGGTCATTTTCGTCCTCCCTAGGCTTATGTTTGTTCAATTAGGGTTTTTAACCAATCTTGTGCATCCAGTAGGTTTGTTTGTGTCATTGGATGATCAATTAGGTCATTTTCGTCCTCCCTAAACTTATTCTTGTCGAGTTAGGGTTTTTAACCAATCTTGTGCATCTAATAAGTTCATTTGTGTCATTGGATTAACATTTAGGTCATTTTCGTCCTCCCGAGTCCTATTCTCGACCAATTAGGGTTTTTAATCAATCTTGTGCATTCAATAAGTTCATTTGTGTCATTAAATTAACATTTAGGTCATTTTCGTCCTCCCTAGTCATATTCTTGTCCAATTAGGGTTTTTAACCAATCTTGTGCATCCAATAGGTGTGTTTGTGTCATTGGATGATCAATTAGGTCATTTTCGCCCTCCCGAGGCTTATTCTCGACCAATTAGGGTTTTTAACCAATCTTGTGCATCCAGTAGGTGCATTTGTGTCATTGGATTAACATTTAGGTCATTTTCGTCCTCCCTAGTCATATTCTTGTCCAATTAGGGTTTTTAACCAATCTTGTGCATCCAATAGGTGTGTTTGTGTCATTGGATGATCAATTAGGTCATTATCGTCCTCCCTAGGCGTATTCTTGTCCAATTAGGGTTTTTAACCAATCTTGTGCATCCAATAGGTGTGTTTGTGTCATTGGATGATCAATTAGGTCATTTTCGTCCTCCCTAGGCTTATTCTTGTTCAATTAGGGTTTTTAACCAGTCTTGTGCATCCAATAGGTTTGTTTGTGTCATTGGATGATCAATTAGGTCATTTTCGTCCTCCCTAGGCTTATTCTTGTCCAATTAGGGTTTTTAACCAATCTTGTGCATCCAATAGGTGTGTTTGTGTCATTGGATGATCAATTAGGTCATTTTCGTCCTTCCAAGGCATATTTTTGTCCAATTAGGGTCTTTAACCAATCTTTTGCATCCAATAGGTGTGTTTGTGTCATTGGATGATCAATTAGGTCATTTTCGTCCTCCCTAGGCTTATTCTTGTCCAATTAGGGTTTTTAACCAATCTTGTGCATCCAATAGGTGTGTTTGTGTCATTGGATTAACATTTAGGTCATTTTCGTCCACCCTAGGCATATTCTTGCCCAATTAGGGTTTTTAACCAATCTTGTGCATCCAATAGGTGTGTTTGTATCATTGGATGATCAATTAGGTCATTTTCGTCCTCCCTAGGCTTATTCTTGTCCAATTAGGGTTTTTAACCAATCTTGTGCATCCAATAAGTTTGTTTGTTTCATTGAATTAATATTTAGGTCATTTTCGTCCTCCCTAGGCTTATTCTTGTCCAATTAGGGTTTTTAATCAATCTTGTGCATCCAATAAGTTCATTTGTGTCATTGGATGATCAATTAGGTCATTTTCGTCCTCCCTAGGCATATTCTTGTCCAATTAGGGTTTTTAACCAATCTTGTGCTTCCAATAGGGGTGTTTGTGTCATTGGATGATCAATTAGGTCATTTTCGTCCTCCCTAGGCTTATTCTTGTCCAATTAGGGTTTTTAACCAATCTTGTGCATCCAATAGGTGTGTTTGTGTCATTGGATGATCAATTAGGTCATTTTCGTCCTCCCTAGGCTTATTCTTGTCCAACTAGGGTTTTTAACCAATATTGTGCATCCAATAGGTGTGTTTGTGTCATTGGATGATCAATTAGGTCATTTTCATCCTCCCTAGGCTTATTCTTGTCCAATTAGGGTTTTTAACCAATCTTGTGCATCCAATAGGTGTGTTTGTGTCATTGGATGATCAATTAGGTCATTTTCGTCCTCCCTAAGCTTATTCTTGTCCAATTAGGGTTTTTAACCAATCTTGTGCATCAAATAAGTTCATTTGTGTCATTGGATTAAAATTTAGGTAATTTTCGTCCTCCCTAGGCATATTCTTGTCCAATTAGGGTTGTTAACCAATCTTTTGCATCTAATAGGTGTGTTTGTGTCATTGGATGATCAATTAGGTTATTTTCATCCTCCCTAGGCTTATTCTTGTCCAATTAGGGTTTTTAACCAATCTTGTGCATCCAATAAGTTCATTTGTGTCATTGGATTAACATTTAGGTCATTTTCGTCCTCCCTAGGCTTATTCTTGTCCAATTAGGGTTTTTAACCAATCTTGTGCATCCAATAGGTGTGTTTGTGTCATTCGATGATAGATTAGGTCATTTTCGTCCTCCCTAGGCTTATTCTTGTCCAATTAGGGTTTTTAACCAATCTTGTGCATCCAATAAGTTCATTTGTGTCATTGGATTAACATTTAGGTCATTTTCGTCCTCCCTAGGCTTATTCTTGTCCAATTAGGGTTTTTAACCAATCTTGTGCATCCAATAGGTGTTTTTGTGTCATTGGATGAACATTTAGGTCATTTTCGTCCTCCCTATGCTTATTCTTGTCCAATTTGGGTTTTTAACCAATCTTGTGCATCCAATAAGTTCATTTGTGTCATTGGATGAATAGTTAGATCATTTTCGTCCTCCCTAGGCTTATTCTTGTCCAATTAGGGTTTCTAACCAATCTTGTGCATCTAATAGGTGTGTTTGTGTCATTGGATGAACATTTAGGTCATTTTCGTCCTCCCTATGCTTATTCTTGTCCAATTAGGGTTTTTAACCAATCTTGTGCATCCAATAGGTGTGTTTGTGTCATTGGATGAACATTTAGGTCATTTTCGTCCTCCCTAGGCTTATTCTTGTCAAATTAGGGTTTCTAACCAATCTTGTGCATCCAATAGGTGTGTTTGTGTCATTGAATGAACATTTAGGTCATTTTCGTCCTCCCTAGGCTTATTCTTGTCCAATTAGGGTTTTTAACCAATCTTGTGCATCCAATAGGTGTGTTTGTGTCATTGGATGATCAATTAGGTCATTTTCGTCCTCCCTAGGCTTATTCTTGTCCAATTAGGTTTTTAACCTATCTTGTGCATCCAATAGGTGTGTTTGTGTCATTGGATGATCAATTAGGTCATTTTCGTCCTCCCTAGGCTTATTCTTGTCCAATTAGGGTTTTTAACCAATCTTGTGCATCCAATAGGTGTGTTTGTGTCATTGGATGATCAATTAGGTCATTTTCGTCCTCCCTAGGCATATTCTTGTCCAATTAGGGTTTTTAACCAATCTTGTGCATCCAATAACTTGAGTTGTGTCATTGAATTAATATTTAGGTCATTTTCGTCCTCCCTAGGCATATTCTTATCCAATTAGGGTTTTTAACCAATCTTGTGCATCCAATAGGTGTGTTTGTGTCATTGGATGATCAATTAGGTCATTTTCGTCCTCCCTAGGCTTATTCTTGTCCAATTAGGGTTTTTATCCAATCTTGTGCATCCAATAGGTGTGTTTGTGTCATTGGATGATCAATTAGGTCATTTTCTTCCTCCCTAGGCTTATTCTTGTCCAATTAGGGTTTTTAACCAATCTTGTGCATCCAATAGGTGTGTTTGTGTCATTGGATGATCAATTACGTCATTTTGATCCTCCCTAGGCTTATTCTTGTCCAATTAGGGTTTTTAACCAATCTTCTGCATCCAATAAGTTCATTTGTGTCATTGGATTAACATTTAGGTCATTTTCGTCCTCCCTAGGAATATTCTTGTCCAATTAGAGTTTTTAACCAATCTTGTGCATCCAATAGGTGTGTTTGTGTCATTGGATGATCAATTAGGTCATTTTGATCCTCCCTAGGCTTATTCTTGTCCAATTAGGGTTTTTAACCAATCTTGTGCATCCAATAAGTTCATTTGTGTCATTGGATCAACATTTAGGTCATTTTCGTCCTCCCTAGTCATATTCTTGTCCAATTAGGATTTTTAACCAATCTTGTGCATCCAATAGGTGTGTTTGTGTCATTGGATGATCAATTAGGTCATTATCGTCCTCCCTAGGCGTATTATTGTCCAATTAGTGTTTTTTACCAATCTTGTGTATCCAATAGGTGTGTTTGTGTCATTGGATGATCAATTAGGTCATTTTCGTCCTCCCTAGGCTTATTTTTGTTCAATTAGGGTTTTTAACCAATCTTGTGCATCCAATAGGTTTGTTTGTGTCATTGGATGATCAATTAGGTCATTTTCGTCCTCCCTAGGCTTATTCTTGTCCAATTAGGGTTTTTAACCAATCTAGTGCATCCAATAGGTGTGTTTGTGTCATTGGATGATCAATTAGATCATTTTGATCCACCCTAGGCTGATTCTTCTCCAATTAGGGTTTTTAACCAATCTTGTGCATCCAATAAGTTCATTTGTGTCATTGAATTAACATTTAGGTCAATTTCGTCCTCCCTAGACATATTCTTGTCCAATTAGGGTTTTTAACCAATCTTGTGCATCCAATAGGTGTGTTTGTGTCATTGGATGATCAATTAGGTCATTTTCGTCCTCCATAGGCTTATTCTTGTCCAATTAGGGTTTTTAACCAATCTTGTGCATCCAATAGGTGTGTTTGTGTCATTGGATGATCAATTAGGTCATTTTCTTCCTCCCTAGGCTTATTCTTGTCCAATTAGGGTTTTTAACCAATCTTGTGCATTCAATAGGTGTGTTTGTATCATTGGATGATCAATTAGATCATTTTGATCCACCCTAGGCTTATTCTTGTCCAATTAGGGCTTTTAACCAATCTTGTGCATCCAATAAGTTCATTTGTGTCATTGAATTAACATTTAGGTCATTTTCGTCCTCCCTAGACATATTCTTGTCCAATTAGGGTTTTTAACCAATCTTGTGCTTCAAATTGGTGTGATTGAGTCACTGGATGATCAATTAGGTCATTTTCTTCCTCCCTAGGATTATTCTTGTCCAATTAGGGTTTTTAACCAATCTTGTGCATCCAATACGTGTGTTTGTGTCATTATATGATCAATTACGTCATTTTGATCCTCCCTAGGCTTATTCTTGTCCAATTAGGGTTTTTAACCAATCTTGTACATCCAATAAGTTCATTTGTGTAATTGGATTAACATTTAGGTCATTTTCGTCCTCCCTAGGCATATTCTTGTCCAATTAGGGTTTTTAACCAATCTTGAGCATCCAATAGGTGTGTTTGTGTCATTGGATGATCAATTACGTCATTTTGATCCTCCCTAAGCTTATTCTAGTCCAATTAGGGTTTTTAACCAATCTTGTGCATCCAATAAGTTCATTTGTGTCATTGGATTAACATTTAGGTCATTTTCGTCCTCCCTAGGCATACCCTTGTCCAATTAGGGTTTTTAACCAATCTTGTGCATCCAATAGGTGTGTTTGTGTCATTGGATGATCAATTAGGTCATTTTGATCCTCCCTAGGCTTATTCTTGTCCAATTAGGGTTTTTAACCAATCTTTTGCATCCAATAAGTTCATTTGTGTCATTGGATTAACATTTAGGTCATTTTCGTCCTCCCTAAGCATATTCTTGTCCAATTAGGGTTTTTAACCAATCTTGAGCATCCAATAGGTGGGTTTGTGTCATTGGATGATCAATTAGGTCATTTTCGTCCTCCATAGGCTTATTCTTGTCCAATTA
This sequence comes from Cicer pinnatifidum, assembly GCA_037974775.1. Taxonomy (NCBI): domain Eukaryota; kingdom Viridiplantae; phylum Streptophyta; class Magnoliopsida; order Fabales; family Fabaceae; genus Cicer; species Cicer pinnatifidum. Next base: position 1,989 of record JBBPBR010001895.1, on the reverse strand, counting down.
AGGTTTTTAACCAATCTTGTGCATCCAATAGGTGTGTTTGTGTCATTGGATGATCAATTAGGTCATTATCGTCCTCCCTAGGCGTATTCTTGTCCAATTAGGATTTTTAACCAATCTTGTGCATCCAATAGGTGTGTTTGTGTCATTGGATGATCAATTACGTCATTTTCGTCCTCCCTAGGCTTATTCTTGTCCAATTAGGGTTTTTAACCAATCTTGTGCATCCAATAGGTGTGTTTGTGTCATTGGATGATCAATTAGATCATTTTGATCCACCCTAGGCTTATTCTTGTCCAATTAGGGTTTTTAACCAATCTTGTGCATCCAATAAGTTCATTTCTGTCATTGAATTAACATTTAGGTCATTTTCGTCCTCCCTAGACATATTCTTGTCCAATTAGGGTTTTTAACCAATCTTGTGCATCCAATGGGTGTGTTTGTATCATTGGATGATAATTTAGGTCATTTTCTTCCTCCCTAGGCATATTCTTGTCCAATTAGGGTTTTTAACCAATCTTGTGCATCCAATAGGTGTGTTTGTGTCATTGGATGATCAATTAGGTAATTTTCTTATCCAATTAGGTAATTTTCTTCCTCCCTAGGATTATTCTTATCCAATTAGGGTTTTTAACCAATCTTGTGCATCCAATACGTGCGTTTGTGTCATTGGATGATCAATTACGTCATTTTGATCCTCCCTAGGCTTATTCTTGTCCAATTAGGGTTTTTAACCAATCTTGTGCATCCAATAAGTTCATTTGTGTCATTGGATTAACATTTAGGTCATTTTCGTCCTCCCTAGGCATATTCTTGTCCAATTAGGGTTTTTAACCAATCTTGAGCATCCAATAGGTGTGTTTGTGTCATTGGATGATCAATTAGGTCATTTTCGTCCTCCCTATGCTTATTCTTGTCCGATTAGGGTTTTTAACCAATCTTGTGCATCCAATAGGTGTGTTTGTGTCATTGGATGATCAATTAGGTCATTTTCGTCCTCCCGAAGCTTATTCTCGACCAATTAGGGTTTTTAACCAATCTTGTGCATCCAATAGGTTCATTTATGTCATTGGATTAACATTTAGGTCATTTTCGTGCTCCCTAGTCATATTCTTATCCAATTAGGGTTTTTAACCAATCTTGTGCATCCAATAGGTGTGTTTGTGTCATTGGATGATCAATTAGGTCATTTTCGTCCTCCCGAAGCTTATTCTCGACCAATTAGGGTTTTTAAACATCTTGTGCATCCAATAGGTTCATTTGTGTCATTGGATTAACATTTAGGTCATTTTCGTCCTCCCTAGTCATATTCTTATCCAATTAGGGTTTTTAACCAATCTTGTGCATCCAATAGGTGTGTTTGTGTCATTGGATGATCAATTAGGTAATTTTCGTCCTCCCTAGGCTTATTCTTGTTCAATTATGCTTTTTAACCAATCTTGTGCATCCAATAGGTGTGTTTGTGTCATTGGATGATCAATTAGGTCATTTTCGTCCTCCCTAGGCTTATTCTTGTTCAATTAGGGTTTTTAACCAATCTTGTGCATCCAATAGGTTTGTTTGTGTCATTGGATGATCAATTAGGTCATTTTCGTCCTCCCTAGGCTTATTCTAGTCCAATTAGGGTTTTTAACACATCTTGTGCATTAAATAGGTGTGTTTGTGTCTTCGGTTGATCAATTAGGTCATTTTCGTCCTCCCGAAGCTTCTTCTCGACCAATTAGGGTTTTTAACCAATCTTCTGCATCCAATAGGTTCATTTGTGTCATTGGATTAACATTTAGCTCATTTTCGTCCTCCCTAGTCATATTCTTATCCAATTAGGGTTTTTAACCAATCTTGTGCATCCAATAGGTGTGTTTGTGTCATTGGATGATAAATTAGGTCATTTTCGTCCTCCCTAGGCTTATTCATGTTCAATTAGGGTTTTTAACCAAATTGTGCATCCAATAGGTGTGTTTGTGTCATTGGATGATCAATTAGGTCATTTTC
>JBBPBR010001894.1:30335-142752 GCA_037974775.1 Cicer pinnatifidum | reverse complement strand
CAAGATTGGTTAAAAACCCTAATTGGTCGAGAATAAGCTTCGGGAGGACGAAAATGACCTAATTGATCATCCAATGACACAAACACACCTATTGGATGCACAAGATTGGTTAAAAACCCTAATTGGATAAGAATATGACTAGGGAGGACGAAAATGACCTAAATGTTAATCCAAAGACACAAATGAACCTATTGGATGCACAAGATTGGTTAAAAACCCTAATTGGTTGAGAATAAGCTTCGGGAGGACAAAAATGACCTAATTGATCATCCAATGACACAAACACACCTATTGGATGCACAAGATTGGTTAAAAACCCTAATTGGAGAAGAATAAGCCTAGGGAGGACGAAAATGACCTAATTGACCATCCAATGACACAAACACACCTATTGGATGCTCAATATTGGTTAAAAACCCTAATTGGACAAGAATATGCCTAGGGAGGACGAAAATGACCTAAATGTTAATCCAATGACACAAATGAACTTATTTGATGCACAAGATTGGTTAAAAACCTTAATTGGACAAGAACAAGCCTAGGGAGGATCAAAATGACGTAATTGATCATCCAATGACACAAACACACGTATTGGATGCACAACATTGGTTAAAAACCATAATTGGACAAGAATAAGCCTAGGGAGGAAGAAAATTACCTAATTGATCATCCAATGACACAAACACACCTATTGGATGCACAAGATTGGTTAAAAACCCTAATTGGACAAGAATATGCCTAGGGAGGAAGAAAATGACCTAAATTATCATCCAATGAAACAAACACACCTATTGGATGCACAAGATTGGTTAAAAACCCTAATTGGATAAGAATATGACTAGGGAGGACGAAAATGACCTAAATGTTAATCCAATGACACAAATGAACTTATTGGATGCACAAGTTTGGTTAAAAACCCTAATAGGACAAGAATAAGCCTAGGGAGGATCAAAATGACATAATTGATCATCCAATGACACAAACACACCTATTGGATGCACAAGATTGGTTAGAAACCCTAATTGGACAAGAATAAGCCTAGGGAGGAAGAAAATGACCTAATTGATCATCCAATGACACAAACACACCTATTGGATGCACAAGATTGGTTAAAAACCCTAATTGGACAAGAATATGCCTAGGGAGTACAAAAATGACCTAATTGATCATCCAATGACACAAATGAACTTATTAGATGCACAAGATTGGTTAAAAACCCTAATTGGACAAGAATAGGCCTAGGGAGGACGAAAATGACCTAATTGATCATCCAATGAAACAAACACACCTATTGGATGCACAAGATTGTTTAGAAACCCTAATTGGACAAGAATAAGCCTAGGGAGGACGAAAATGACCTAATTGATCATCCAATGACACAAACACACCTATTGGATGCACAAGATTGGTTAAAAACCCTAATTGGACAAGAATATGCCTAGGGAGGACGAAAATGACCTAAATGTTAATCCAATGACACAAATGAACTTATTGGATGCACAAGATTGGTTAAAAACCCTAATTGGACAAGGATAAGCCTTGGGAGGACGAAAATGACCTAATTGATCATCCAATGACACAAACACACCTATTGGATGCACAAGATTGGTTAAAAACCCTAATTGGACAAGAATAAGCCTAGGGAGGACGAAAATGACCTAATTGATCATCCAATGACACAAACACACCTATTGGATGCACAAGATTGGTTAAAAACCCTAATCGGACAAGAATAAGCCTAGGGAGGACGAAAATGACCTAATTGATCATCCAAAGACACAAACACATCTATTGGATGCACAAGATTGGTTAAAAACCCTAGTTGGACAAGAATATACCTAGGGAGGACGAAAATGACCTAATTGATCATCCAATGACACAAATGAACTTATTGGATGCACAAGATTGGTTAAAAACCCTAATTGGACAAGAATAAGCCTAGGGAGGACAAAAATGACCTAATTGATCATCCAATGACACAAACACACCTATTGGAAGCACAAGATTGGTTAAAAACCCTAATTGGACAAGAATATGCCTAGGGAGGACGAAAATGACCTAAATGTTAATCCAATGACACAAATGAACTTATTGGATGCACAAGATTGGTTAAAAACCCTAATTGGACAAGAATAAGCATAGGGAGGGCGAAAATGACCCAATTGATCATCCAATGATACAAACACACCTATTGGAAGAACAAGAATGGTTAAAAACCCTAATTGGACAAGAATATGCCTAGGGAGGACGAAAATGACCTAAATGTTAATCCAACAACACAAATGTACTTATGGGATGCACAAGATTGGTTAAAAACCCTAATTGGACAAGAATAAGCCTAGGGAGGACGAAAACAACCTAATTGATCATCCAATGACACAAACACACCTATTGGATGCACAAGATTGGTTAAAAACCCTAATTGGACAAGAATATGCCTAGGGAGGACGAAAATGACCTAAATATTAATTCAATGACACAAACAAAGTTATTGGATGCACAAGATTAATTAAAAACCCTAATTGGACAAAAATAAGCCTAAGGAGGACGAAAATGACCTAATTGATCATCCAATGACACAAACACTCCTATAGGATGCACAAGATTGGTTAAAAACCCTAATTGGACAAGAATATGCCTAGGGAGGACGAAAATGACCTAAATATTAATTCAATGACACAATCAAAGTTATTGGATGCACAAGATTGGTTAAAAACCCTAATTGGACAAGAATAAGCCTAGGGAGGACGAAAATGACCTAATTGATCATCCAATGACACAAACACACCTATTGGATGCACAAGATTGGTTAAAAACCCTAATTGGACAAGAATAAGCCTAGGGAGGACGAAAATGACCTAATTGATCATCCAATGACACAAACACACGTATTGGATGCACAAGATTGGTTAAAAACCCTAATTGGACAAGAATAAGCTTAGGGAGGACGAAAATGACCTAATTGATCATCCAATGACACAAACACACCTATTGGATGCACAAGATTGGTTAAAAACCATAATTGGACAAGAATAAGCCTAGGGAGGACGAAAATGACCTCAATGGTAATCCAATGACACAACTCAACTTATTGGATGCACAAGATTGGTTAAAAACCCTAATTGGACAAGAATAAGCCTAGGGAGGACGAAAATGACCTAATTGATCATCCAATGACACAAACACACCTATTGGATGCACAAGATTGGTTAAAAACCCTAATTGGACAAGAATATGCCTAGGGAGGACGAAAATGACCTAAATGTTAATCCAATGACACAAATGAACTTATTGGATGCAGAAGATTGGTTAAAAACCCTAATTGGACAAGAATAAGCCTTCGGAGGATGAAAATGACCTAATTAATCATCCAATGACACAAACACACCTATTGGATGCAAAAGACTAGTTAAAAACCCTAATTGGACAAGAATATGCCTAGGAAGGACGAAAATGACCTAATTGATCATCCAATGACACAAACACACCTATTGGATGCACAAGATTGGTTAAAAACCCTAATTGGACAAGAATAAGCCTAGGGAGGACGAAAATGACCTAATTGATCATCCAATGACACAAACACACCTATTGGATGCACAAGATTGGTTAAAAACGCTAATTGGACAAGAATATGCCTAGGGAGGACGAAATTGACCTAAATTGATCATCCAATGACACAAACACACCTATTGGATGCACAAGATTGGTTAAAAACCCTAATTGGACAAGAATATGCCTAGGGAGGACGAAAATGACCTAAATGTTAATCCAATGACACAAATGAACTTATTGGATGCACAAGATTGGTTAAAAACCCTAATTGGACAAGAATAACCCTAGGGAGGATCAAGGTGACCTAATTGATCATCCAATGAGATAAACACACCTATTGGATGCACAAGATTGGTTAAAAACCCTAATTGGACAAGAATATGCCTATGGAGGACGAAAATGACCTAAATGTGAATCCAATGACACAAATGAACTTATTGGATGCACAAGATTGGATAAAAACATAATTCGACAAGACTAAGCCTAGGGAGAATGAAAATGACCTAAATGTTAATCCAATGACACAACTTAACTTATTGGATGCACAAGATTGGTTTAAAACCCTAATTGGACAAGAATAAGCCTAGGGAGGACGAAAATGACCTAATTGATCATCCAATGACACAAATGAACTTATTGGATGCACAAGATTTGTTAAAAGCCCTAATTGGACAAGAATAAGCCTAGGGAGGATGAAAATGACCTAATTGATCATCCAATGACACAAACACACCTATTGGATGCACAAGATTGGTTAAAAACCCTAATTGGACAAGAATATGCCTAGGGAGGACTAAAATGACCTAAATTGATCATCCAATGACACAAACACACCTATTGGATGCACAAGATTGGTTAAAAACCCTAATTGGACAAGAATATGCCTAGGGAGGACGAAAATGACCTAAATGTTAATCCAATGACACAAATGAACTTATTGGATGCACAAGATTGGTTAAAAACACTTATTGGACAAGAATAAGCCTAGGGAGGATCAAAGTGACCTAATTGATCATCCAATGACACAAACACACCTATTGGATGCACAAGATTGGTTAAAAACCCTAATTGGACAAGAATAAGCCTAGGGAGGACGAAAATGACCTAATTGATCATCCAATGACACAAACACACCTATTGGATGCACAAGATTGGTTAAAAACCCTAGTTGGACAAGAATATGCCTAGGGAGGACGAAAATGACCTAATTGATCATCCAATGACACAAACACACCTATTGGATGCACAAGATTGGTTAAAAACCCTAGTTGGACAAGAATAAGCCTAGGGAGGTAGAAAATGACCTAATTGATCATCCAATGACACAAACACACCTATTGGATGCACAAGATTGGTTAAAAACCCTAATTGGACAAGAATAAGCCTAGGGAGGACGAAAATGACCTAATTGATCATCCAATGACACAAACACACCTATTGGATGCACAAGATTCGTTAAAAATCCAAATTGGACAAGAATATGCCTACGGAAGACGAAAATGACCTAATTGATCATCCAATGACACAAACACACCTATTGGATGCACAAGATTGGTTAAAAACCCTAATTGGACAAGAATAAGCCTAGGGAGGACGAAAATGACCTAATTGATCATCCAATGACACAAACACACCTATTGGATGCACAAGATTGGTTAAAAACCCTAATTGGACAAGAATAAGCCTAGGGAGGACGAAAATGACCTAATTGATCATCCAATGACACAAACACACCTATTGGATGCACAAGATTGGTTAAAAACCATTGTTGGACAAGAATATGGCTAGGGAGGATGAAAATGACCTAATTGATCATCCAATGACACAAATGAACTTATTGGATGCACAAGATTGGTTAAAAACCCTAGTTGGACAAGAATATGCCTAGGGAGGACGAAAATGACCTAATTGATCATCCAATGACACAAACACACCTATTGGATGCACAAGATTGGTTAAAAACCCTAATTGGACAAGAATAAGCCTAGGGAGGACGAAAATGACCTAATTGATCATCCAATGACACAAACACACCTAATGGATGCACAAGATTGATTAAAAACCCGAATTTGACAAGAATAAGTCTAGGTAGGATGAAAATGACCTAATTGATCATCCAATGACACAAACACACCTATTGGATGCACAAGATTGGTTAAAAACCCTAATTGGACAAGAATAAGCCTAGGGAGGACGAAAATGACCTAATTGATCATCCAATGACACAAACGAACTTATGGGATGCACAAGATTGGTTAAAAATCCTAATTGGACAAGAATAAGCCTAGGGAGGACGAAAATGACCTAAATGCTAATCCAATGACACAACTCAACTTATTGGATGCACAAGATTGGTTAAAAACCCTAATTGGGCAAGAATAAGCCTAGGGAGGACGAAAATGACCTAATTGATCATCCAATGACACAAACACACCTATTGGATGCACAAGATTGGTTAAAAACCCTAATTGGACAAGAATAAGCCTAGGGAGGACGAAAATGACCTAATTGATCATCCAATGACACAAACACACCTATTGGATGCACAAGATTGGTTAAAAACCCTAGTTGGACAAGAATATGCCTAAGGAGGACGAAAATGACCTAATTGATCATCCAATGACACAAATGAACTTATTTGATGCACAAGATTGGTTAAAAACCCTAATTGGACAAGAATAAGCCTAGGGAGGACAAAAATGACCTAATTGATCATCCAATGACACAAACACACCTATTGGATGCACAAGATTGGTTAAAAACCCTAATTGGACAAGAATAAGCCTAGGGAGGACGAAAATGACCTAATTGATCATCCAATGACACAAACACACCTATTGGATGCACAAGATTGGTTAAAAACCCTAATTGGACAAGAATAAGCCTAGGGAGGACGAAAATGACCTAATTGATCATCCAATGACACAAACACACCTATTGGATGCACAAATTGGTTAAAAACCCTAATTGATCATGAATAAGCCTAGGGAGGACGAAAATGACCTAATTTATCATCCAATGACACAAACACACCTATTGGATGCACAAGATTGGTTAAAAACCCTAATTGGATAAGAATATGACTAGGGAGGACGAAAATGACCTAAATGTTAATCCAATGACACAAATGAACCTATTGGATGCAGAAGATTGGTTAAAAACCCTAATTGGACAAGAATAAGCCTAGGGAGGAAGAAAATGACCTAATTGATCATCCAATGACACAAACACACCTATTGGATGCACAAGATTGGTTAAAAACCCTAATTGGACAAGAATAAGCCTAGGGAGGACGAAAATGACCTAATTGATCATCCAATGACACAAACACACCTATTGGATGCAGAAGATTGGTATAAAACCTTAGTTGGACAAGAATATGCCAAGGGAGGACGAAAATGACCTAATTGATCATCCAATGACACAAACACACCTATTGGATGCACAAGATTGGTTAAAAACCCTAATTGGACAAGAATAAGCCTAGGGAGGACGAAAATGACCTAATTGATCATCCAATGACACAAACACACCTATTGGATGCACAAGATTGGTTAAAAACCCTAATTGGACAAGAATAAGCCTAGGGAGGACGAAAATGACCTAATTGATCATCCAATGACACAAACACACCTATTGGATGCATAAGATTGGTTAAAAACTCTAATTGGACCAGAATAAGCCTAGGGAGGACGAAAATGACCTAATTGATCATCCAATGACACAAACACACCTATTGGATGCACAAGATTGGTTAAAAACCCTAGTTGGACAAGAATATGCCTAGGGAGGACGAAAATGACCTAATTGATCATCCAATGACACAAATGAACTTACTGGATGCACAAGATTGGTTAAAAACCCTAATTGGACAAGAATATGCCTAGGGAGGACGAAAATGACCTAAATGTTAATTCAATGATACAAACAAACTTATTGGATGCACAAGATTGGTTAAAAACCCTAATTGGACAAGAATAAGCCTAGGGAGGAAGAAAATGACCTAATTGATCATCCAATGACACAAACACACCTATTGGATGCACAAGATTGGTTAAAAACCCTAATTGGACAAGAATAAGCCTAGGGAGGACGAAAATGACCTAATTGATCATCCAATGACACAAACACACCTATTGGATGCAAAAGATTGGTTAAAAACCCTAATTGAACATGAATAAGCCTAGGGAGGACGAAAATGACCTAATTTATCATCCAATGACACAAACACACTATTGGATGCACAAGATTGGTTAAAAACCCTAATTGGATAAGAATATGACTAGGGAGGACGAAAATGACCTAAATGTTAATCCAATGACACAAATGAACCTATTGGATGCAGAAGATTGGTTAAAAACCCTAATTGGTCGAGAAGAAGCTTCGGGAAGACGAAAATGACCTAATTGATCAACCAAAGACACAAACACACCTATTTGATGCACAAGATGTGTTAAAAACCCTAATTGGACAAGAATAAGCCTAGGGAGGACGAAAATGACCTAATTGATCATCCAATGACACAAACAAACCTATTGGATGCACAAGATTAGTTAAAAACCATAATTGAACAAGAATAAGCCTAGGGAGGACGAAAATGACTTAATTGATCATCCAATGACACAAACACACCTATTGGATGCACAAGATTGGTTAAAAACCCTAATTGAACAAGAATAAGCCTATGGAGGACGAAAATGACCTAATTGATCATCCAATGACACAAACACACCTATTGAATGCACAAGATTGGTTAAAAACCCTAATTGGATAAGAATATGACTAGGGAGGACGAAAATGACCTAAATGTTAATCCAATGACACCAATGAACCTATTGGATGCACAAGATTGGTTAAAAACCCTAATTGGTCGAGAATAAGCTTCGGGAGGACGAAAATGACCTAATTGATCATCCAATGACACAAACACACCTATTGGATGCACAAGATTGGTTAAAAACCCTAATTGGATAAGAATATGACTAGGGAGGACGAAAATGACCTAAATGTTAATCCAATGACACAAATGAACCTATTGGATGCACAAGATTGGTTAAAAACCCTAATTGGTTGAGAATAAGCTTCGGGAGGACGAAAATGACCTAATTGATCATCCAATGACACAAACACACCTACTGGATGCACAAGATTGGTTAAAAACCCTAATTGGACAAGAATAAGCCTAGGGAGGACGAAAATGACCTAATTGATCATCCAATGACACAAACACACCTATTGGATGCACAAGATTGGTTAAAAACATTAATTGGACAAGAATATGCCTAGGGAGGACGAAAATGACCTAAATGTTAATCCAATGACACAAATGAACTTATTTGATGCACAAGATTGGTTAAAAACCTTAATTGGACAAGAATAAGCCTAGGGAGGAAGAAAATTACCTAATTGATCATCCAATGACACAAACACACCTATTGGATGCACAAGATTGGTTAAAAACCCTAATTGGACAAGAATATACCTAGGGAGGACGAAAATTACCTAAATGTTAATCCAATGACACAAATGAACTTATTGGATGCACAAGTTTGGTTAAAAACCCTAATTGGACAAGAATAAGCCTAGGGAGGATCAAAATGACAAAATTGATCATCCAATGACACAAACACACCTATTGGATGCACAAGATTGGTTAAAAACCCTAATTGGACAAGAATAAGCCTAGGGAGGAAGAAAATGACCTAATTGATCATCCAATGACACAAACACACCTATTGGATGCACAAGATTGGTTAAAAACCCTAATTGGACAAGAATAAGCCTAGGGAGGACGAAAATGACATAATTGATCATCCAATGACACAAACACACCTATTGGATGCACAAGATAGGTTAAAAACCCTAATTGATCATGAATAAGCCTAGGGAGGACGCAAATGACCTAATTTATCATCCAATGACACAAACACACCTATTGGATGCACAAGATTGGTTAAAAACCCTAATTGGATAAGAATATGACTAGGGAGGACGAAAATGACCTAAATGTTAATCCAATGACACAAATGAACCTATTGGATGCAGAAGATTGGTTAAAAACCCTAATTGGTCGAGAAGAAGCTTCGGGAGGACGAAAATGACCTAATTGATCAACCAAACACACAAACACACCTATTTGATGCACAAGATGTGTTAAAAACCCTAATTGGACAAGAATAAGCCTAGGGAGGACGAAAATGACCTAATTGATCATCCAATGACACAAACAAACCTATTGGATGCACAAGATTGGTTAAAAACCCTAATTGAACAAGAATAAGCCTAGGGAGGATCAAAATGACGTAATTGATCATCCAATGACACAAACACACGTATTGGATGCACAAGATTGGTTAAAAACCCTAATTGGACAAGAATAAGCCTAGGGAGGAAGAAAATTACCTAATTGATCATCCCATGATACAAACACACCCATTGGATGCACAAGATTGGTTAAAAACCCTAATTGGACAAGAATATGTCTAGGGAGGACGAAAATGACCTAAATGTTAATTCAATGACAGAAATGAACTTATTGGATGCACAAGATTGGTTAAAAACCCTAATTGGACAAGGATAAGCCTACGGTGGATCAAAATGATCTAATTGATCATCCAATGACACAAACACACCTATTGGATGCACAAGATTGGTTAAAAACCCTAATTGGACAAGAATAAGCCTAGGGAGGACGAAAATGACCTAATTGATCATCCAATGACACAAACAAACCTATTGGATACACAAGATTGGTTAAAAACCCTAATTGAACAAGAATAAGCCTAGGGAGGACGAAAATGACCTAACTGATCATCCAATGACACAAACACACCTATTGGATGCACAAGATTGGTTAAAAACCCTAATTGGACAAGAATACGCCTACGGAGGACGATAATGACCTAATTGATCATCCAATGACACAAACACACCTATTGGATGCACAAGATTGGTTAAAAACCCTAATTGGACAAGAATATGACTAGGGAGGACGAAAATGACCTAAATGTTAATCCAATGACACAAATGCACCTATTGGATGCACAAGATTGGTTAAAAACCCTAATTGGTCGAGAATAAGCCTCGGGAGGGCGAAAATGACCTAATTGATCATCCAATGACACAAACACACCTATTGGATGCACAAGATTGGTTAAAAACCTTAATTGGACAAGAATAAGCCTAGGGAGGACGAAAATGACCTAATTGATCATCCAATGACACAAACACACCTATTGGAAGCACAAGATTGGTTAAAAACCCTAATTGGACAAGAAGAAGCCAAGGGAGGACAAAAATGACCAAATTGATCATCGAATGACACAAACAAACCTATTGGATGCACAAGATTGGTTAAAAACCCTAATTGAACAAGAATAAGCCTAGGGAGGACGAAAATGACCTAATTGATCATCCAATGACACAAACACACCTATTGGATGCACAAGATTGGTTAAAAACCCTAATTGGACAAGAATAAGCCTAGGGAGGACGAAAATGACCTAATTGATCATCCAATGACACAAACACACCTATTGGATGCAGAAGATTGGTTAAAAACCCTAGTTGGACAAGAATATGCCTAGGGAGGACGAAAATGACCTAATTGATCATCCAATTACACATATGAACTTATTAGATGCACAAGATTGGTTAAAAACCCTAGTTGTACAAGAATATACATATGGAGGACGAAAATGACCTAATTGATCATCCAATGACACAAATGAAATTATTGGATGCACAAGATTTGTTAAAAACCCTAATTGGACAAGAATAAGCCTAGGGAGGACGAAAATGACCTAATTGATCATCCAATGACACAAACACACCTATTGGATGCACAAGATTGGTTAAAAACCCTAGTTGGGCAAGAATAAGCCTAGGGAGGACGAAAATGACCTAATTGATCATCCAATGACACAAATGAACGCATTGGATGCACAAGATTGGTTAAAAACCCTAATTGGACAAGAATAAGCCTAGGGAGGACGAAAATGACCTAATTGATCATCCAATGACAGAAACACACCTATTGGATGCACAAGATTGGTTAAAAACCCTAATTGGACAAGAATATGCCTAGGGAGGACGAAAATGACCTAATTGATCATCCAATGACACAAACACACCTATTGGATGCACAAGATTGGTTAAAAACCCTAATTGGACAAGAATAAGCCTAGGGAGGACGAAAATGACCTAATTGATCATCCAATGACACAAACTTACCTATTGGATGCACAAGATTGGTTAAAAACCCTAATTGGACAAGAATATGCCTAGGGAGGACGAAAATGACCTAAATTGATCATCCAAAGACACAAACACACCTATTGGATGCACAAGATTGGTTAAAAACCCTAATTGGACAAGAATATGCCTAGGGAGGACGAAAATGACCTAAATGTTAATCCAATGACACAAATGAACTTATTGGATGGACAAGATTGGTTAAAAACCCTAATTGGACAAGCATAAGCCTAGGGAGGATCAAAGTGACCTAATTGATCATCCAATGAGATAAACACACCTATTGGATGCACAAGATTGGTTAAAAACCCTAATTGGACAAGAATAAGCCTAGGGAGGACGAAAATGACCTAATTGATCATCCAATGACACAAACACACCTATTGGATGCACAAGATTTGTTAAAAACCCTAATTGGACAAGAATAAGACTAGGGAGGACGAAAATGACCTAATTGATCATCCAATGACACAAATGAACTTATTGGATGCACAAGATTTGTTAAAAACCCTAATTGGACAAGAATAAGCCTAGGGAGGACGAAAATGACCTAATTGATCATCCAATGACACAAACACACCTATTGGATGCACAAGATTGGTTAAAAACCCTAATTGGACAAGAATAAGCCTAGGGAGGACGAAAATGACCTAATTGATCATCCAATGACACAAACACACCTATTGGATGCACAAGATTGGTTAAAAACTGTAATTGGACAAGAATAAGCCTAGGGAGGACAAAAATGACCTAATTGATCATCCAATGACACAAACACACCTATTGGAAGCACAAGATTGGTTAAAAACCCTAATTGGACAAGAATAAGCCTAGGGAGGACGAAAATGACCTAATTGATCATCCAATGACACAAACGCACTTATTGGATGCACAAGATTGGTTAAAAACCCTAATTGGACAAGAATAAGCCTAGGGAGGACGAAAATGACCTAATTGATCATCCAATGACACAAACAAACCTATTGGATGCACAAGATTGGTTAAAAACCCTAATTGGATAAGAATATGACTAGGGAGGACGAAAATGACCTAAATGTTAATCCAATGACACAAATGAACCTATTGGATGCACAAGATTGGTTAAAAACCCTAATTGGTTGAGAATAAGCTTCGGGAGGACGAAAATGACCTAATTGATCATCCAATGACACAAACACACCTATTGGATGCACAAGATTGGTTAAAAACCCTAATTGGAGAAGAATAAGCCTAGGGAGGACGAAAATGACCTAATTGACCATCCAATGACACAAACACACCTATTGGATGCTCAATATTGGTTAAAAACCCTAATTGGACAAGAATATGCCTAGGGAGGACGAAAATGACCTAAATGTTAATCCAATGACACAAATGAACTTATTTGATGCACAAGATTGGTTAAAAACCTTAATTGGACAAGAACAAGGCTAGGGAGGATCAAAATGACGTAATTGATCATCCAATGACACAAACACACGTATTGGATGCACAACATTGGTTAAAAACCATAATTGGACAAGAATAAGCCTAGGGAGGAAGAAAATTACCTAATTGATCATCCAATGACACAAACACACCTATTGGATGCACAAGATTGGTTAAAAACCCTAATTGGACAAGAATATGCCTAGGGAGGAAGAAAATGACCTAAATTATCATCCAATGAAACAAACACACCTATTGGATGCACAAGATTGGTTAAAAACCCTAATTGGATAAGAATATGACTAGGGAGAATGAAAATGACCTAAATGTTAATCCAATGACACAAATGAACTTATTGGATGCACAAGATGGGTTAAAAACCCTAATTGGACAAGAATAAGCATAGGGAGGATCAAAATGACCTAATTGATCATCCAATGACACAAACACACCTATTGGATGCACAAGATTGGTTAAAAACCCTAATTGGACAAGAATATGCCTAGGGAGGACGAAAATGACCTAAATGTTAATCCAATGACACAAATGAACTTATTGGATGCACAAGTTTCGTTAAAAACCCTAATATGACAAGAATAAGCCTAGGGAGGATCAAAATGACATAATTGATCATCCAATGACACAAACACACCTATTGGATGCACAAGATTGGTTAGAAACCCTAATTGGACAAGAATAAGCCTAGGGAGGAAGAAAATGACCTAATTGATCATCCAATGACACAAACACACCTATTGGATGCACAAGATTGGTTAAAAACCCTAATTGGACAAGAATAAGCCTAGGGAGGACGAAAATGACATAATTGATCATCCAATGACACAAACACACCTATTGGATGCACAAGATTGGTTAAAAACCCTAATTGGTCGAGAATAAGCCTCGGGAGGGCGAAAATGACCTAATTGATCATCCAATGACACAAACACACCTATTGGATGCACAAGATTGGTTAAAAACCCTAATTGGACAAGAATATGACTAGGGAGGACGAAAATGACCTAAATGTTAATTTAATGACACAAATGAACTTATTGAATGCACAAGATTGATTAAAAACCCTAATTGGTCGAGAATAGGACTCGGGAGGACGAAAATGACCTAAATGTTAATCCAATGACACAAATGAACTTATTAGATGCACAAGATTGGTTAAAAACCCTAACTCGACAAGAATAAGTTTAGGGAGGACGAAAATGACCTAATTGATCATCCAATGACACAAACAAACCTACTGGATGCACAAGATTGGTTAAAAACCCTAATTGAACAAACATAAGCCTAGGGAGGACGAAAATGACCTAATTGATCATCCAATGACACAAACACACCTATTGGATGCACAAGATTGGTTAAACACACTAATTGGACAATAATACGCCTAGGGAGGACGATAATGACCTAATTGATCATCCAATGACACAAACACACCTATTGGATGCACAAGATAGGTTAAAAACCCTAATTGGACAAGAATACGCCTAGGGAGGACGATAATGACCTAATTGATCATCCAATGACACAAACACACCTATTGGATGCACAAGATTGGTTTAAAACCCTAATTGGCCAAGAATATGACTAGGGAGGACGAAAATGACCTAAATGTTAATCCAATGACACAAATGCACCTATTGGATGCACAAGATTGGTTAAAAACCCTAATTGGTCGAGAATAAGCCTCGGGAGGGCGAAAATGACCTAATTGATCATCCAATGACACAAACACACCTATTGGATGCACAAGATTGGTTAAAAACCCTAATTGGACAAGAATAAGCCTAGGGAGGACGAAAATGACCTAATTGATCATCCAATGACACAAACCCACCTATTGGATGCTCAAGATTGGTTAAAAACCCTAATTGGACAAGAATATGACTAGGGAGGATGAAAATGACCTAAATGTTAATCCAATGACACAAATGAACATATTGGATGCACAAGATTGGTTAAAAACCCTAATTGGACAAGAATAAGCCTAGGGAGGATCAAAATGAGCTAATTGATCATCCAATGACACAAACACACCTATTGGATGCACAAGATTGGTTAAAAACCCTAATTGGACAAGAATATGCCTAGGGAGGACGAAAATGACCTAAATGTTAATCCAATGACACAAATGAACTTATTGGATGCACAAGATTGGTTAAAAACCCTAATTGGACAAGAATAAGCCTAGGGAGGATCAAAATGACGTAATTGATCATCCAATGACACAAACGCACGTATTGGATGCACAAGATTGGTTAAAAACCCTAATTGGATAAGAATAATCCTAGGGAGGAAGAAAATTACCTAATTGGATAAGAAAATTACCTAATTGATCATCCAATGACACAAACACACCTATTGGATGCACAAGATTGGTTAAAAACCCTAATTGGACAAGAATATGCCTAGGGAGGAAGAAAATGACCTAAATTATCATCCAATGATACAAACACACCCATTGGATGCACAAGATTGGTTAAAAACCCTAATTGGACAAGAATATGTCTAGGGAGGACGAAAATGACCTAAATGTTAATTCAATGACAGAAATGAACTTATTGGATGCACAAGATTGGTTAAAAACCCTAATTGGACAAGAATAAGCCTAGGGTGGATCAAAATGATCTAATTGATCATCCAATGACACAAACACACCTATTGGATGCACAAGATTGGTTAAAAACCCTAATTGGACAAGAATAAGCCTAGGGAGGACGAAAATGACGTAATTGATCATCCAATGACACAAACACACCTATTGGATGCACAAGATTGGTTAAAAATCCTAATTGGACAAGAATACGCCTAGGGAGGACGATAATGACCTAATTGATCATCCAATGACACAAACACACCTATTGGATGCACAAGATTGGTTAAAAACCTTAATTGGACAAGAATAAGCCTATGGAGGACGAAAATGACCTAATTGATCATCCAATGACACAAACCCACCTATTGGATGCTCAAGATTGGTTAAAAACCCTAATTGGACAAGAATATGCTTAGGGAGGACGAAAATGACCTAAATGTTAATCCAATGACACAAATGAACTTATTGGATGCAAAAGATTGGTTAAAAACCCTAATTGGACAAGAATAAGCCTAGGGAGGATCAAAATGACCTAATTGATCATCCAATGACACAAACACACCTATTGGATGCACAAGATTGGTTAAAAACCCTAATTGGACAAGAATATGACTAGGGAGGACGAAAATGACCTAAATGTTAATTTAATGACACAAATGAACTTATTGGATGCACAAGATTGATTAAAAACCCTAATTGGACAAGAATAAGCCTAGGGAGGATCAAAATGACCTAATTGATCATCCAATAACACAAACACACCTATTGGATGCACAAGATTGGTTAAAAACCCTAATTGGACAAGAATAAACCTAAGGAGGACGAAAATGACCTAATTGATCATCCAATGACACAAACACACCTATTGGATGCACAAGATTGGTTAAAAACCCTAATTGGACAAGAATAAGCCTAGGGAGGAAGAAAATGACCTAATTGATCATCCAATGACACAAACACACCTATTGGATGCACAAGATTGGTTAAAAACCCTAATTGGACAAGAATAAGCATAGGGAGGACGAAAATGACCTAATTGATCATCCAATGACACAAACACACCTATTGGATGCACAAGATTGGTTAAAAACCCTAATTGGACAAGAATAAGCCTAGGGAGGAAGAAAATGACCTAAATTATCATCCAATGACACAAACACACCTATTGGATGCACAAGATTGGTTAAAAACCCTAATTGGACAAGAATATGACTTGGGAGGACGAAAATGACCTAAATGTTAATCCAATGACACAAATGAACCTATTGGATGCACAAGATTGGTTAAAAACCTTAATTGGTCGAGAATAAGCCTCGGGAGGGCGAAAATGACCTAATTGATCATCCAATGACACAAACACACCTATTAAATGCACAAGATTGGTTAAAAACCCTAATTGGACAAGAATAAGCCTAGGGAGGAAGAAAATGACCTAAATTATCATCCAATGATACAAACACACCTATTGGATGCACAAGATTGGTTAAAAACCCTAATTGGATAAGAATATCACTAGGGAGGATGAAAATGACCTAAATGTTAATCCAATGACACAAATGAACTTATTGGATGCACAAGATTGGTTAAAAACCCTAATTGGACAAGAATAAGCATAGGGAGGATCAAAATGACCTAATTGATCATCCAATGACACAAACACACCTATTGGATGCACAAGATTGGTTAAAAACCCTAATTGGACAAGAATATGCCTAGGGAGGACGAAAATGACCTAAATGTTAATCCAATGACACAAATGAACTTATTGGATGCACAAGTTTGGTTAAAAACCCTAATAGGACAAGAATAAGCCTAGGGAGGTTCAAAATGACATAATTGATCATCCAATGACACAAACACACCTATTGGATGCACAAGATTGGTTAGAAACCCTAATTGGACAAGAATAAGCCTAGGGAGGACGAAAATGACCTAATTGATCATCCAATGACACAAACACACCTATTGGATGCACAAATTGGTTAAAAACCCTAATTGAACATGAATAAGCCTAGGGAGGACGAAAATGACCTAATTTATCATCCAATGACACAAACACACCTATTGGATGCACAAGATTGGTTAAAAACCCTAATTGGATAAGAATATGACTAGGGAGGACGAAAATGACCTAAATGTTAATCCAATGACACAAATGAACCTATTGGATGCAGAAGATTGGTTAAAAACCCTAATTGGTCGAGAAGAAGCTTGGGGAGGACGAAAATGACCTAATTGATCAACCAAAGACACAAACACACATATTTGATGCACAAGATGTGTTAAAAACCCTAATTGGACAAGAATAAGCCTAGGGAGGACGAAAATGACCTAATTGATCATCCAATGACACAAACACACCTATTGGATGCACAAGATTGGTTAAAAACCCTAATTGGACAAGAATAAGTGTAGGGAGGACGAAAATGACCTAATTGATCATCCAATGACACAAACACACCTATTGGATGCACAAGATTGGTTAAAAACCCTAATTGGACAAGAATAAGCCTAGGGAGGACGAAAATGACCTAATTGATCATCCAATGACACAAACACACCTATTGGATGCACAAGATTGGTTAAAATCCCTAATTGGACAAGAATACGCCTAGGGAGGACGAAAATGACCTAATTGATCATCCAATGACACAAACACACCTATTGGATGCACAAGATTGGTTAAAAACCCTAATTGGACAAGAATAAGCCTAGGGAGGACGAAAATGACCTAATTGATCATCCAATGACACAAACACACCTATTGGATGCACAAGATTGGTTAAAAACCCTAATTGGACAAGAATAAGCCTAGGGAGGACGAAAATGACCTAATTGATCATCCAATGACACAAACACACCAATTGGATGCACAAGATTGGTTAAAAACCCTAGTTGGACAAGAACATGCCTAGGGAGGACGAAAATGACCAAAATATTAATTCAATGACACAAACAAAGTTATTGGATGCACAAGATTGGTTAAAAACCCTAATTGGACAAGAATAAGCCTAGGGAGGACGAAAATGACCTAATTGATCATCCAATGACACAAACACACCTATTGGATGCACAAGATTGGTTAAAAACCCTAATTGGACAAGAATAAGCCTAGGGAGGACGAAAATGACCTAATTGATCATCCAATGACACAAACAAACCTATTGGATGAACAAGATTGGTTAAAAATCCTAATTGGACAAGAATAAGCCTAGGGAGGACGAAAATGACCTAATTGATCATCCAATGACACAAACACACCTATTGGATGCACAAGATTGGTTAAAAACCCTAATTGGACAAGAATATGACTAGGGAGAACGAAAATGACCTAAATGTTAATCCAATGACACAAATGCACCTACTGGATGCACAAGATTGGTTAAAAACCCTAATTGGTCGAGAATAAGCCTCGGGAGGGCGAAAATGACCTAATTGATCATCCAATGACACAAACACATCTATTGGATGCACAAGATTGGTTAAAAACCCTAATTGGACAAGAATAAGCCTAGGGAGGACGAAAATGACCTAATTGATCATCCAATGACACAAACCCACCTATTGGATGCTCAAGATTGGTTAAAAACCCTAATTGGACAAGAATATGACTAGGGAGGACGAAAATGACCTAAATGTTAATCCAATGACACAAATGAACTTATTGGATGCACAAGATTGGTTAAAAACCCTAATTGGACAAGAATAAGCCTAGGGAGGATCAAAATGACGTAATTGATCATCCAATGACACAAACACACGTATTGGATGCACAAGATTGCTTAAAAACCCTAATTGGACAAAAATAAGCCTAGCGAGGAAGAAAATTACCTAATTGATCATCCAATGACACAAACACACCTATTGGATGCACAAGATTGGTTAAAAATCCTAATTGGACAAGAATATGCCTAGGGAGGAAGAAAATGACCTAAATTATCATCCAATGACACAAACACACCTATTGGATGCACAAGATTGGTTAAAAACCCTAATTGGATAAGAATATGACTAGGGAGGATGAAAATGACCTAAATGTTAATCCAATGACACAAATGAACTTATTGGATGCACAAGATTGGTTAAAAACCCTAATTGGACAAGAATAAGCATAGGGAGGATCAAAATGACCTAATTGATCATCCAATGACACAAACACACCTATTGGATGCACAAGATTGGTTAAAAACCGTAATTGGACAAGAATATGCCAAGGGAGGACGAAAATGACCTAAATGTTAATCCAATGACACAATTGAACTTATTGGATGCACAAGTTTGGTTAAAAACCCTAATAGGACAAGAATAAGCCTAGGGAGGATCAAAATGACATAATTGATCATCCAATGACACAAACACACCTATTGGATGCACAAGATTGGTTAGAAACCCTAATTGGACAAGAATAAGCCTAGGGAGGAAGAAAATGACCTAATTGATCATCCAATGACACAAACACACCTATTGGATGCACAAGATTGGTTAAAAACCCTAATTGGTCAAGAATAAGCCTAGGGAGGACGAAAATGACCTAATTGATCATCGAATGACACAAACACACCTATTGGATGCACAAATTGGTTAAAAACCCTAATTGAACATGAATAAGCCTAGGGAGGACGAAAATGACCTAATTTATCATCCAATGACACAAACACACCTATTGGATGCACAAGATTGGTTAAAAACCCTAATTGGATAAGAATATGACTAGGGAGGACGAAAATGACCTAAATGTTAATCCAATGACACAAATGAACCTATTGGATGCAGAAGATTGGTTAAAAACCCTAATTGGTCGAGAAGAAGCTTGGGGAGGACGAAAATGACCTAATTGATCAACCAAAGACACAAACACACGTATTTGATGCACAAGATGTGTTAAAAACCCTAATTGGACAAGAATAAGCCTAGGGAGGACGAAAATGACCTAATTGATCATCCAATGACACAAACAAACCTATTGGATGCACAAGATTGGTTAAAAACCGTAATTGAACAAGAATAAGCCTAGGGAGGACGAAAATGACCTAATTGATCATCCAATGACACAAACACACCTATTAGATGCACAAGATTGGTTAAAAAGCATAATTGAACAAGAATAAGCCTAGGGAGGACGAAAATTAGCTAATTGATCATCCAATGACACAAACACACCTATTGGATGCACAAGATTGGTTAAAAACCCTAATTGGATAAGAATATGACTAGGGAGGACGAAAATGACCTAAATGTTAATCCAATGACACAAATGAACCTATTGGATGCACAAGATTGGTTAAAAACCCTAATTGGTCGAGAATAAGCTTCGGGAGGACGAAAATGACCTAATTGATCATCCAATGCACAAACACACCTATTGGATGCACAAGATTGGTTAAAAACCCTAATTGGACAAGAATAAGCCTAGGGAGGACAAAAATGACCTAATTGATCATCCAATGACACAAACCCACCTATTCGATGCTCAAGATTGGTTAAAAACCCTAATTCGACAAGAATATGACTAGGGAGGACGAAAATGACCTAAATGTTAATCCAATGACACAAATGAACTTATTGGATGCACAAGATTGGTTAAAAACCCTAATTGGACAAGAATATGCCTAGGGAGGACGAAAATGACCTAAATGTTAATCCAATGACACAAATGAACTTATTGGATGCACAAGATTGGTTAAAAACCCTTATAGGACAAGAATAAGCCTAGGGAGGATCAAAATGACATAATTGAACATCCAATGACACAAACACACCTATTGGATGCACAAGATTGGTTAGAAACCCTATTTGGACAAGAATAAGCCAAGGGAGGAAGAAAATGACCTAATTGATCATCCAATGACATCAACACACCTATTGGATGCACAAGATTGGTTAAAAACCCTAATTGGACAAGAATAAGCCTAGGGAGGACGAAAATGACCTAATTGATCATCCAATGACACAAACACACCTATTGGATGCACAAATTGGTTAAAAACCCTAATTGATCATGAATAAGCCTAGGGAGGACGAAAATGACCTAATTTATCATCCAATGACACAAACACACCTATTGGATGCACAAGATTGGTTAAAAACCCTAATTGGATAAGAATATGACTAGGGAGGACGAAAATGACCTAAATGTTAATCCAATGACACAAACAAACCTATTGGATGCAGAAGATTGGTTAAAAACCGTAATTGAACAAGAATAAGCCTAGGGAGGACGAAAATGACCTAATTGATCATCCAATGACACAAACACACCAATTAGATGCACAAGATTGGTTAAAAAGCATAATTGAACAAGAATAAGCCTAGGGAGGACGAAAATTACCTAATTGATCATCCAATGACACAAACACACCTATTGGATGCACAAGATTGGTTAAAAACCCTAATTGGATAAGAATATGACTAGGGAGGACGAAAATGACCTAAATGTTAATCCAATGACACAAATGAACCTATTGGATGCACAAGATTGGTTAAAAACCCTAATTGGTCGAGAATAAGCTTCGGGAGGACGAAAATGACCTAATTGATCATCCAATGACACAAACACACCTATTGGATGCCCAAGATTGGTTAAAAACCCTAATTGGATAAGAATATGACTAGGGAGCACGAAAATGACCTAAATGTTAATCCAATGACACAAATGAACCTATTGGATGCACAAGATTGGTTAAAAACCCTAATTGGTCGAGAATAAGCTTCGGGAGGACGAAAATGACCTAATTGATCATCCAATGACACAAACACACCTATTGGATGCACAAGATTGGTTAAAAACCCTAATTGGACAAGAATATGCCTAGGGAGGACGAAAATGACCTAAATGTTAATCCAATGACACAAATGAACTTATTGGATGCACAAGATTGGTTAAAAACCCTTATTGGACAAGAATAAGCCTAGGGAGGATCAAAATGACGTAATTGATCATCCAATGACACAAACACACGTATTGGATGCACAAGATTGGTTAAAAACCGTATTTGGACAAGAATAAGCCTAGGGAGGAAGAAAATTACCTAATTGATCATCCAATGACACAAACACACCAATTGGATGCACAAGATTGGTTAAAAACCCTAATTGGACAAGAATAAGCCTAGGGAGGATCAAAATGACGTAATTGATCATCCAATGACACAAACACACGTATTGGATGCACAAGATTGGTTAAAAACCCTAATTGGAGAAGAATAAGCCTAGGGAGGAAGAAAATTACCTAATTGATCATCCAATGATACAAACACACCCATTGGATGCACAAGATTGGTTAAAAACCCTAATCGGACAAGAATATGTCTAGGGAGGACGAAAATGACCTAAATGTTAATTCAATGACAGAAATGAACTTATTGGATGCACAAGATTGGTTAAAAACCCTAATTGGACAAGAATAAGCCTAGGGTGGATCAAAATGATCTAATTGATCATCCAATGACACAAACACACCTATTGGATGCACAAGATTGGTTAAAAACCCTAATTGGACAAGAATAAGCCTAGGGAGGACGAAAATGACCTAATTGATCATCCAATGACACAAACAAACCTATTGGATGCACAAGATTGGTTAAAAACCCTAATTGAACAAGAATAAGCCAAGGGAGGACGAAAATGACCTAATTGATCATCCAATGACACAAACACACCTAATGGATGCACAAGATTGGTTAAAAACCCTAATTGGACAAGAATACGCCTAGGGAGGACTATAATGACCTAATGGATCATCCAATGACACAAACACACCTATTGGATGCACAAGATTGGTTAAAAACCCTAATTGGACAAGAATATGACTAGGGAGGACGAAAATGACCTAAATGTTAATCCAATGACACAAATGCACGTATTGGATGCACAAGATTGGTTAAAAACCCTAATTGGTCGAGAATAAGCCTCGGGAGGGCGAAAATGACCTAATTGATCATCCAATGACACAAACACACCTATTGGATGCACAAGATTGGTTAAAAACCCTAATTGGACAAGAATAAGCCTAGGGAGGATCAAAATGACCTAATTGATCATCCAATGACTCAAACACACCTATTGGATGCACAAGATTGGTTAAAAACCCTAATTGGACAAGAATATGCCTAGGAAGGACGAAAATGACCTAAATGTTAATCCAATGACACAAATGAACTTATTGGATGCACAAGATTGGTTAAAAACCCTAATTGGACAAGAATAAGCCTAGGGAGGATCAAAATGACGTAATTGATCATCCAATGACACAAACACACGTATTGGATGCACAAGATTGGTTAAAAACCCTAATTGGACAAGAATAAGCCTAGGGAGGAAGAAAATTACCTAATTGATCATCCAATGACACAAACACACCAATTGGATGCACAAGATTGGTTAAAAACCCTAATTGAACAAGAATAAGCCTAGGGAGGATCAAAATGACGTAATTGATCATCCAATGACACAAACACACGTATTGGTTGCACAAGATTGGTTAAAAACCCTAATTGGAGAAGAATAAGCCTAGGGAGGAAGAAAATTACCTAATTGATCATCCAATGATACAAACACACCCATTGGATGCACAAGATTGGTTAAAAACCCTAATTGGACAAGAATATGTCTAGGGAGGACGAAAATGACCTAAATGTTAATTCAATGACAGAAATGAACTTATTGGATGCACAAGATTGGTTAAAAACCCTAATTGGACAAGAATAAGCCTAGGGTGGATCAAAATGATCTAATTGATCATCCAATGACACAAACACACCTATTGGATGCACAAGATTGGTTAAAAACCCTAATTGGACAAGAATAAGCCTAGGGAGGACGAAAATGACGTAATTGATCATCCAATGACACAAACACACCTATTGGATGCACAAGATTGGTTAAAAATCCTAATTGGACAAGAATACGCCTAGGGAGGACGATAATGACCTAATTGATCATCCAATGACACAAACACACCTATTGGATGCACAAGATTGGTTAAAAACCTTAATTGGACAAGAATAAGCCTATGGAGGACGAAAATGACCTAATTGATCATCCAATGACACAAACCCACCTATTGGATGCTCAAGATTGGTTAAAAACCCTAATTGGACAAGAATATGCCTAGGGAGGACGAAAATGACCTAAATGTTAATCCAATGACACAAATGAACTTATTGGATGCACAAGATTGGTTAAAAACCCTAATTGGACAAGAATAAGCCTAGGGAGGATCAAAATGACCTAATTGATCATCCAATGACACAAACACACCTATTGGAAGCACAAGATTGGTTAAAAACCCTAATTGGACAAGAATAAGCCTAGGGAGGACGAAAATGACCTAATTGATCATCCAATGACACAAACACACCTATTGGATGCACAATATTGGTTAAAAACCCTAATTGGACAAGAATATGCCTAGGGAGGACGAAAATGACCTAAATGTTAATCCAATAACACAAATGAACTTATTAGATGTACAAGATTGGTTAAAAACCCTAATTGAACAAGAATAAGCCTAGGGAGGACGAAAATGACCTAATTGATCATCCAATGACACAAACACACCTATTGGATGCACAAGATTGGTTAAAAACCCTAATTGGACAAGAATATGCCTAGGGAGGACGAAAATGACCTAAATGTTAATCCAATGACACAACTCAACTTATTGGATGCACAAGATTGGTTAAAAACCCTAATTGGACAAGAATAAGCCTAGGGAGGACGAAAATGACCTAATTGATCATCTAATGACTCAAACACACCTATTAGATGCACAAGATTGGTTAAAAACCCTAATTGGACAAGAATAAGCCTAAGGAGGACGAAAATGACCTAATTGATCATCCAATGACACAAACACACCTATTGGATGCACAAGATTGGTTAAAAACCCTAATTGGACAAGAATAAGCCTAGTGAGGACGAAAATGACCTAATTGATCATCCAATGACACAAACACACCTATTCGAAGCACAAGATTGGTTAAAAACCCTAGTTGGACAAGAATATGCCTAGGGAGGACGAAAATGACCTAATTGATCATCCAATGACACAAATGAACTTATTGGATGCACAAGATTGGTTAAAAACCCTAATTGGACAAGAATAAGCATAGAAAGGACGAAAATGTCCTAATTGATCATCCAATGACACAAACACACCTATTGGATGCACAAGATTGGTTAAAAACCCTAATTGGACAAGAATATGCCTAGGGAGGACGAAAATGACCTAAATGTTAATCCAATGACACAAATGAACTTATTGGATGCACAAGATTGGTTAAAAACCCTAATTGGACAAGAATAAGCCTAGGGAGGACGAAAATGACCTAATTGATCATCCAATGACACAAACACACCTATTGGATGCACAAGATTGGTCAAAAACCCTAATTGGACAAGAATATGCCTAGGGAGGACGAAAATGACCTAAATATTAATTCAATGACATAAACAAACTTATTGGATGCACAAGATTGGTTAAAAATCCTAATTGGGCAAGAATAAGCCTAGGGAGGATGAAAATGACCTAATTGATCATCCAATGACACAAACACACCTATTGGATGCACAAGATTGGTTAAAAACCCTAATTGGACAAGAATATGCCTAGGGAGGACGAAAATGACCTAAATGTTAATCCAATGACACAAATGAACTTATTGGATGCACAAACCCTAATTGGACAAGAATAAGCCTAGGGAGGACGTAAATGACCTAAATATTAATTCAATGACATAAACAAACTTATTGGATGCACAAGATTGGTTAAAAACCCTAATTGGACAAGAATAAGCCTAGGGAGGACGAAAATGACCTAATTGATCATCCAATGACACAAACACACCTATTGGATGCACAAGATTGGTTAAAAAGCATAATTGAACAAGAATAAGCCTAGGGAGGATGAAAATTACCTAATTGATCATCCAATGACACAAACACACCTATTGGATGCAGAAGATTGGTTAAAAACCCTAATTGGATAAGAATATGACTAGGGAGGACGAAAATGACCTAAATGTTAATCCAATGACACAAATGAACCTATTGGATGCACAAGATTGGTTAAAAACCCTAATTGGTCGAGAATAAGCTTCGGGAGGATGAAAATGACCTAATTGATCATCCAATGACACAAACACACCTATTGGATGCACAAGATTGGTTAAAAACCCTAATTGGACAAGAATATGACTAGGGAGGACGAAAATGACCTAAATGTTAATTTAATGACACAAATGAACTTATTGGATGCACAAGATTGATTAAAAACCCTAATTGGTCGAGAATAAGCCTCGGGAGGGCGAAAATGACCTAATTGATCATCCAATGACACAAACACACCTATTGGATGCACAAGATTGGTTAAAAACCCTAATTGGACAAGAATAAGCCTAGGGAGGAAGAAAATGACCTAAATTATCATCCAATGACACAAACAAACCTATTGGAAGCATAAGATTGGTTAAAAACCCTAATTGGATAAGAATATGACTAGGGATGATGAAAATGACCTAAATGTTAATCCAATGACACAAATGAACTTATTGGATGCACAAGATTGGTTAAAAACCCTAATTGGACAAGAATAAGCATAGGGAGGATCAAAATGACCTAATTGATCATCCAATGACACAAACACACCTATTGGATACACAAGATTGGTTAAAAACCCTAATTGGACAAGAATATGCCTAGGGAGGACGAAAATGACCTAAATGTTAATCCAATGACACAAATGAACTTATTGGATGCACAAGTTTGGTTAAAAACCCTAATAGGACAAGAATAAGCCTAGGGAGGATCAAAATGACCTAATTGATCATCCAATGACACAAACACACCTATTGGATGCACAAGATTGGTTAGAAACCCTAATTGGACAAGAATAAGCCTAGGGAGGAAGAAAATGACCTAATTGATCATCCAATGACACAAACACACCTATTGGATGCCCAAGATTGGTTAAAAACCCTAATTGGACAAGAATAAGCCTAGGGAGGACGAAAATGACCTAATTGATCATCCAATGACACAAACACACCTATTGGATGCACAAGATTGGTTAAAAAGCATAATTGAACAAGAATAAGCCTAGGGAGGACGAAAATTACCTAATTGATCATCCAATGACACAAACACACCTATTGGATGCACAAGATTGGTTAAAAACCCTAATTGGATAAGAATATGACTAGGGAGGACGAAAATGACCTAAATGTTAATCCAATGACACAAATGAACCTATTGGATGCACAAGATTGGTTAAAAATCCTAATTGGTCGAGAATAAGCTTCGGGAGGACGAAAATGACCTAATTGATCATCCAATGACATAAACACACCTATTGGATGCACAAGATTGGTTAAAAACCCTAATTGGATAAGAATATGACTAGGGAGCACGAAAATGACCTAAATGTTAATCCAATGACATAAATGAACCTATTGGATGCACAAGATTGGTTAAAAACCCTAATTGGTCGAGAATAAGCTTCGGGAGGACGAAAATGACCTAATTGACGATCCAATGACACAAACACACCTAATGGACGCACAAGATTGGTTAAAAACCTTAATTGGACAAGAATAAGCATAGGGAGGACGAAAATGACCTAATTGATCATCCAATGACACAAACACACCTATTGGATGCTCAAGATTGGTTGAAAACCCTAATTGGACAAGAATATGTCTAGGGAGGACGAAAATGACCTAAATGTTAATCCAATGACACAAATGAACTTATTGGATGCACAAGATTGGTTAAAAACCCTAATTGGACAAGAATAAGCGTAGGGAGGATCAAAATGACGTAATTGATCATCCAATGACACAAACGCACGTATTGGATGCACAAGATTGGTTAAAAACCCTAATTGGATAAGAATAATCCTAGGGAGGAAGAAAATTACTTAATTGATCATCCAATGATACAAACACACCCATTGGATGCACAAGATTGGTTAAAAACCCTAATTGGACAAGAATATGTCTAGGGAGGACGAAAATGACCTAAATGTTAATTCAATGACAGAAATGAACTTATTGGATGCACAAGATTGGTTAAAAACCCTAATTGGACAAGAATAAGCCTAGGGTGGATCAAAATGATCTAATTGATCATCCAATGACACAAACACACCTATTGGATGCACAAGATTGGTTAAAAACCCTAATTGGACAAGAATAAGCCTAGGGAGGACGAAAATGACGTAATTGATCATCCAATGACACAAACACACCTATTGGATGCACAAGATTGGTTAAAAATCCTAATTGGACAAGAATACGCCTAGGGAGGACGATAATGACCTAATTGATCATCCAATGACACAAACACACCTATTGGATGCACAAGATTGGTTAAAAACCTTAATTGGACAAGAATAAGCCTATGGAGGACGAAAATGACCTAATTGATCATCCAATGACACAAACCCACCTATTGGATGCTCAAGATTGGTTAAAAACCCTAATTGGACAAGAATATGCCTAGGGAGGACGAAAATGACCTAAATGTTAATCCAATGACACAAATGAACTTATTGGATGCAAAAGATTGGTTAAAAACCCTAATTGGACAAGAATAAGCCTAGGGAGGATCAAAATGACCTAATTGATCATCCAATGACACAAACACACCTATTGGATGCACAAGATTGGTTAAAAATCCTAATTGGACAAGAATACGCCTAGGGAGGACGATAATGACCTAATTGATCATCCAATGACACAAACACACCTATTGGATGCACAAGATTGGTTAAAAACCTTAATTGGACAAGAATAAGCCTATGGAGGACGATAATGACCTAATTGATCATCCAATGACACAAACACACCTATTGGATGCACAAGATTGGTTAAAAACCTTAATTGGACAAGAATATGACTAGGGAGGACGAAAATGACCTAAATGTTAATCCAATGACACAAATGCACCTATTGGATGCACAAGATTGGTTAAAAACCCTAATTGGACAAGAATATGACTAGGGAGGACGAAAATGACCTAAATGTTAATCCAATGACACAAATGCACCTATTGGATGCACAAGATTGGTTAAAAACCCTAATTGGTCGAGAATAAGCCTCGGGAGGGCGAAAATGACCTAATTGATCATCCAATGACACAAACACACCTATTGGATGCACAAGATTGGTTAAAAACCCTAATTGGACAAGAATAAGCCTAGGGAGGACGAAAATGACCTAATTGATCATCCAATGACACAAACCCACCTATTGGATGCTCAAGATTGGTTAAAAACCCTAATTGGACAAGAATATGACTAGGGAGGACGAATATGACCTAAATGTTAATCCAATGACACAAATGAACTTATTGGATGCACAAGATTGGTTAAAAACCCTAATTGGACAAGAATAAGCCTAGGGAGGATCAAAATGACCTAATTGATCATCCAATGACACAAACACACCTATTGGATGCACAAGATTGGTTAAAAACCCTAATTGGACAAGAATATGCCTAGGGAGGACGAAAATGACCTAAATGTTAATCCAATGACACAAATGAACTTATTGGATGCACAAGATTGGTTAAAAACCCTAATTGGACAAGAATAAGCCTAGGGAGGATCACAATGACGTAATTGATCATCCAATGACACAAACACACCTATTAGATGCACAAGATTGGTTAAAAACCCTAATTGGACAAGAATAAGTCTATGGAGGACGAAAATGACCTAATTGATCATCCAATGACACAAACAAACCTGTTGGATGCACAAGATTGGTTAAAAACCCTAATTGAACAAGAATAAGCCTAGGGAGGACGAAAATGACCTAATTGATCATCCAATGACATAAACACACCTATTGGATGCACAAGATTGGTTAAAAACCCTAATTGGACAAGAATAAGCCTAGGGAGGACGAAAATGACCTAATTGATCATCTATTGCCACAAACACACCTATTGGATGCACAAGATTGGTTAAAAACCCTAATTGGACAAGAATATGCCTAGGGAGCACGAAAATGACCTAATTGATCATCCAATGACACAAACACACCTATTGGATGCACAAGATTGGTTAAAAACCCTAATTGGACAAGAATAAGCGTAGGGAGAACGAAAATGACCTAAATGTTAATCCAATGACACAACTCAACTTATTGGATGCAAAAGATTGGTTAAAAACCCTAATTGGACAAGAATATGCCTAGGGAGGACGAAAATGACCTAATTGATCATCCAATGACACAAACACACCTATTGGATGCACAAGATTGGTTAAAAACCCAAATTGGACAAGAATAAGCCTAGGGAGGACGAGAATGACCTAATTGATCATCCAATGACACAAACACACCTATTGGATGCACAAGATGGTTAAAAACCCTAATTGGACAAGAATAAGCCTAGGGAGGACGAAAATGACCTAATTGATCATCCAATGACACAAACACACCTATTGGATGCACAAGATTGGTTAAAAACCCTAATTGGACAAGAATATGCCTAGGGAGGACGAAAATGACCTAAATGTTAATCCAATGACACAAATGAACTTATTGGATGCACAAGTTTGGTTAAAAACCCTAATAGGACAAGAATAAGCCTAGGGAGGATCAAAATGACATAATTGATCATCCAATGACACAAACACACCTATTGGTTGCACAAGATTGGTTAGAAACCCTAATTGGACAAGAATAAGCCTAGGGAGGAAGAAAATTACCTAATTGATCATCCAATGACACAAACACACCAATTGGATGCACAAGATTGGTTAAAAACCCTAATTGGACAAGAATAAGCCTAGGGAGGATCAAAATGACGTAATTGATCATCCAATGACACAAACACACGTATTGGATGCACAAGATTGGTTAAAAACCCTAATTGGAGAAGAATAAGCCTAGGGAGGAAGAAAATTACCTAATTGATCATCCAATGATAGAAACACACCCATTGGATGCACAAGATTGGTTAACAACCCTAATTGGACAAGAATATGTCTAGGGAGGACGAAAATGACCTAAATGTTAATTCAATGACAGAAATGAACTTATTGGATGCACAAGATTGGTTAAAAACCCTAATTGGACAAGAATAAGCCTAGGGAGGAAGAAAATTACCTAATTGATCATCCAATGACACAAACACACCAATTGGATGCACAAGATTGGTTAAAAACCCTAATTGGACAAGAATAAGCCTAGGGAGGATCAAAATGACGTAATTGATCATCCAATGACACAAACACACGTATTGGATGCACAAGATTGGTTAAAAACCCTAATTGGAGAAGAATAAGCCTAGGGAGGAAGAAAATGACCTAATTGATCATCCAATGATACAAACACACCCATTGGATGCACAAGATTGGTTAAAAACCCTAATTGGACAAGAATATGTCTAGGGAGGACGAAAATGACCTAAATGTTAATTCAATGACAGAAATGAACTTATTGGATGCACAAGATTGGTTAAAAACCCTAATTGGAGAAGAATAAGCCTAGGGAGGAAGAAAATTACCTAATTGATCATCCAATGATACAAACACACCCATTGGATGCACAAGATTGGTTAACAACCCTAATTGGACAAGAATATGTCTAGGGAGGACGAAAATGACCTAAATGTTAATTCAATGACAGAAATGAACTTATTGGATGCACAAGATTGGTTAAAAACCCTAATTGGACAAGAATAAGCCTAGGGTGGATCAAAATGATCTAATTGATCATCCAATGACACAAACACACCTATTGGATGCACAAGATTGGTTAAAAACCCTAATTGGACAAGCATAAGCCTAGGGAGGACGAAAATGACCTAATTGATCATTCAATGACACAAAGAAACCTATTGGATGCACAAGATTGGTTAAAAACCCTAATTGAACAAGAATAAGCCTAGGGAGGACGAAAATGACCTAATTGATCATCCAATGACACAAACACACCTATTGGATGCACAAGATTGGTTAAAAATCCTAATTGGACAAGAATACGCCTAGGGAGGACGATAATGACCTAATTGATCATCCAATGACACAAACACACCTATTGGATGCACCAGATTGGTTAAAAACCCTAATTGGATAAGTATATGACTAGGGAGGATGAAAATGACCTAAATGTTAATCCAATGACACAAATGAACTTATTGGATGCACAAGATTGGTTAAAAACCCTAATTGGACAAGAATAAGCATAGGGAGGATCAAAATGACCTAATTGATCATCCAATGACACAAACACACCTATTGGATGCACAAGATTGGTTAAAAACCCTAATTGGACAAGAATATGCCTAGGGAGGACGAAAATGACCTAAATGTTAATCCAATGACACAAATGAACTTATTGGATGCACAAGTTTGGTTAAAAACCCTAATTGGACAAGAATAAGCATAGGGAGGATCAAAATGACATAATTGATCATCCAATGACACAAACACACCTATTGGATGCACAAGATTGGTTAAAAACCCTAATTGGACAAGAATAAGCCTAGGGAGGACGAAAATGACCTAATTGATCATCCAATGACACAAACACACCTATTGGATGCACAAGATTGGTTAAAAACCCTAATTGTAAAAGAATAAGCCTAGGGAGGACGAAATTGACCTAAATGTTAATTTAATGACACAAACGAACTTATTGGATGCACAACATTGGTTAAAAACCCTAATTGGACAAGAAGAAGCCTAGGGAGGACGAAAATGACCTAATTGATCATCCAATGACACAAACACACCTATTGGATGCACAACATTGGTTAAAAACCCTAATTGGACAAGAATAAGCCTAGGGAGGACGAAAATGACCTAATTGATCATCCAATGACACAAACAAACCTATTGGATGCACAAGATTGGTTAAAAACCCTAATTGAACAAGAATAAGCATAGGGAGGACGAAAATGACCTAATTGATCATCCAATGACACAAACACACCTATTGGATGCACAAGATTGGTTAAAAATCCTAATTGGACAAGAATACGCCTAGGGAGGACGAAAATGACCTAATTGATCATCCAATGACACAAACACACCTATTGGATGCACAAGATTGGTTAAAAACCTTAATTGGACAAGAATAAGCCTATGGAGGACGAAAATGACCTAATTGATCATCCAATGACACAAACCCACCTATTGGATGCTCAAGATTGGTTAAAAACCCTAATTGGACAAGAATATGCCTAGGGAGGACGAAAATGACCTAAATGTTAATCCAATGACACAAATGAACTTATTGGATGCAAAAGATTGGTTAAAAACCCTAATTGGACAAGAATAAGCCTAGGGAGGATCAAAATGACCTAATTGATCATCCAATGACACAAACACACCTATTGGATGCACAAGATTGGTTAAAAACCCTAATTGGACAAGAATACGCCTAGGGAGGACGATAATGACCTAATTGATCATCCAATGACACAAACACACCTATTGGATGCACAAGATTGGTTAAAAACCTTAATTGGACAAGAATATGACTAGGGAGGACGAAAATGACCTAAATGTTAATCCAATGACACAAATGCACCTATTGGATGCACAAGATTGGTTAAAAACCCTAATTGGTCGAGAATAAGCCTCGGGAGGGCGAAAATGACCTAATTGATCATCCAATGACACAAACACACCTATTGGATGCACAAGATTGGTTAAAAACCCTAATTGGACAAGAATAAGCCTAGGGAGGACGAAAATGACCTAATTGATCATCCAATGACACAAACCCACCTATTGGATGCTCAAGATTGGTTAAAAACCCTAATTGGACAAGAATATGACTAAGGAGGACGAAAATGACCTAAATGTTAATCCAATGACACAAATGAACTTATTGGATGCACAAGATTGGTTAAAAACCCTAATTGGACAAGAATAAGCCTATGGAGGATCAAAATGACCTAATTGATCATCCAATGATACAAACACACCTATTGGATGCACAAGATTGGTTAAAAACCCTAATTGGACAAGAATATGCATAGGGAGGACGAAAATGACCTAAATGTTAATCCAATGACACAAATGAACTTTTGGATGCACAAGATTGGTTAAAAACCCTAATTGGACAAGAATAAGCCTAGGGAGGATCAAAATGACGTAATTGATCATCCAATGACACAAACACACGTATTGGATGCACAGGATTGGTTAAAAACCCTAATTGGACAAGAATAAGCCTAGGGAGGAAGAAAATTACCTAATTGATCATCCAATGACACAAACACACCTATTGGATGCACAAGATTGGTTAAAAACCCAAATCGGACAAGAATATGCCTAGGGAGGAAGAAAATGACCTAAATTATCATCCAATGACACAAACACACCAATTGGATGCACAAGATTGGTTAAAAACCCTAATTGGATAAGATTATGACTAGGGAGGATGAAAATGACCTAAATGTTAATCCAATGACACAAATGAACTTATTGGATGCACAAGATTGGTTAAAAACCCTAATTGGACAAGAATAAGCATAGGGAGGATCAAAATGACCTAATTGATCATCCAATGACACAAACACACCTATTGGATACACAAGATTGGTTAAAAACCCTAATTGGACAAGAATATGCCTAGGGAGGACGAAAATGACCTAAATGTTAATCCAATGACACAAATGAACTTATTGGATGCACAAGTTTGGTTAAAAACCCTAATAGGACAAGAATAAGCCTAGGGAGGATCAAAATGACATAATTGATCATCCAATGACACAAACACACCTATTGGATGCACAAGATTGGTTAGAAACCCTAATTGGACAAGAATAAGCCTAGGGAGGAAGAAAATGACCTAATTGATCATCCAATGACACAAATACACCTATTGGATGCACTAGATTGGTTAAAAACCCTAATTGGACAAGAATAAGCCTAGGGAGGAAGAAAATGACCTAATTGATCATCCAATGACACAAACACACCTATTGGATGCACAAGATTGATTAAAAACCCTAATTGGACAAGAATAAGCCTAGGGAGGACGAAAATGACCTAATTGATCATCCAATGACACAAACACACCTATTGGATGCACAAGATTGGTTAAAAACCCTAATTGGACAAGAATAAGCCTAGGGAGGACGAAAAAGACCTAATTGATCATCCAATGACACAAACACACCTATTGGATGCACAAGATTGGTTAAAAACCCGAATTGGACAAGAATATGCCTAGGGAGGACGAAAATGACCTAAATATTA
Source organism: Cicer pinnatifidum (assembly GCA_037974775.1). Lineage (NCBI taxonomy): Eukaryota > Viridiplantae > Streptophyta > Magnoliopsida > Fabales > Fabaceae > Cicer > Cicer pinnatifidum. Next base: position 106,681 of record JBBPBR010001894.1, on the reverse strand, counting down.
ATTCAATGACACAAACAAACTTATCGGATGCACAAGATTAGTTAAAAACCCTAATTGGACAAGAATAAGCCTAGGGAGGACGAAAATGACCTAATTGATCATCCAATGACACAAACACACCTATTGGATGCACAAGATTGGTTAAAAACCCTAATTGGACCAGAATAAGCCTAGGGAGGACGAAAATGACCTAAATGTTAATCCAATGACACAACTCAACTTATTGGATGCACAAGACTGGTTAAAAACCCTATTGCGCAAGAATAAGCCTAGGGAGGACGAAAATGACCTAATTGATCATCCAATGACACAAACACACCTATTGGATGCACAAGATTGGTTAAAAACCCTAATTGGACAAGAATAAGCCTAGGGAGGACGAAAATGACCTAATTGATCATCCAATAACACTAACACACCTATTGGATGCACAAGATTGGTTAAAAACCCTCGTTGGACAAGAATATGCCTAGCGAGGACGAAAATGACCTAATTGATCATCCAATGACACAAATGAACTTATTGGATGCACAAGATTGGTTAAAAACCCTAGTTGGACAAGAATATGCCTAGAGAGGACGAAAATGATCTAATTGATCATCCAATGACACAAATGAACTTATTGGATGCACAAGATTTGTTAAAAACCCTAATTGGACAAGAATAAGCCTAGGGAGGACGAAAATGACCTAATTGATCATCCAATGACACAAACACACCTATTGGATGCACAAGATTGGTTAAAAACCCTAATTGGACAAGAATAAGCCTAGGGAGGACGAAAATGACCTAATTGATCATCCAATAACACTAACACACCTATTGGATGCACAAGATTGGTTAAAAACCCTCGTTGGACAAGAATATGCCTAGGGAGGACGAAAATGACCTAATTGATCATCCAATGACACAAATGAACTTATTGGATGCACAAGATTGGTTAAAAACCCTAATTGGACAAGAATAAGCCTAGGGAGGACGAAAATGACCTAATTGATCATCCAACGACACAAACACACATATTGGATTCACAAGATTAGTTAAAAACCCTAATTGGACAAGAATATGCCTAGGGAGGACGAAAATGACCTAAATGTTAATCCAATGACACAAATGAACTTATTGGATGCACAAGATTGGTTAAAAACCCTAATTGGACAAGAATAAGCCTAGGGAGGACGAAAATGACCTTAATGTTCATCCAATGACACAAATGAACTTATTGGATGCACAAGATTGGTTAAAAACCCTAATTGGACAAGAATATGCCTAGGGAGGACGAAAATGACCTAAATGTTAATCCAATGACACAAATGAACTTATTGGATGCACAAGATTGGTTAAAAACCCTAATTGGACAAGAATAAGCCTAGGGAGGACGAAAATGACCTAAATGTTAATCCAATGACACAGCTCAACTTATTGGATGCACAAGATTGGTTAAAAACCCTAATTGGACAAGAATAAGCCTATGGAGGACGAAAATGACCCAAATGTTAATCCAATGACACAACTCAACTTATTGGATGCACAAGATTGGTTAAAAACCCTAATTTGACAAGAATATGCCTAGGGAGGACGAAAAAGACCTAATTGATCGTCCAATGACACAAACACACCTATTGGATGCACAAGATTGGTTAAAAACCCTAATTGGACAAGAATAAGCCTAGGGAGGACGAAAATGACCTAATTGATCATCCAATGACACAAACACACCTATTGGATGCACAAGATTGGTTAAAAACCCTAATTGGACAAGAATAAGCCTAGGGAGGACGAAAATGACCTAATTGATCATCCATTGCCACAAACACACTTATTGGATGCACAAGATTGGTTAAAAACCCTAATTGGACAAGAATAAGCCTAGGGAGGACGAAAATGACCTAATTGATCATCCAATGACACAAACACACCTATTGGATGCACAAGATTGGTTAAAAACCCTAATTGGACAAGAATAAGCCTAGGGAGGACGAAAAAGACCTAATTGATCATCCAATGACACAAACACACCTATTAGATGCACAAGAATTGTTAAAAACCCTAATTGGACAAGAATAAGCCTAGGGAGGACGAAAATGACCTAATTGATCATCCAATGACACAAACACACCTATTGGATGCACAAGATTGGTTAAAAACCCTAATTGGACAAGAATAAGCCTAGGGAGGACGAAAATGACCTAATTGATCATCCAATGACACAAACAAACCTATTTGATGCACAAGATTGGTCTAAAACTCTAATTGGACAAGAATATGCCTAGGTAGGATGAAAATTACCTAAATGTTAATCCAATGACACAAATGAACTTATTGGATGCACAAGATTGGTTAAAAACCCTAATTGGACAAGAATAAGCCTAGGGAGGACGAAAATGACCTAATTGATCATCCAATGACACAAACAATCCTATTGGATGCACAAGATTGGTTAAAAACCCTAATTGAACAAGAATAAGCCTAGGGAGGACGAAAATGACCTAATTGATCATCCAATGACACAAACACACCTATTGGATGCACAAGATTGGTTAAAAAGCATAATTGAACAAGAATAAGCCTAGGGAGGATGAAAATTACCTAATTGATCATCCAATGACACAAACACACCTATTGGATGCAGAAGATTGGTTAAAAACCCTAATTGGATAAGAATATGACTAGGGAGGACGAAAATGACCTAAATGTTAATCCAATGACACAAATGAACCTATTGGATGCACAAGATTGGTTAAAAACCCTAATTGGTCGAGAATAAGCTTCGGGAGGACGAAAATGACCTAATTGATCATCCAATGACACAAACACACCTATTGGATGCACAAGATTGGTTAAAAACCCTAATTGGATAAGAATATGACTAGGGAGGACGAAAATGACCTAAATGTTAATCCAATGACACAAATGAACCTATTGGATGCAGAAGACTAGTTAAAAACCCTAATTGGTCGAGAAGAAGCTTCGGGAGGACGAAAATGACTTAATTGATCAACCAAACACACAAACACACCTATTTGATGCACAAGATGTGTTAAAAACCCTAATTGGACAAGAATAAGCCTAGGGAGGACGAAAATGACCTAATTGATCATCCAATGACACAAACAAACCTATTGGATGCACAAGATTGGTTAAAAACCCTAATTGAACAAGAATAAGCCTAGGGAGGATCAAAATGACGTAATTGATCATCCAATGACACAAACACACGTATTGGATGCACAAGATTGGTTAAAAACCCTAATTGGACAAGAATAAGCCTAGGGAGGAAGAAAATTACCTAATTGATCATCCAATGATACAAACACACCCATTGGATGCACAAGATTGGTTAAAAACCCTAATTGGACAAGAATATGTCTAGGGAGGACGAAAATGACCTAAATGTTAATTCAATGACAGAAATGAACTTATTGGATGCACAAGATTGGTTAAAAACCCTAATTGGACAAGAATAAGCCTAGGGTGGATCAAAATGATCTAATTGATCATCCAATGACACAAACACACCTATTGGATGCACAAGATTGGTTAAAAACCCTAATTGGACAAGAATAAGCCTAGGGAGGACGAAAATGACCTAATTGATCAACCAATGACACAAACAAACCTATTGGATGCACAAGATTGGTTAAAAACCCTAATTGAACAAGAATAAGCCTAGGGAGGACGAAAATGACCTAAATGATCATCCAATGACACAAACACACCTATTGGATGCACAAGATTGGTTAAAAACCCTAATTGGACAAGAATACGCCTAGGGAGGACGATAATGACCTAATTGATCATCCAATGACACAAACACACCTATTGGATGCACAAGATTGGTTAAAAACCCTAATTGGACAAGAATATGACTAGGGAGGACGAAAATGACCTAAATGTTAATCCAATGACACAAATGCACCTATTGGATGCACAAGATTGGTTAAAAACCCTAATTGGTCGAGAATAAGCCTCGGGAGGGCGAAAATGACCTAATTGATCATCCAATGACACAAACACACCTATTGGATGCACAAGATTGGTTAAAAACCCTAATTGGACAAGAATAAGCCCAGGGAGGATCAATATGACCTAATTGATCATCCAATGACACAAACACACCTATTGGATGCACAAGATTGGTTAAAAACCCTAATTGGACAAGAATATGCCTAGGGAGGACGAAAATGACCTAAATGTTAATCCAATGACACAAATGAACTTATTGGATGCACAAGATTGGTTAAAAACCCTAATTGGACAAGAATAAGCCTAGGGAGGATCAAAATGACGTAATTGATCATCCAATGACACAAACACACGTATTGGATGCACAAGATTGGTTAAAAACCCTAATTGGACAAGAATAAGCCTAGGGAGGAAGAAAATTACCTAATTGATCATCCAATGACACAAACACACCAATTGGATGCACAAGATTGGTTAAAAACCCTAATTGAACAAGAATAAGCCTAGGGAGGATCAAAATGACGTAATTGATCATCCAATGACACAAACACACGTATTGGTTGCACAAGATTGGTTAAAAACCCTAATTGGAGAAGAATAAGCCTAGGGAGGAAGAAAATTACCTAATTGATCATCCAATGATACAAACACACCCATTGGATGCACAAGATTGGTTAAAAACCCTAATTGGACAAGAATATGTCTAGGGAGGACGAAAATGACCTAAATGTTAATTCAATGACAGAAATGAACTTATTGGATGCACAAGATTGGTTAAAAACCCTAATTGGACAAGAATAAGCCTAGGGAGGAAGAAAATTACCTAATTGATCATCCAATGACACAAACACACCAATTGGATGCACAAGATTGGTTAAAAACCCTAATTGGACAAGAATAAGCCTAGGGAGGATCAAAATGACGTAATTGATCATCCAATGACACAAACACACGTATTGGATGCACAAGATTGGTTAAAAACCCTAATTGGAGAAGAATAAGCCTAGGGAGGAAGAAAATTACCTAATTGATCATCCAATGATAGAAACACACCCATTGGATGCACAAGATTGGTTAACAACCCTAATTGGACAAGAATATGTCTAGGGAGGACGAAAATGACCTAAATGTTAATTCAATGACAGAAATGAACTTATTGGATGCACAAGATTGGTTAAAAACCCTAATTGGACAAGAATAAGCCTAGGGTGGATCAAAATGACGTAATTGATCATCCAATGACACAAACACACGTATTGGATGCACAAGATTGGTTAAAAACCCTAATTGGACAAGAATAAGCCTAGGGAGGAAGAAAATTACCTAATTGATCATCCAATGACACAAACACACCTATTGGATGCACAAGATTGGTTAAAAACCCAAATCGGACAAGAATATGCCTAGGGAGGAAGAAAATGACCTAAATTATCATCCAATGACACAAACACACCTATTGGATGCACAAGATTGGTTAAAAACCATAATTGGATAAGATTATGACTAGGGAGGATGAAAATGACCTAAATGTTAATCCAATGACACAAATGAACTTATTGGATGCACAAGATTGGTTAAAAACCCTAATTGGACAAGAATAAGCATAGGGAGGATCAAAATGACCTAATTGATCATCCAATGACACAAACACACCTATTGGATACACAAGATTGGTTAAAAACCCTAATTGGACAAGAATATGCCTAGGGAGGACGAAAATGACCTAAATGTTAATCCAATGACACAAATGAACTTATTGGATGCACAAGTTTGGTTAAAAACCCTAATAGGACAAGAATAAGCCTAGGGAGGATCAAAATGACATAATTGATCATCCAATGACACAAACACACCTATTGGATGCACAAGATTGGTTAGAAACCCTAATTGGACAAGAATAAGCCTAGGGAGGAAGAAAATGACCTAATTGATCATCCAATGACACAAATACACCTATTGGATGCACTAGATTGGTTAAAAACCCTAATTGGACAAGAATAAGCCTAGGGAGGAAGAAAATGACCTAATTGATCATCCAATGACACAAACACACCTATTGGATGCACAAGATTGATTAAAAACCCTAATTGGACAAGAATAAGCCTAGGGAGGACGAAAATGACCTAATTGATCATCCAATGACACAAACACACCTATTGGATGCACAAGATTGGTTAAAAACCCTAATTGGACAAGAATAAGCCTAGGGAGGACGAAAAAGACCTAATTGATCATCCAATGACACAAACACACCTATTGGATGCACAAGATTGGTTAAAAACCCGAATTGGACAAGAATATGCCTAGGGAGGACGAAAATGACCTAAATATTAATTCAATGACACAAACAAACTTATCGGATGCACAAGATTAGTTAAAAACCCTAATTGGACAAGAATAAGCCTAGGGAGGACGAAAATGACCTAATTGATCATCCATTGCCACAAACACACCTATTGGATGCACAAGATTTGTTAAAAACCCTAATTGGACAAGAATATGCCTAGGGAGGACGAAAATGACCTAAATGTTAATCCAATGACACAACTCAACTTATTGGATGCACAAGATTGGTTAAAAACCCTAATTGGACAAGAATAAGCCTAGGGAGGACGAAAATGACCTAATTGATCATCCAATGACACAAACACACCTATTGGATGCACAAGATTGGTTAAAAACCCTAATTGGACAAGAATAAGCCTAGGGAGGACGAAAATGACCTAATTGATCATCCAATGACACAAACACACCTATTAGATGCACAAGATTGGTTAAAAACCCTAATTGGACAAGAATATGCCTAGGGATGACGAAAATGACCTAAATATTAATTCAATGACACAAACAAAGTTAATGGATGCACAAGATTGGTTAAAAACCTTAATTGGACAAGAATAAGCCTAGGGAGGACGTAAATGACCTAATTGATCATCCAATGTCCCAAACAAACCTATTGGATGCACAAGATTGGTTAAAAACCCTAATTGGACAAGAATAAGCCTAGGGAGGACGAAAAAGACCTAATTGATCATCCAATGACACAAACACACCTATTGGATGCACAAGATTGGTTAAAAACCCTAATTGGACAAGAATAAGCCTAGGGAGGACGAAAACGACCTAATTGATCATCTATTGCCACAAACACACCTATTGGATGCACAAGATTGGTTAAACACCTATTGGTTGCACAAGATTGGTTAAAAACCCTAATTGGACAAGAATAAGCCTAGGGAGGACGAAAATAATCTAATTGATCATCCAATGACACATACACACCTATTGGATGCACAAGATTGGTTAAAAACCCTAATTGGACAAGAATATGCCTAGGGAGGACGAAAATGACCTAAATGTTAATCCAATGACACAAATAAATTTATTGGATGCACTAGATTGGTTAGAAACCCTAATTGGACAAGAATAAGCCTAGGGAGGACGAAAATGACCTAATTGATCATCCAATGACACAAACACACCTATTGGATGCACAAGATTGGTTAAAAACCCTAATTGGACAAGAATAAGCCTAGGGAGGACGAAAACGACCTAATTGATCATCTATTGCCACAAACACACCTATTGGATGCACAAGATTGGTTAAACACCTATTGGTTGCACAAGATTGGTTAAAAACCCTAATTGGACAAGAATAAGCCTAGGGAGGACGAAAATAATCTAATTGATCATCCAATGACACATACACACCTATTGGACGCACAAGATTGGTTAAAAACCCTAATTGGACAAGAATATGCCTAGGGAAGACGAAAATGACCTAAATATTAATTCAATGACACAAACAAACTTATCGGATGCACAAGATTGGCTAAAAACCCTAATTGGACAAGAATAAGCCTAGGGAGGACGAAAATGACCTAATTGATCATCCAATGACACAAACACACCTATAGGATGCAGAAGATTGGTTAAAAACCCTAACTAGACAAGAATATGCCTAGGGAAGACGAAAATGACCTAAATATTAATTCAATGACACAAACAAACTGATCGGATGCACAAGATTGGTTAAAAACCCTAATTGGACAAGAATAAGCCTAGGGAGGACGAAAATGACCGAATTGATCATCCAATGACGCAAACACACCTATTAGATGCACAAGATTGGTTAAAAACCCTAATTGGACAAGAATAAGCCTAGGGAGGACGAAAATGACCTAATTGATCATCCAATGACACAAACACACCTATTGGATGCACAAGATTGGTTAAAAACCCTAATTGGACAAGAATATGCCTAGGGAGGACGAAAATGACCTAATTGATCATCCAATGACACAAACAAACCTATTGGATGAACAAGATTGGTTAAAAACCCTAATTGGACAAGAATATGCCTAGGGAAGACGAAAATGACCTAAATATTAATTCAATGACACAAACAAACTTATCGGATGCACAAGATTGGTTAAAAACCCTAATTGGACAAGAATAAGCCTAGGGAGGACGAAAATGACCTAATTGACCATCCAATGACACAAACACACCTATTGGATGCACAAGATTGGTTAAAAACCCTAATTGGACAAGAATAAGCCTAGGGAGGACGAAAACGACCTAATTGATAATCTATTGCCACAAACACACCTATTGGATGCACAAGATTGGTTAAACACCTATTGGTTGCACAAGATTGGTTAAAAACCCTAATTGGACAAGAATAAGCCTAGGGAGGACGAAAATGACCTAATTGATCATCCAATGACACAAACACACCTATTGGATGCACAAGATTGGTTAAAAACCCTAATTGGACAAGAATATGCCTAGGGAAGACGAAAATGACCTAAATGTTAATCCAATGACATAAATGAACTTATTGGATGCACAAGATTGGTTAAAAACCCTAATTGGACAAGAATAAGCCTAGGGAGGACGAAAATGACCTAATTGATCATCCAATGACACAAACACACCTATTGGATGCACAAGATTGGTTAAAAACCCTAATTGGACAAGAATATGCCTAGGGAGGACGAAAATGACCTAAATGTTAATCCAATGACACAACTCAACCTATTGGATGCACAAGATTGGTTAAAAACCCTAATTGGACAAGAATAAGCCTAGGGAGGACGATAAATGACCTAATTGATCATCCAATGACACAAACACACCTATTGGATGCACAAGATTGGTTAAAAACCCTAATTGGACAAGAATAAGCCTAGGGAGGACGAAAATGACCTAATTGATCATCCAATGACACAAACACACCTATTGGATGCACAAGATTGGTTAAAAACCCTAATTGGACAAGAATAAGCCTAGGGAGGACAACAATGACCTAATTGATCATCCAATGACACAAACACACCTATTGGATGCACAAGAATGGTTAAAAACCCTAATTGGACAAGAATAAGCCTAGGGAGGACGAAAATGACCTAATTGATCATCCAATGACACAAACACACCTATTGGATGCACAAGATTGGTTAAAAACCCTAATTGGACAAGAATAAGCCTAGGGAGGACGAAAATGACCTAATTGATCATCCAATGACACAAACACACCTATTGGATGCACAAGATTGGTTAAAAACCCTAATTGGACAAGAATATGCCTAGGGAGGACGAAAATGACCTAAATGTTAATCCAATGACACAACTCAACTTATTGGATGCACAAGATTGGTTAAAAACTCTAATTGGACAAGAATATGCCTAGGGAGGACGAAAATGACATTAATATTAATTCAATGACACAAACAAAGTTATTGGATGCACAAGATTGGTTAAAAACCCTAATTGGACAAGAATAAGCCTAGGGAGGACGAAAATGACCTAATTGATCATCCAATGACACAAACACACCTATTGGATGCACAAGATTGGTTAAAAACCCTAATTGGACAAGAAAAAGCCTAGGGAGGACGAAAATGACCTAATTGATCATCCAATGACACAAACACACTTATTGGATGCACAAGATTGGTTAATAACCCTAATTGGACAAGAATAAGCCTAGGGAGGACGAAAATGACCTAATTGATCATCCAATGACACAAACACACCTATTGGATGCACAAGATTGGTTAAAAACCCTAATTGGACAAGAATAAGCCTAGGGAGGACGAAAATGACCTAATTGATCTTCCAATAACACTAACACACCTATTGGATGCACAAGATTGGTTAAAAACCCTAATTGGACAAGAATAAGCCTAGGGAGGACGAAAATGACCTAATTGATCATCCAATGACACAAACACACCTATTGGATGCACAAGATTGGTTAAAAACCCTAATTGGACAATAATATGCCTAGGGAGGTCGAAAATGACATAAATGTTAATCCAATGACACAAATGAACTTATTGGATGCACAAGATTTGTTAAAAACCCTAATTGGACAAGAATAAGCCTAGGGAGGACGAAAATGACCTAATTGATCATCCAATGACACAAACACACCTATTGGATGCACAAGATTGGTTAAAAACCCTAATTGGACAAGAATAAGCCTATGGAGGACGAAAATGACCTAATTGATCATCCAATGACACAAACAAACCTATTGGATGCACAAGATTGGTTAAAAACCCTAATTGAACAAAAATAAGCCTAGGGAGGACGAAAATGACCTAATTGATCATCCAATGACACAAACACACCTATTGGATGCACAAGATTGGTTAAAAACCCTAATTGGACAAGAGTATGTCTAGGGAGGACGAAATTGACCTAAATGTTAATTCAATGACACAAATGAACTTATTGGCTGCACATGATTGGTTAAAAACCCTAATTGGAGAAGAATAAGCCTAGGGTGGATCAAAATGATCTAATTGATCATCTAATGACACAAACACACCTATTGGATGCACTAGATTGGTTAAAAACCCTAATTGGACAAGAATAAGCCTAGGGAGGACGAAAATGACCTAATTGATCATCCAATGACACAAACAAACCTATTGGATGCACAAGATTGGTTAAAAACCCTAATTGAACAAGAATAAGCATAGGGAGGACGAAAATGACCTAATTGATCATCCAATGACACAAACACACCTATTGGATGCACAAGATTGGTTAAAAATCCTAATTGGACAAGAATACGCCTAGGGAGGACGATAATGACCTAATTGATCATCCAATGACACAAACACACCTATTGGATGCACAAGATTGGTTAAAAACCTTAATTGGACAAGAATAAGCCTATGGAGGACGATAATGACCTAATTGATCATCCAATGACACAAACACACCTATTGGATGCACAAGATTGGTTAAAAACCTTAATTGGACAAGAATATGACTAGGGAGGACGAAAATGACCTAAATGTTAATCCAATGACACAAATGCACCTATTGGATGCACAAGATTGGTCAAAAACCCTAATTGGACAAGAATATGACTAGGGAGGACGAAAATGACCTAAATGTTAATCCAATGACACAAATGCACCTATTGGATGCACAAGATTGGTTAAAAACCCTAATTGGTCGAGAATAAGCCTCGGGAGGGCGAAAATGACCTAATTGATCATCCAATGACACAAACACACCTATTGGATGCACAAGATTGGTTAAAAACCCTAATTGGACAAGAATAAGCCTAGGGAGGATCAATATGACCTAATTGATCAACCAATGACACAAACACACCTATTGGATGCACAAGATTGGTTAAAAACCCTAATTGGACAAGAATATGCCTAGGGAGGACGAAAATGACCTAAATGTTAATCCAATGACACAAATGAACTTATTGGATGCACAAGATTGGTTAAAAACCCTAATTGGACAAGAATAAGCCTAGGGAGGATCAAAATGACGTAATTGATCATCCAATGACACAAACGCACGTATTGGATGCACAAGATTGGTTAAAAACCCTAATTGGATAAGAATAATCCTAGGGAGGAAGAAAATTACCTAATTGGATAAGAAAATTACCTAATTGATCATCCAATGACACAAACACACCTATTGGATGCACAAGATTGGTTAAAAACCCTAATTGGACAAGAATATGCCTAGGGAGGAAGAAAATGACCTAAATTATCATCCAATGATACAAACACACCCATTGGATGCACAAGATTGGTTAAAAACCCTAATTGGACAAGAATATGTCTAGGGAGGACGAAAATGACCTAAATGTTAATTCAATGACAGAAATGAACTTATTGGATGCACAAGATTGGTTAAAAACCCTAATTGGACAAGAATAAGCCTAGGGTGGATCAAAATGATCTAATTGATCATCCAATGACACAAACACACCTATTGGATGCACAAGATTGGTTAAAAACCCTAATTGGACAAGAATAAGCCTAGGGAGGACGAAAATGACGTAATTGATCATCCAATGACACAAACACACCTATTGGATGCACAAGATTGGTTAAAAATCCTAATTGGACAAGAATACGCCTAGGGAGGACGATAATGACCTAATTGATCATCCAATGACACAAACACACCTATTGGATGCACAAGATTGGTTAAAAACCTTAATTGGACAAGAATAAGCCTATGGAGGACGAAAATGACCTAATTGATCATCCAATGACACAAACCCACCTATTGGATGCTCAAGATTGGTTAAAAACCCTAATTGGACAAGAATATGCTTAGGGAGGACGAAAATGACCTAAATGTTAATCCAATGACACAAATGAACTTATTGGATGCAAAAGATTGGTTAAAAACCCTAATTGGACAAGAATAAGCCTAGGGAGGATCAAAATGACCTAATTGATCATCCAATGACACAAACACACCTATTGGATGCACAAGATTGGTTAAAAACCCTAATTGGACAAGGGTATGCCTAGGGAGGACGAAAATGACCTAAATGTTAATCCAATGACACAAATGAACTTATTGGATGCACAAGATTGGTTAAAAACCCTAATTGGACTAGAATAAGCTTAGGGAGGATCAAAATGACGTAATTGATCATCCAATGACACAAACACACCTATTGGATGCTCAAGATTGGTTAAAAACCCTAATTGGACAAGAATATGCCTAGGGAGGACGAAAATGACCTAAATGTTAATCCAATTACACAAATGAACTTATTGGATGTACAAGATTGGTTAAAAACCCTAATTGGACAAGAATAAGCCTAGGGAGGATCAAAATGACGTAATTGATCATATAATGACACAAACACACGTATTGGATGCACAAGATTGGTTAAAAACCCTAATTGGACAAGAATAATCCTAGGGAGGAAGAAAATGACCTAATTGATCATCCAGTGACTCAATCACACCAATTTGAAGCACAAGATTGGTTAAAAACCCTAATTGGACAAGAATATGTCTAGGGAGGACGAAAATGACCTAAATGTTAATTCAATGACACAAATGAACTTATTGGATGCACAAGATTGGTTAAAAGCCCTAATTGGACAAGAATAAGCCTAGGGTGGATCAAAATGATCTAATTGATCATCCAATGATACAAACACACCTATTGAATGCACAAGATTGGTTAAAAACCCTAATTGGACAAGAATAAGCCTAGGGAGGAAGAAAATGACCTAATTGATCATCCAATGACACAAACACACCTATTGGATGCACAAGATTGGTTAAAAACCCTAATTGGACAAGAATAAGCCTATGGAGGACGAAAATGACCTAATTGATCATCCAATGACACAAACACACCTATTGGATGCACAAGATTGGTTAAAAACCCTAATTGGACAAGAATATGTCTAGGGAGGACGAAATTGACCTAAATGTTAATTCAATGACACAAATGAACTTATTGGATGCACAAGATTGGTTAAAAACCCTAATTGGAGAAGAATAAGCCTAGGGTGGATCAAAATGAACTAATTGATCATCCAATGACACAAACACACCTATTGGATGCACTAGATTGGTTAAAAACCCTAATTGGACAAGAATAAGCCTAGGGAGGACGAAAATGACCTAATTGATCATCCAATGACACAAACAAACCTATTGGATGTACAAGATTGGTTAAAAACCCTAATTGAACAAAAATAAGCCTAGGGAGGACGAAAATGACCTAATTGATCATCCAATGACACAAACACACCTATTGGATGCACAAGATTGGTTAAAAACCCTAATTGGACAAGAATATGTCTAGGGAGGACGAAATTGACCTAAATGTTAATTCAATGACACAAATGAACTTATTGGATGCACAAGATCGGTTAAAAACCCTAATTGGAGAAGAATAAGCCTAGGGAGGATCAAAATGATCTAATTGATCATCCAATGACACAAACACACCTATTGGATGCACTAGATTGGTTAAAAACCCTAATTGGACAAGAATAAGCCTAGGGAGGACGAAAATGACCTAATTGATCATCCAATGACACAAACAAACCTATTGGATGCACAAGATTGGTTAAAAACCCTAATTGAACAAAAATAAGCCTAGGGAGGACGAAAATGACCTAATTGATCATCCAATGACACAAACACACCTATTGGATGCCCAAGATTGGTTAAAAACCCTAATTGGACAATAATACGCCTAGGGAGGACGATAATGACCTAATTGATCATCCAATGACACAAACACACCTATTGGATGCACAAGATTGGTTAAAAACCCTAATTGGACAAGAATATGACTAGGGAGGACAAAAATGACCTAAATGTTAATTCAATGACACAAATGAACTTATTGGATGCACAAGATTGGTTAAAAACCCTAACTGGAGAAGAATAAGCCTAGGGTGGATCAAAATGATCTAATTGATCATCCAATGACACAAACACACCTATTGGATGCACTAGATTGGTTAAAAACCCTAATTGGACAAGAATAAGCCTAGGGAGGACGAAAATGACCTAATTGATCATCCAATGACACAAACAAACCTATTGGATGCAGAAGATTGGTTAAAAACCCTAATTGAACAAAAATAAGCCTAGGGAGGACGAAAATGACCTAATTGATCATCCAATGACACAAACACACCTATTGGATGCACAAGATTGGTTAAAAACCCTAATTGGACAATAATACGCCTAGGGAGGACGATAATGACCTAATTGATCATCCAATGACACAAACACACCTATTGGATGCACAAGATTGGTTAAAAACCCTAATTGGACAAGAATATGACTAGGGAGGGCAAAAATGACCTAAATGTTAATCCAATGACACAAATGAACCTATTGGATGCACAAGATTGGTTAAAAACCCTAATTGGTCGAGAATAAGCCTCGGGAGGGTGAAAATAACCTAATTGATCATCCAATGACACAAACACACCTATTGGATGCACAAGATTGATTAAAAACCCTAATTGGACAAGAATATGCCTAGGGAGGACGAAAATGACCTAAATGTTAATCCAGTGACACAAATGAACTTATTGGATGCACAAGATTGGTTAAAAACCCTAATTGGTCGAGAATAGGCCTCGGGAGGACGAAAATGACCTAATTGATCATCCAATGACACAAACACACGTATTGGATGCACAAGATTGGTTAAAAACCCTAATTGGACAAGAATATGCCTAGGGAGTACGAAAATGACCTAATTGATCATCCAATGACACAAACACACGTATTGGATGCACAAGATTGGTTAAAAACCCTAATTGGACAAGAATAAGCCTAGGGAGGAAGAAAATGACCTAATTGATCATCCAATGACTCAAACACACCAATTTGAAGCACAAGATTGGTTAAAAACCCTAATTGGACAAGAATATGTCTAGGGAGGACGAAAATGACCTAAATGTTAATTCAATGACACAAATGAACTTATTGGATGCACAAGATTGGTTAAAAGCCCTAATTGGACAAGAATAAGCCTAGGGTGGATCAAAATGATCTAATTGATCATCCAATGACACAAACACACCTATTGGATGCACAAGATTGGTTAAAAACCCTAATTGGACAAGAATAAGCCTAGGGTGGATCAAAATGATCTAATTGATCATCCAATGACACAAACACACCTATTGGATGCACAAGATTGGTTAAAACCCCTAATTGGACAAGAATAAGCCTATGGAGGAAGAAAATGACCTAATTGATCATCCAATGACACAAACACACCTATTGGATGCACAAGATTGGTTAAAAACCCTAATTGGACAAGAGTATGTCTAGGGAGGACGAAATTGACCTAAATGTTAATTCAATGACACAAATGAACTTATTGGCTGCACATGATTGGTTAAAAACCCTAATTGGAGAAGAATAAGCCTAGGGTGGATCAAAATGATCTAATTGATCATCTAATGACACAAACACACCTATTGGATGCACTAGATTGGTTAAAAACCCTAATTGGACAAGAATAAGCCTAGGGAGGACGAAAATGACCTAATTGATCATCCAATGACACAAACAAACCTATTGGATGCACAAGATTGGTTAAAAACCCTAATTGAACAAAAATAAGCCTAGGGAGGACGAAAATGACCTAATTGATCATCCAATGACACAAACACACCTATTGGATGCACAAGATTGGTTAAAAACACTAATTGGACAATAATACGCCTAGGGAGGACGATAATGACCTAATTGATCATCCAATGACACAAACACACCTATTGGATGCACAAGATTGGTTAAAAACCCTAATTGGACAAGAATATGACTAGGGAGGACGAAAATGACCTAAATGTTAATCCAAAGACACAAATGAACTTATTGGATGCACTAGATTGGTTAAAAACCCTAATTGGACAAGAATAAGCCTAGGGAGGATCAAAATGACCTAATTGATCATCCAATGACACAAACACACCTATTGGATGCACAAGATTGGTTAAAAACCCTAATTGGACAAGAATATGCCTAGGGAGGACGAAAATGACCTAAATGTTAATCCAATGACACAAATGAACTTATTGGATGCACAAGATTGGTTAAAAACCCTAATTGGACAAGAATAAGCCTAGGGAGGATCAAAATGACCTAAATGTTAATCCAATGACACAAATGAACTTATTGGATGCACAAGATTGGTTAAAAACCCTAATTGGTCGAGAATAGGCCTCGGGAGGACGAAAATGACCTAAATGTTAATCCAATGACACAAATGAACTTATTGGATGCACAAGATTGGTTAAAAACCCTAATTGGACAAGAATAAGCCTAGGGAGGACGAAAATGACCTAATTGATCATCCAAAGACACAAACACACCTATTGGATGCACAAGATTGGTTCAAAACCCTAGTTGGACAAGAATATGCCTAGGGAGGAGGAAAATGACCTAATTGATCATTCAATGACACAAACACACCTATTGGATGCACAAGATTGGTTAAAAACCCTAATTGGACAAGAATATGCCAAGGAAGGACGAAAATGACCTAATTGATCATCCAATGACACAAACACACCTATTGGATGCACAAGATTGGTTAAAAACCCTAATTGGACAAGAATATGCCTAGAGAGGACGAAAATGACCTAAATGTTAATCCAATGACACAAATGAACTTATTGGATGCACAAGATTGGTTAAAAACCCTAATTGGACAAGAATAAGCCTAGGGAGGACGAAAATGACCTAATTGATCATCCAATGACACAAACACACCTATTGGATGCACAAGATTGGTTAAAAACCCTAATTGGACAAGAATAAGCCTAGGGAGAACGAACATGACCTAATTGATCATCCAATGACACAAACACACCTATTGGATGCACAAGATTGGTTAACAACCCTAATTGGACAAGAATAAGCCTAGGGAGAACGAACATGACCTAATTGATCATCCAATGACACAAACACACCTATTGGATGCACAAGATTGGTTAAAAACCCTAATTGGACAAGAATATGCCAAGGGAGGACGAAAATGACCTAATTGATCATCCAATGACACAAACACACCTATTGGATGCACAAGATTGGTTAAAAACCCTGATTGGACAAGAATAAGCCTAGGGATGACGAAAATGACCTAAATGTTAATCCAATGACACAACTCAACTTATTAGATGCACAAGATTGGTTAAAAATTCTAATTGGACAAGAATACGCCTTGGGAGGACGAAAATGACCTAATTGATCATCCAATGACACAAACACACCTATTGGATGCACAAGATTGGTTAAAAACCCTAATTGGACAAGAATATGCCTAGGGAGGACGAAAATGACCTAATTGATCATCCAATGACACAAACACACCTATTAGATGCACAAGTTTGGTTAAAAACCCTAGTTGGACAAGAATATGCCTAGGGAGGAAGAAAATGACCTAATTAATCATCCAATGACACAAATGAACTTATTGGATGCACAAGATTTGTTAAAAACCCTAATTGGACAAGAATAAGCCTAGGGAGGACGAAAATGACCTAATTGATCATCCAATGACACAAACACACCTATTGGATGCACAAGATTGGTTAAAAACCCTAATTGGACAAGAATAAGCCTAGGGAGGACGAAAATGACCTAATTGATCATCCAATGACACAAACAAACCTATTGGATGCACAAGATTGGTTAAAAACCCTAATTGGACAAGAATAAGTCTAGGGAGGACGAAAATGACCTAATTGATCATCCAATGACACAAACACACCTATTGGATGCACAAGATTGGTTAAAAACCGTAATTGGACAAGACTATGCCTAGGGAGGACGAAAATGACCTAAATGTTAATCCAATGACACAAATGAACTTATTGGATGCACAAGATTGGTTAAAAACCCTAATTGGACAAGAATAAGCCTAGGGAGGACGAAAATGACCTAATTGATCATCCAATGACACAAACACACCTATTGGATGCACAAGATTGGTTAAAAACCCTAATTGGACAAGAATAAGCCTAGGGAGGACGAAAATGACCTAATTGATCACCCAATGACACAAACACACCTATTGGATGCACAAGATTGGTTAAAAACCCTAAATGGACAAGAATAAGCCTAGGGAGGACGAAAATGACCTAATTGATCATCCATTGCCACAAACACACCTATTGGATGCACAAGATTGGTTAAAAACCCTAATTGGACAAGAATAAGCCTAGGGAGGACGAAAATTACCTAATTGATCATCCAATGACACAAACACACCTATTGGATGCACAAGATTGGTTAAAAACCCTAATTGGATAAGAATATGACTAGGGAGGACGAAAATGACCTAAATGTTAATCCAATGACACAAATGAACCTATTGGATGCACAAGATTGGTTAAAAACCCTAATTGGACAAGAATAAGCATAGGGAGGATCAAAATGACCTAATTGATCATCCAATGACACAAACACACCTATTGGATGCACAAGATTGGTTAAAAACCCTAATTGGACAAGAATATGCCTAGGGAGGACGAAAATGACCTAAATGTTAATCCAATGACACAAATGAACTTATTGGATGCACAAGTTTGGTTAAAAACCCTAATAGGACAAGAATAAGCCTAGGGAGGATCAAAATGACATAATTGATCATCCAATGACACAAACACACCTATTGGTTGCACAAGATTGGTTAGAAACCCTTATTGGACAAGAATAAGCCTAGGGAGGAAGAAAATGACCTAATTGATCATCCAATGACACAAACACACCTATTGGATGCACAAGATTGGTTAAAAACCCTAATTGGACAAGAATAAGCCTAGGGAGGACGAAAATGACCTAATTGATCATCCAATGACACAAACACACCTATTGGATGCACAAATTGGTTAAAAACCCTAATTGAACATGAATAAGCCTAGGGAGGACGAAAATGACCTAATTTATCATCCAATGACACAAACACACCTATTGGATGCACAAGGTTGGTTAAAAACCCTAATTGGATAAGAATATGACTAGGGAGGACGAAAATGACCTAAATGTTATTGCAATGACACAAATGAACCTATTGGATGCAGAAGATTGGTTAAAAACCCTAATTGGTCGAGAAGAAGCTTTGGGAGGACGAAAATTACCTAATTGATCAACCAAAGACACAAACACACCTATTTGATGCACAAGATGTGTTAAAAACCCTAATTGGACAAGAATAAGCCTAGGGAGGACGAAAATGACCTAATTGATCATCCAATGACACAAACAAACCTATTGGATGCACAAGATGGGATAAAAACCCTAATTGAACAAGAATAAGCCTAGGGAGGACGAAAATGACCTAATTGATCATCCAATGACACAAACACACCTATTGGATGCACAAGATTGGTTAAAAAGCATAATTGAACAAGAATAAGCCTAGGGAGGACGAAAATTACCTAATTGATCATCCAATGACACAAACACACCTATTGGATGCAGAAGATTGGTTAAAAACCCTAATTGGATAAGAATATGACTAGGGAGGACGAAAAAGACCTAAATGTTAATCCAATGACACAAATGAACCTATTGGATGCACAAGATTGGTTAAAAACCCTAATTGGTCGAGAATAAGCTTCGGGAGGACGAAAATGACCTAATTGATCATCCAATGACACAAACACACCTATTGGATGCACAAGATTGGTTAAAAACCCTAATTGGATAAGAATATGACTAGGGAGCACGAAAATGACCTAAATGTTAATCCAATGACATAAATGAACCTATTGGATGCACAAGATTTGATAAAAACCCTAATTGGTCGAGAATAAGCTTCGGGAGTACGAAAATGACCTAATTGATCATCCAATGACACAAACACACCTATTGGATGCACAAGATTGGTTAAAAACCCTAATTGGACAAGAATAAGCCTAGGGAGGACGAAAATGACCTAATTGTTCATCCAAAGACACAAACACACCTATTGGATGCTCAAGATTGGTTAAAAACCCTAATTGGACAAGAATATGCCTAGGGAGGACGAAAATGACCTAAATGTTAATCCAATGACACAAATGAACTTATTGGATGCACAAGATTGGTTAAAAACCCTAATTGGACAAGAATAAGCCTAGGGAGGATCAAAATGACGTAATTGATCATCCAATGACACAAACGCACGTATTGGATGCACAAGATTGGTTAAAAACCCTAATTGGATAAGAATAATCCTAGGGAGGAAGAAAATTACCTAATTGGATAAGAAAATTACCTAATTGATCATCCAATGACACAAACACACCTATTGGATGCACAAGATTGGTTAAAAACCCTAATTGGACAAGAATATGCCTAGGGAGGAAGAAAATGACCTAAATTATCATCCAATGATACAAACACACCCATTGGATGCACAAGATTGGTTAAAAACCCTAATTGGACAAGAATATGTCTAGGGAGGACGAAAATGACCTAAATGTTAATTCAATGACAGAAATGAACTTATTGGATGCACAAGATTGGTTAAAAACCCTAATTGGACAAGAATAAGCCTAGGGTGGATCAAAATGATCTAATTGATCATCCAATGACACAAACACACCTATTGGATGCACAAGATTGGTTAAAAACCCTAATTGGACAAGAATAAGCCTAGGGAGGACGAAAATGACGTAATTGATCATCCAATGACACAAACACACCTATTGGATGCACAAGATTGGTTAAAAATCCTAATTGGACAAGAATACGCCTAGGGAGGACGATAATGACCTAATTGATCATCCAATGACACAAACACACCTATTGGATGCACAAGATTGGTTAAAAACCTTAATTGGACAAGAATAAGCCTATGGAGGACGAAAATGACCTAATTGATCATCCAATGACACAAACCCACCTATTGGATGCTCAAGATTGGTTAAAAACCCTAATTGGACAAGAATATGCTTAGGGAGGACGAAAATGACCTAAATGTTAATCCAATGACACAAATGAACTTATTGGATGCAAAAGATTGGTTAAAAACCCTAATTGGACAAGAATAAGCCTAGGGAGGATCAAAATGACCTAATTGATCATCCAATGACACAAACACACCTATTGGATGCACAAGATTGGTTAAAAACCCTAATTGGACAAGGGTATGCCTAGGGAGGACGAAAATGACCTAAATGTTAATCCAATGACACAAATGAACTTATTGGATGCACAAGATTGGTTAAAAACCCTAATTGGACTAGAATAAGCTTAGGGAGGATCAAAATGACGTAATTGATCATCCAATGACACAAACACACCTATTGGATGCTCAAGATTGGTTAAAAACCCTAATTGGACAAGAATATGCCTAGGGAGGACGAAAATGACCTAAATGTTAATCAAATTACACAAATGAACTTATTGGATGTACAAGATTGGTTAAAAACCCTAATTGGACAAGAATAAGCCTAGGGAGGATCAAAATGACGTAATTGATCATATAATGACACAAACACACGTATTGGATGCACAAGATTGGTTAAAAACCCTAATTGGACAAGAATAAGCCTAGGGAGGAAGAAAATGACCTAATTGATCATCCAGTGACTCAATCACACCAATTTGAAGCACAAGATTGGTTAAAAACCCTAATTGGACAAGAATATGTCTAGGGAGGACGAAAATGACCTAAATGTTAATTCAATGACACAAATGAACTTATTGGATGCACAAGATTGGTTAAAAGCCCTAATTGGACAAGAATAAGCCTAAGGTGGATCAAAATGATCTAATTGATCATCCAATGACACAAACACACCTATTGGATGCACAAGATTGGTTAAAAACCCTAATTGGACAAGAATAAGCCTAGGGAGGAAGAAAATGACCTAATTGATCATCCAATGACACAAACACACCTATTGGATGCGCAAGATTGGTTAAAAACACTAATTGGACAAGAATAAGCCTATGGAGGACGAAAATGACCTAATTGATCATCCAATGACACAAACACACCTATTGGATGCACTAGATTGGTTAAAAACCCTAATTGGACAAGAATAAGCCTAGGGAGGACGAAAATGACCTAATTGATCATCCAATGACACAAACAAACCTATTGGATGCACAAGATTGGTTAAAAACCCTAATTGAACAAAAATAAGCCTAGGGAGGACGAAAATGACCTAATTGATCATCCAATGACACAAACACACCTATTGGATGCACAAGATTGGTTAAAAACACTAATTGGACAATAATACGCCTAGGGAGGACGATAATGACCTAATTGATCATCCAATGACACAAACACACCTATTGGATGCACAAGATTGGTTAAAAACCCTAATTGGACAAGAATATGACTAGGGAGGACGAAAATGACCTAAATGTTAATCCAAAGACACAAATGAACTTATTGGATGCACTAGATTGGTTAAAAACCCTAATTGGACAAGAATAAGCCTAGGGAGGATCAAAATGACCTAATTGATCATCCAATGACACAAACACACCTATTGGATGCACAAGATTGGTTAAAAACCCTAATTGGACAAGAATATGCCTAGGGAGGACGAAAATGACCTAAATGTTAATCCAATGACACAAATGAACTTATTGGATGCACAAGATTGGTTAAAAACCCTAATTGGACAAGAATAAGCCTAGGGAGGATCAAAATGACCTAAATGTTAATCCAATGACACAAATGAACTTATTGGATGCACAAGATTGGTTAAAAACCCTAATTGGTCGAGAATAGGCCTCGGGAGGACGAAAATGACCTAAATGTTAATCCAATGACACAAATGAACTTATTGGATGCACAAGATTGGTTAAAAACCCTAATTGGACAAGAATAAGCCTAGGGAGGACGAAAATGACCTAATTGATCATCCAATGACAAAAACAAACCTATTGGATGCACAAGATTGGTTAAAAACCCTAATTGACCAAGAATAAGCCAAGGGAGGAAGAAAATGACCTAATTGATCATCCAATGACACAAACACACCTATTGGATGCACAAGATTGGTTAAAAACCCTAATTGGACAAGAATAAGCCTAGGGAGGAAAAAATGACCTAATTGATCATCCAATGACACAAACACACCTATTGGATGCACAAGATTGGTTAAAAACCCTAATTGAACAAGAATATGCCTAAGGAGGACGAAAATGACCTAAATGTTAATCCAATGACACAAATGAACTTATTGGATGCACAAGATTGGTTAAAAACCCTAATTGGACAAGAATAAGCCTAGGGAGGACGAAAATGACCTAATTGATCATC
The DNA here is from genome assembly GCA_037974775.1 of Cicer pinnatifidum. Lineage (NCBI taxonomy): Eukaryota > Viridiplantae > Streptophyta > Magnoliopsida > Fabales > Fabaceae > Cicer > Cicer pinnatifidum. The sequence goes on along the minus strand of JBBPBR010001894.1, from coordinate 82,651 downwards.
CAATGACACAAACACACCTATTGGATGCACAAGATTGGTTAAAAACCCTAATTGGACAAGAATAAGCCTAGGGAGGAAGAAAATTACCTAATTGATCATCCAATGACACAAACACACCTATTGGATGCACAAGATTGGTTAAAAACCCTAATTGGACAAGAAGAAGCCTAGGGAGGACGAAAATGACCAAATTGATCATCCAATGACACAAACAAACCTATTGGATGCACAAGATTGGTTAAAAACCCTAATTGAACAAGAATAAGCCTAGGGAGGACGAAAATGACCTAATTGATCATCCAATGACACAAACACACCTATTGGATGCACAAGATTCGTTAAAAACCCTAATTGGACAAGAATATGCCTAGGGAGGACGAAAATGAACTAATTAATCATCCAATGACACAAACACACCTATTAGATGAACAAGATTGGTTAAAAACCCTAATTGGACAAGAATATGCCTAGGGAGGACGAAAATGACCTAATTGATCATCCAATGACACAAACACACCTATTGGATGCACAAGATTGGTTAAAAACCCTAATTGGACAAGAATATGCTTAGGGGGGACGAAAATGAGCTAAATATTAATTCAATGACACAAACAAACTTATTGGATGCACAAGATTGGTTAAAAACCCTAATTGGACAAGAATAAGCCTAGGGAGGACGAAAATGACCTAATTGATCATCCAATGACACAAACACACCTATTGGATGCACAAGATTGGTTAAAAACCCTAATTGGACAAGAATAAGCCTAGGGAGGACGAAAATGACCTAATTGATCATCCATTGCCACAAACACACCTATTGGATGTACAAGATTGGTTAAAAACCCTAATTGGACAAGAATATGCATAAGGAGGACAAAAATGACCTAATTGGTCATCCAATGACACAAACACACCTATTGGATGCACAAGATTGGTTAAAAACCCTAATTGGACAAGAATATGCCTAGGGAGGACGAAAATGACCTAATTGATCATCCAATGACACAAACACACCTATTGGATGCACAAGATTGGTTAAAAACCCTAATTGGACAAGAATATGCCTAGGGAGGACGAAAATGACCTAAATATTAATTCAATGACACAAACAAACTTATTGGATGCACAAGATTGGTTAAAAACCCTAATTGGACAAGAATAAGCCTAGGGAGGACGAAAATTACCTAATTGATCATCCATTGCCACAAACACACCTATTGGATGCACAAGATTGTATAAAAACCCTAATTGGACAAGAATATGCCTAGGGAGGACGAAAATGACCTAATTGATCATCCAATGACACAAACACACCTATTGGATGCACAAGATTGGTTAAAAACCCTAATTGGACAAGAATATGCCTAGGGAGGACGAAAATGACCTAAATATTAATTCAATGACTTAAACAAACTTGTTGGATGCACAAGATTGGTTAAAAACCCTAATTCGAGAAGAATAAGCCTAGGGAGGACGAAAATGACCTAATTGATCATCCATAGCCACAAACACACCTATTGGATGCACAAGATTGGTTAAAAACCCTAATTGGACAAGAATATGCCTAGGGAGGACGAAAATGACCTAATTGATCATCCAATGACACAAACACACCTATTGGATGCACAAGATTGGTTAAAAACCCTAATTGGACAAGAATATGCCTAGGGAGGACGAAAATGACCTAATTGATCATCCAATGACACAAACACACCTATTGGATGCACAAGATTGGTTAAAAACCCTAATTGGACAAAAATAAGCGTAGGGAGAACGAAAATGACCTAAATATTAATCCAATGACACAACTCAACTTATTGGATGCACAAGATTGGTTAAAAACCCTAATTGGACAAGAATAAGCCTAGGGAGGACGAAAATGACCTAATTGATCATCCAATGACACAAACACACCTATTGGATGCACAAGATTGGTTAAAAACCCTAATTGGACAAGAATATGCCTAGGGAGGACGAAAATGACCTAAATATTAATTCAATGACACAAACAAACTTATTGGATGCACAAGATTGGTTAAAAATCCTAATTGGACAAGAATAAGCCTAGGGAGGACGAAAATGACCTAATTGATCATCCAATGACACGAACACACCTATTGGAAGCACAAGATTGGTTAAAAACCCTAATTGGACAAGAATATGCCTAGGGAGGACGAAAATGACCTAATTGATCATCCAATGACACAAACACACCTATTGGATGCACAAGATTGGTTAAAAACCCTAATTGGACAAGAATATGCCTAGGGAGGACGAAAATGACCTAAATGTTAATCCAATGACACAAATGAACTTATTGGATGCACAAGATTGGTTAAAAACCCTAATTGGACAAGAATAAGCCTAGGGAGATTCAAAATGACGTAATTGATCATCCAATGACACAAACACACGTATTGGATGCACAAGATTGGTTAAAAACCCTAATTGGACAAGAATAAGCCTAGGGAGGAAGAAAATTACCTAATTGATCATCCAATGATACAAACACACCCATTGGATGCACAAGATTGGTTAAAAACCCTAATTGGACAAGAATATGTCTAGGGAGGACGAAAATGACCTAAATGTTAATTCAATGACAGAAATGAACTTATTGGATGCACAAGATTGGTTAAAAACCCTAATTGGACAAGAATAAGCCTAGGGTGGATCAAAATGATCTAATTGATCATCCAATGACACAAACACACCTATTGGATGCACAAGATTGGTTAAAAACCCTAATTGGACAAGAATAAGCCTAGGGAGGACGAAAATGACCTAATTGATCAACCAATGACACAAACAAACCTATTGGATGCACAAGATTGGTTAAAAACCCTAATTGAACAAGAATAAGCCTAGGGAGGACGAAAATGACCTAAATGATCATCCAATGACACAAACACACCTATTGGATGCACAAGATTGGTTAAAAACCCTAATTGGACAAGAATACGCCTAGGGAGGACGATAATGACCTAATTGATCATCCAATGACACAAACACACCTATTGGATGCACAAGATTGGTTAAAAACCCTAATTGGACAAGAATATGACTAGGGAGGACGAAAATGACCTAAATGTTAATCCAATGACACAAATGCACCTATTGGATGCACAAGATTGGTTAAAAACCCTAATTGGTCGAGAATAAGCCTCGGGAGGGCGAAAATGACCTAATTGATCATCCAATGACACAAACACACCTATTGGATGCACAAGATTGGTTAAAAACCCTAATTGGACAAGAATAAGCCCAGGGAGGATCAATATGACCTAATTGATCATCCAATGACACAAACACACCTATTGGATGCACAAGATTGGTTAAAAACCCTAATTGGACAAGAATATGCCTAGGGAGGACGAAAATGACCTAAATGTTAATCCAATGACACAAATGAACTTATTGGATGCACAAGATTGGTTAAAAACCCTAATTGGACAAGAATAAGCCTAGGGAGGATCAAAATGACGTAATTGATCATCCAATGACACAAACACACGTATTGGATGCACAAGATTGGTTAAAAACCCTAATTGGACAAGAATAAGCCTTGGGAGGAAGAAAATGACCTAATTGATCGTCCAATGACTCAAACACACCAATTTGAAGCACAAGATTGGTTAAAAACCCTAATTGGACAAGAATATGTCTAGGGAGGACGAAAATGACCTAAATGTTAATTCAATGACACAAATGAACTTATTGGATGCACAAGATTGGTTAAAAGCCCTAATTGGACAAGAATAAGCCTAGGGTGGATCAAAATGATCTAATTGATCATCCAATGACACAAACACACCTATTGGATGCACAAGATTGGTTAAAAACCCTAATTGGACAAGAATATGCCTAGGTAGGACGAAAATGACCTAATCGATCATCCAATGACACAAACAAACCTATTGGATGCACAAGATTGGTTAAAAACCCTAATTGAACAAAAATAAGCCTAGGGAGGACGAAAATGACCTAATTGATCATCCAATGACACAAACACACCTATTGGATGCACAAGATTGGTTAAAAACCCTAATTGGACAATAATACGCCTAGGGAGGACGATAATGACCTAATTGATCATCCAATGACACAAACACACCTATTGGAAGCACAAGATTGGTTAAAAACCCTAATTGGACAAGAATATGACTAGGGAGGACAAAAATGACCTAAATGTTAATTCAATGACACAAATGAACTTATTGGATGCACAAGATTGGTTAAAAACCCTAACTGGAGAAGAATAAGCCTAGGGTGGATCAAAATGATCTAATTGATCATCCAATGACACAAACACACCTATTGGATGCACTAGATTGGTTAAAAACCCTAATTGGACAAGAATAAGCCTAGGGAGGACGAAAATGACCTAATTGATCATCCAATGACACAAACAAACCTATTGGATGCAGAAGATTGGTTAAAAACCCTAATTGAACAAAAATAAGCCTAGGGAGGACGAAAATGACCTAATTGATCATCCAATGACACAAACACACCTATTGGATGCACAAGATTGGTTAAAAACCCTAATTGGACAATAATACGCCTAGGGAGGAGGATAATGACCTAATTGATCATCCAATGACACAAACACACCTATTGGATGCACAAGATTGGTTAAAAACCCTAATTGGACAAGAATATGACTAGGGAGGGCAAAAATGACCTAAATGTTAATCCAATGACACAAATGAACCTATTGGATGCACAAGATTGGTTAAAAACCCTAATTGGTCGAGAATAAGCCTCGGGAGGGTGAAAATGACCTAATTGATCATCCAATGACACAAACACACCTATTGGATGCACAAGATTGGTTAAAAACCCTAATTGGATAAGAATATGACTAGGGAGCACGAAAATGACCTAAATGTTAATCCAATGACATAAATGAACCTATTGGATGCACAAGATTTGATAAAAACCCTAATTGGTCGAGAATAAGCTTCGGGAGTACGAAAATGACCTAATTGATCATCCAATGGCACAAACACGCCTATTGGATGCACAAGATTATTTAAAAACCCTAATTGGACAAGAATAAGCCTAGAGAGGACGAAAATGACCTAATTGTTCATCCAATGACACAAACACACCTATTGGATGCTCAAGATTGGTTAAAAACCCTAATTGGACAAGAATATGTCTAGGGAGGACGAATATGACCTAAATGTTAATCCAATGACAAAAATGAACTTATTGGATGCACAAGATTGGTTAAAAACCCTAATTGGACAAGAATAAGCCTAGGGAGGATCAAAATGACGTAATTGATCATCCAATGACACAAACACACGTATTGGATGCACAAGATTGCTTAAAAACCCTAATTGGATAAGAATAATCCTAGGGAGGAAGAAAATTACCTAATTGATCATCTAATGATACAAACACACCCATTGGATGCACAAGATTGGTTAAAAACCCTAATTGGACAAGAATATGTCTAGGGAGGACGAAAATGACCTAAATGTTGATTCAACGACAGAAATCAACTTATTGGATGCACAAGATTGGTTAAAAACCCTAATTGGACAAGAAAAAGCCTAGGGTGGATCAAAATGATCTAATTGATCATCCAATGACACAAACACACCTATTGGATGCACAAGATTGGTTAAAAACCCTAATTGGAAAAGAATAAGCCTAGGGAGGACGAAAATGACCTAATTGATCATCCAATGACACAAACACACCTATTGGATGCACAAGATTGGTTAAAAACACTAATTGGACAATAATACGCCTAGGGAGGACGAAAATGACCTAATTGATCATCCAATGACACAAACACACCTATTGGATGCACAAGATTGGTTAAAAACCCTAATTGGACAAGAATATGACTAGGGAGGACATAAATGACCTAAATGTTAATCCAATGACACAAATGAACCTATTGGATGCACAAGATTGGTTAAAAACCCTAATTGGTCGAGAATAAGCCTCGGGAGGGCGAAAATGACCTAATTGATCATCCAATGACACAAACACACCTATTGGATGCACAAGATTGGTTAAAAACCCTAATTGGACAAGAATAAGCCTAGGGAGGACGAAAATGACCTAATTGATCGTCCAATGACACAAACACACCTATTGGATGCACAAGATTGGTTAAAAATCCTAGTTGGACAAGAATATGCCTAGGGAGGACGAAAATGACCTAATTGATCATCCAATGACACAAATGAACTTATTGGATGCACAAGATTGGTTAAAAACCCTAGTCGGACAAGAATATGCCTAGGGAGGACGAAAATGACCTAATTGATCATCCAATGACACAAATGAACTTATTGGATGCACAAGATTTAATAAAAACCCTAATTGGACAAGAATAAGCCTAGGGAGGACGAAAATGACCTAATTGATCATCCAATGACACAAACACACCTATTGGATGCACAAGATTGGTTAAAAACCCTAATTGGACAAGAATAAGCCTAGGTAGGACGTAAATGATCTAATTGATCATCCAATGACACAAACACACCTATTGGATGCACAAGATTGGTTAAAAACCCTAATTGGACAAGAATAAGCCTGGGGAGGACGAAAATGACCTAAATATTAATTCAATGACACAAACAAACTTATCGGATGCACAAGATTGGTAAGAGGACGAAAATGACCTAAATATTAATTCAATGACACAAACAAACTTATCGGATGCACAAGATTGGTTAAAAACCCTAATTGGACAAGAATAAGCCTAGGGAGGACGAAAATGACCTAATTGATCATCCAATGACACAACCACACCTATTGGATGCACAAGATTGGTTAAAAACCCTAATTGGACAAGAATATTCCTAGGGAGGACGAAAATGACCTAAATATTAATTCAATGACACAAACAAAGTTATTGGATGCACAAGATTGGTTAAAAACCCTAATTGGACAAGAATAAGCCTAGGGAGGACGAAAATGACCTAATTGATCATCCAATGACACAAACACACCTATTGGATGCACAAGATTGGTTAAAAACCCTAATTGGACAAGAATAAGCCTAGGGAGGACGAAAATGACCTAATTGATCATCCAATGACACAAACACACCTATTGGATACACAAGATTGGTTAAAAACCCTAATTGGACAAGAATATGCCTAGGGAGGACGAAAATGACATAAATGTTAATTCAATGAAACAAACAAACTTATTGGATGCACAAGACTGGTTAAAAACCCTAATTGGACAAGAATAAGCCTAGGGAGGACGAAAATGACCTAATTGATCATCAAATGACACAAACACACCTACTGGATGCACAAGATTGGTTAAAAACCCTAATTGGACAAGAATATGCCTAGGGAGGACGAAAATGACCTAAATATTAATTCAATGACACAAACAAAGTTATTGGATGCACAAGATTGGTTAAAAACCCTAATTGGACAAGAATAAGCCTAGGGAGGACGAAAATGACCTAATTGATCATCCAATGACACAAACACACCTATTGGATGGACAAGTTTGGTTAAAAACCCTAATTGGACAAGAATATGCCTAGGGAGGACGAAAATGACCTAAATGTTAATCCAATGACACAAATGAACTTATTGGATGCACAAGATTGGTTAAAAACCCTAATTGGACAAGAATAAGCCTAGGGAGGACGAAAATGACCTAAATGTTAATCTAATGACACAACTCAACTTATTGGATGCACAAGATTGGTTAAAAACCCTAATTGGGAAAGAATAAGCCTAGGGAGGACGAAAATGACCTAATTGATCATCCAATGACACAAGCACACCTATTGGATGCACAAGATTGGTTAAAAACCCTAATTGGACAAGAATAAGCCTAGGGAGGACGAAAATGACCTAATTGATCATCCAATGACACAAACACACCTATTGGATGCACAAGATTGGTTAAAAACCCTAATTGGACAAGAATAAGCCTAGGGAGGACGAAAATGACCTAATTGATCATCCAATGACACAAACACACCTATTGGATGCACAAGATTGGTTAAAAACCCTAATTGGACAAGAATAAGCCTAGGGAGGACGAAAATGACCTAATTGATCATCCAATGACAGAAACACACCGATTGGATTCACAAGATTGGTTAAAAACCCTAATTCGACAAGAATATGCCTAAGGAGGACGAAAATGACCTAAATATTAATTCAATGACACAAACAAAGTTATTGGATGCACAAGATTGGTTAAAAACCCTAATTGGACAAGAATAAGCCTTGGGATGATGAAAATGACCTAATTGATCATCCAATGACACAAACACACCTATTGGATGCACAAGATTGGTTAAAAACCCTAATTGGACAAGAATAAGCCTAGGGAGGACGAAAATGACCTAATTGATCATCCAATGACACAAACACACCTATTGGATGCACAAGATTGGTTAAAAACCCTAATTGGACAAGAATAAGCCTAGGGAGGACGAAAATGACCTAATTGATCATCCAATGACACAAACACACCTATTGGATGCACAAGATTGGTTAAAAACCCTAATTGGACAAGAATAAGCCTAGGGAGGACAACAATGACCTAATTGATCATCCAATGACACAAACACACCTATTGGATGCACAAGATTGGTTAAAAACCCTAATTGGACAAGAATAAGCCTAGGGAGGACGCAAATGACCTAATTGATCATCCAATGACACAAACACACCTATTGGATGCACAAGATTGGTTAAAAACCCTAATTGGACAAGAATAAGCCTAGGGAGGACGAAAATGACCTAATTGATCATCCAATGACACAAACACACCTATTGGATGCACAAGATTGGTTAAAAACCCTAATTGGACAAGAATATGCCTAGGGAGGACGAATATCACCTAAAGGTTAATTCAATGACAAAAACGAACTTAATGGATGCACAACATTGGTTAAAAACCCTAATTGGACAAGAATAAGCCTAGGGAGGACGAAAATGGCCTAATTGATCATCCAATGACACAAACACACTTATTGGATGCACAAGATTGGTTAAAAACCCTAATTGGACAAGAATATGCCTAGGGAGGACGAAAATGACCTAAATGTTAATCCAATGACACAAATGAACTTATTGGATGTACAAGATTGGTTAAAAACCCTAGTCGGACAAGAATAAGCCTAGGGAGGACGAAAATGACCTAATTGATCATCCAATGACACAAACACACCTATTGGATGCGCAAGATTGGTTAAAAACCCTAATTGGACAAGAATATGCCTAGGGAGGACGAAAATGACCTAATTGATCATCCAATGACACAAACACACCTATTGGATGCACAAGATTGGTTAAAAACCCTAATTGGACAAGAATATGCCTAGGGAGGACGAAAATGACCTAAATATCAATTCAATGACATAAACAAACTTATTGGATGAACAAAATTGGTTAAAAACCCTAATTGGACAAGAATATGCCTAGGGAGGACGAAAATGACCTAATTGATCATCCAATGACACAAACACACCTATTGGATGCACAAGATTGGTTAAAAACCCTAATTGGACAAGAATATGCCTAGGGAGGACGAAAATGACCTAAATATTAATTCAATGACACAAACAATCTTATTGGATGTACAAGATTGGTTAAAAACCCTAATTGGACAAGAATAAGCCTAGGGAGGACGAAAATGACCAAATTGATCATCCAATGACACAAACACACCTATTGGATGCACAAGATTGGTTAAAAACCCTAATTGGAAAAGAATAAGCCTAGGGAGGACGAAAATGACCTAATTGATCATCCAATGACACAAACACACCTATTGGATGCACAAGATTGGTTAAAAACACTAATTGGACAATAATACGCCTAGGGAGGACGATAATGACCTAATTGATCATCCAATGACACAAACACACCTATTGGATGCACAAGATTGGTTAAAAACCCTAATTGGACAAGAATATGTCTAGGGAGGACGAAAATGACCTAAATGTTAATTCAACGACAGAAATCAACTTATTGGATGCACAAGATTGGTTAAAAACCCTAATTGGACAAGAAAAAGCCTAGGGTGGATCAAAATGATCTAATTGATCATCCAATGACACAAACACACCTATTGGATGCACAAGATTGGTTAAAAACCCTAATTGGAAAAGAATAAGCCTAGGGAGGACGAAAATGACCTAATTGATCATCCAATGACACAAACACACCTATTGGATGCACAACATTGGTTAAAAACCCTAATTGGACAAGAATAAGCCTAGGGAGGACGAAAATGACCTAATTGATCATCCAATGACACAAACACACCTATTGGATCCACAAGACTGGTTAAAAACCCTAATTGGACAAGAATAAGCCTAGGGAGGAAGAAAATGACCTAAATTATCATCCAATGACACAAACACACCTATTGGATGCACAAGATTGGTTAAAAACCCTAATTGGACAAGAATATGCCTAGGGAGGACGAAAATGACCTAAATGTTAATTCAATGACACAAATGAACTTATTGGATGCACAAGATTGTTTAAAAACCCTAATTGGACAAGAATAAGCCTAGGGAGGACGAAAATGACCTAAATGTTAATCCAATGACACAACTCAACTTATTGGATACACAAGATTGGTTAAAAACCCTAATTGGACAAGAATATGCCTAGGGAGGACGAAAATGACCTAAATGTTAATCCAATGACACAAATGAACTTATTGGATGCACAAGATTGGTTAAAAACCCTAATTGGACAAGAATAAGCCTAGGGGGGACGAAAATGACCTAAATGTTAATCCAATGACACAACTCAACTTCTTGGATGCACAAGATTGGTTAAAAACCCTAATTGGACAAGAATAAGCCTATGGAGGACGAAAATGACCTAATTGATCATCCAATGACACAAACACACCTATTGGATGCACAAGATTGGTAAAAAAACCCTAATTGGACAAGAATAAGCCTAGGGATGACGAAAATGACCTAAATGTTAATCCAATGACACAACTCAACTTATTGGATGCACAAGATTGGTTAAAAACCCTAATTGGACAAGAATATGCCTAGGGAGGACGAAAATGACCTAATTGATCTTCCAATGACACAAACACACCTATTGGATGCACAAGATTGGTTAAAAACCCTAATTGGAAAAGAATAAGCCTAGGGAGGACGAAAATGACCTAATTGATCATCCAATGACACAAACACACCTATTGGATGCACAAGATTGGTTAAAAACACTAATTGGACAATAATACGCCTAGGGAGGACGATAATGACCTAATTGATCATCCAATGACACAAACACACCTATTGGATGCACAAGATTGGTTAAAAACCCTAATTGGACAAGAATATGACTAGGGAGGACAAAAATGACCTAAATGTTAATCCAATGACACAAATGAACCTATTGGATGCACAAGATTGGTTAAAAACCCTAATTGGTCGAGAATAAGCCTCGGGAGGGTGAAAATGACCTAATTGATTATCCAATGACACAAACACACCTATTGGATGCACAAGATTGATTAAAAACCCTAATTGGACAAGAATAGGCCTAGGGAGGTCGAAAATGACCTAAATGTTAATCCAATGACACAAATGAACTTATTGGATGCACAAGATTGGTTAAAAACCCTAATTGGACAAGAATAAGCCTATGGAGGACGAAAATGACCTAATTGATCATCCAATGACACAAACACACCTATTGGATGCACAAGATTGGTTAAAAACCCTAATTGGACAATAATACGCCTAGGGAGGACGATAATGACCTAATTGATCATCCAATGACACAAACACACCTATTGGATGCACAAGATTGGTTAAAAACCCTAATTGAACAAAAATAAGCCTAGGGAGGACGAAAATGACCTAATTGATCATCCAATGACACAAACACACCTATTGGATGCACAAGATTGGTTAAAAACCCTAATTGGACAATAATACGCCTAGGGAGGACGATAATGACCTAATTGATCATCCAATGACACAAACACACCTATTGGATGCACAAGATTGGTTAAAAACCCTAATTGGACAAGAATATGACTACGGAGGACAAAAATGACCTAAATGTTAATTCAATGACACAAATGAACTTATTGGATGCACAAGATTGGTTAAAAACCCTAATTGGAGAAGAATAAGCCTAGGGTGGATCAAAATGATCTAATTGATCATCCAATGACACAAACACACCTATTGGATGCACAAGATTGGTTAAAAACCCTAATTGGACAAGAATAAGCCTAGGGAGGACGAAAATGACCTAATTGATCATCCAATGACACAAACACATCTATTGGATGCACAAGATTGGTTAAAAACCCTAATTGAACAAGAATAAGCCTAGGGAGAACGAAAATGACCTAATTGATCATCCAATGACACAAACACACCTATTGGATGCACAAGATTGGTTAAAAACCCTAATTGGACAAGAATAAGCCTAGGGAGGACGAAAATGACCTAATTGTTCATCCAATGACACAAACACACCTATTGGATGCTCAAGATTGGTTAAAAACCCTAATTGGACAAGAATAAGCCTAGGGAGGACGAAAATGACCTAATTGATCATCCAATGACACAAACACACCTATTGGATGCACAAGATTGGTTAAAAACCCTAATTGGACAAGAATAAGCCTAGGGAGGACGAAAATGATGATACAACTCAACTTATTGGATGCACAAGATTGGTTAAAAACCCTAATTGGACAAGAATAAGCCTAGGGAGGACGAAAATGACCTAATTGATCATCCAATGACACAAACACACCTATTGGATGCACAAGATTGGTTAAAAACCCTAATTGGACAAGAATAAGCCTAGGGAGGACAAAAATGACCTAATTGAGCATCCAATGACATAAACACACCTATTGGATGCACAAGATTGGTTAAAAACCCTAATTGGACAAGAATAAGCCTAGGGAGGACGAAAATGACCTAATTGATCATCCAATGACACAAACACACCTATTGGATGCACAAGATTGGTTAAAAACCCTAATTGGACAAGAATAAGCCTAGGGAGGACGAAAATTACCTAATTGATCATCCAATGACACAAACACACCTATTGGATGCACAAGATTGGTTAAAAATCCTAATTGGACAAGAATAAGCCTAGGGAGGATAAAAATGACCTAATTGATCATCCAATGACACAAACACACCTATTGGATGCACAAGATTGGTTAAAAACCCTAATTGGACAAGAATAAGCCTAGGGAGGACGAAAATGACCTAATTGATCATCCAATGACACAAACACACCTATTGGATGCACAAGATTGGTTAAAAACCCTAATTGGACAAGAATAAGCCTAGGGAGGACGAAAATGACCTAATTGATCATCCAATCACACAAACACACCTATTGGATGCACAAGATTGGTTAAAAACCATAGTTGGACATGAATATGCCTAGGGAGGATGAAAATGACCTAATTGATCATCCAATGACACAAATGAACTTATTGGATGCACAAGATTGGTTAAAAACACTAATTGGACAAAAATAAGCCTAGGGAGGACAAAAATGACCTAATTGATCATCCAATGACACAAACACACCTATTGGATGCACAAGATTGGTTAAAAACCCTAATTGGACAAGAATAAGCCTAGGGAGGACGAAAATGACCTAATTGATCATCCAATGACACAAACACACCTATTGGATGCACAAGATTGGTTAAAAACCCTAATTGGACAAGAATAAGCCTAGGGAGGACGAAAATGACCTAATTGATCATCCAATGACACAAACACACCTATTAGATGCACAAGATTGGTTAAAAACCCTAATTGGACAAGAATATGCCTAGGGAGGACGTAAATGACCTAATTGATCATCCAATGACACAAACACACCTATTGGACGCACAAGATTGGTTAAAAACCCTAATTGGACAAGAATATGCCTAGGGAGGACGAAAATGACCTAATTGATCATCCAATGACACAAACACACCTATTGGATGCACAAGATTGGTTAAAAACCCTAATTGGACAAGAATATGCCTAGGGAGGACGAAAATGACCTTAATATTAATTCAATGACATAAACAAACTTGTTGGATGCACAAGATTGGTTAAAAACCCTAATTAGACAAGAATAAGCCTCGAGAGGTCGAAAATGACCTAATTGATCATCCAATGACACAAACACACCTATTGGAAGCACAAGATTGGTTAAAAACCCTAATTGGACAAGAATATGCCTAGGGAGGACGAAAATGACCTAAATGTTAATCCAATGACACAAATGAACTTATTGGATGCACAAGATTGGTTGAAAACCCTAATTGGACAAGAATAAGCCTAGGGAGGATCAAAATGACGTAATTGATCATCCAACGACACAAACACACGTATTGGATGCACAAGATTGGTTAAAAACCCTAATTGGATAAGAATAATCCTAGGGAGGAAGAAAATTACCTAATTGATCATCCAATGATACAAACACACCCATTGGTTGCACAAGATTGGTTAAAAACCCTAATTGGACAAGAATATGTCTAGGGAGGACGAAAATGACCTAAATGTTAATTCAACGACAGAAATCAACTTATTGGACGCACAAGATTGGTTAAAAACCCTAATTGGACAAGAAAAAGCCTAGGGTGGATCAAAATGATCTAATTGATCATCCAATGACACAAACACACCTATTGGATGCACAAGATTGGTTAAAAACCCTAATTGGAAAAGAATAAGCCTAGGGAGGACGAAAATGACCTAATTGATCATCCAATGACACAAACACACCTATTGGATGCACAAGATTGGTTAAAAACACTAATTGGACAATAATACGCCTAGGGAGGACGATAATGACCTAATTGATCATCCAATGACACAAACACACCTATTGGATGCACAAGATTGGTTAAAAACCCTAATTGGACAAGAATATGACTAGGGAGGACATAAATGACCTAAATGTTAATCCAATGACACAAATGAACCTATTGGATGCACAAGATTGGTTAAAAACCCTAATTGGTCGAGAATAATCCTCGGGAGGGCGAAAATGACCTAATTGATCATCCACTGACACAAACACACCTATTGGATGCACAAGATTGGTTAAAAACCCTAATTGGACAAGAATAAGCCTAGGGAGGACGAAAATGACCTAATTGATCATCCAATGACACAAACACACCTATTGGATGCACAAGATTGCTTAAAAACCCTAATTGGACAAGCATATGCCTAGGGAGGACGAAAATGACCTAAATGTTAATCCAATGACACAAATGAACTTATTGGATGCACAAGATTGGTTAAAAACCCTAATTGGAAAAGAATAAGCATAGGGAGGATCAAAATGACCTAATTGATCATCCAATGACACAAACACACCTATTGGATGCACAAGATTGGTTAAAAACCCTAATTAGACAAGAATATGCCTAGGGAGGACGAAAATGACCTAAATTTTAATCCAATGACACAAATGAACTTATTGGATGCACAAGTTTGGTTAAAAACCCTAATAGGACAAGAATAAGCCTAGGGAGGATCAGAACGACATAATTGATCATCCAATGACACAAACACACCTATTGGATGCACAAGATTGGTTAAAAACCCTAATTGGATAAGAATATGACTAGGGAGCACGAAAATGACCTAAATGTTAATCCAATGACATAAATGAACCTATTGGATGCACAAGATTTGATAAAAACCCTAATTGGTCGAGAATAAGCGTCGGGAGTACGAAAATGACCTAATTGATCATCCAATGGCACAAACACGCCTATTGGATGCACAAGATTGGTTAAAAACCCTAATAGGACAAGAATAAGCCTAGGGAGGATCAAAACGATCTAATTGATCATCCAATGACACAAACACACCTATTGGATGCACAAGATTGGTTAAAAACCCTAATTGGATAAGAATATGACTAGGGAGCACGAAAATGGCCTAAATGTTAATCCAATGACATAAATGAACCTATTGGATGCACAAGATTTGATAAAAACCCTAATTGGTCGAGAATAAGCTTCGGGAGTACGAAAATGACCTAATTGATCATCCAATGGCACAAACACGCCTATTGGATGCACAAGATTGGTTAAAAACCCTAATTGGACAAGAATAAGCCTAGGGAGGACGAAAATGACCTAAATGTTCATCCAATGACACAAACACACCTATTGGATGCTCAAGATTGGTTAAAAACCCTAATTGGACAAGAATATGCCTAGGGAGGACGAAAATGACCTAAATGTTAATCCAATGACACAAATGAACTTATTGGATGCACAAGATTGGTTAAAAACCCTAATTGGACAAGAATAAGCCTAGGGAGGATCAAAATGACGTAATTGATCATCCAATGACACAAACACACGTATTGGATGCACAAGATTGCTTAAAAACCCTAATTGGATAAGAATAATCCTAGGGAGGAAGAAAATTACCTAATTGATCATCTAATGATACAAACACACCCATTGGATGCACAAGATTGGTTAAAAACCCTAATTGGACAAGAATATGTCTAGGGAGGACGAAAATGACCTAAATGTTAATTCAACGACAGAAATCAACTTATTGGATGCACAAGATTGGTTAAAAACCCTAATTGGACAAGAAAAAGCCTAGGGTGGATCAAAATGATCTAATTGATCATCCAATGACACAAACACACCTATTGGATGCACAAGATTGGTTAAAAACCCTAATTGGAAAAGAATAAGCCTAGGGAGGACGAAAATGACCTAATTGATCATCCAATGACACAAACACACCTATTGGATGCACAAGATTGGTTAAAAACACTAATTGGACAATAATACGCCTAGGGAGGACGAAAATGACCTAATTGATCATCCAATGACACAAACACACCTATTGGATGCACAAGATTGGTTAAAAACCCTAATTGGACAAGAATATGACTAGGGAGGACATAAATGACCTAAATGTTAATCCAATGACACAAATGAACCTATTGGATGCACAAGATTGGTTAAAAACCCTAATTGGTCGAGAATAAGCCTCGGGAGGGCGAAAATGACCTAATTGATCATCCAATGACACAAACACACCTATTGGATCCACATGATGGTTAAAAACCCTAATTGGACAAGAATAAGCCTAGGGAGGACGAAAATGACCTAATTGATCATCCAATGACACAAACACACCTATTGGATGCACAAGATTGCTTAAAAACCCTAATTGGACAAGAATATGCCTAGGGAGGACGAAAATGACCTAAATGTTAATCCAATGACACAAATGAACTTATTGGATGCACAAGATTGGTTAAAAACCCTAATTGGACAAGAGTAAGCATAAGGAGGATCAAAATGACCTAATTGATCATCCAATGACACAAACACACCTATTGGATGCACAAGATTGGTTAAAAACCCTAATTAGACAAGAATATGCCTAGGGAGGACGAAAATGACCTAAATGTTAATCCAATGACACAAATGAACTTATTGGATGCACAAGTTTGGTTAAAAACCCTAATAGGACAAGAATAAGCCTAGGGAGGATCAAAACGACATAATTGATCATCCAATGACACAAACACACCTATTGGATGCACAAGATTGGTTAGAAACTCTAATTGGACAAGAATAAGCCTAGGGAGGAAGAAAATGACCTAATTGATCATCCAATGACACAAACACACCTATTGGATGCACAAGATTGGTTAAAAACCCTAATTGGACAAGAATAAGCCTAGGGAGGACGAAAATGACCTAATTGATCATCCAATGACACAAACACACCTATTGGATGCACAAGATTGGTTAAAAACCCTAATTGGACAAGAATAAGCCTATGGAGGACGAAAATGACCTAATTGATCATCCAATGACACAAACACACCTATTGGAAGCATAAGATTGGTTAAAAACCCTAATTGGACAAGAATATGCCTAGGGAGGACGAAAATGACCTAAATATTAATTCAATGACACAAACAAAGTTATTGGATGCACAATATTGGTTAAAAACCCTAATTGGACAAGAATAAGCCTAGGGAGGACGAAAATGACCTAATTGATCATCCAATGACACAAACACACCTATTGGATGCACAAGATTGGTTAAAAACCCTAATTGGACAAGAATGTGCCTAGAGAGATCGAAAATGACCTAAATTGATCATCCAATGACACAAACACACCTATTGGATGCACAAGATTGCTTAAAAACCCTAATTGGACAAGAATATGCCTAGGGAGGACGAAAATGACCTAAATGTTAATCCAATGACACAAATGAACTTATTGGATGCACAAGATTGGTTAAAAACCCTAATTGGACAAGAATAAGCCTAGGGAGGACGAAAATGACCTAAATGTTAATCCATTGAAACAACTCAATTTATTGGATGCACAAGATTGGTTAAAAACCCTAATTGGACAAGAATAAGCCTAGGGAGGACGAAAATGACCTAATTGATCATCCAATGACACAAACACACCTATTGGATGCACAAGATTGGTTAAAAACCCTAATTGGACAAGAATATGCCTAGGGAGGATGAAAATGACCTAAATATTAATTCAATGACACTAACAAACTTATTGGATGCACAAGATTGGTTAAAAACCCTAATTGGACAAGAATAAGCCTAGCGAGGACGAAAATGACCTAATTGATCATCCAATGACACAAACACACCTATTGGATGCAGAAGATTGGTTAAAAACCCTAATTGGACAAGAATATGCCTAGGGAGGACGAAAATGACCTAAATATTAATTCAATGACACAAACAAAGTTATTGGATGCACAAGATTGGTTAAAAACCCTAATTGGACAAGAATAAGCCTAGGGAGGACGAAAATGACCTAATTGATGATCCAATGACACAAACACACCTATTGGATGCACAAGATTGGTTAAAAACCCTAATTGGACAAGAATAAGCCTAGGGAGAACGAAAATGACCTAAATGTTAATCCAATGACACAACTCAACTTATTGGATGCACAAGATTGGTTAAAAACCCTAATTGGACAAAAATAAGCCTAGGGAGGACGAAAATGACCTATCTGATCATCCAATGACACAAACACACCTATTGGATGCACAAGATTGGTTAAAAACCTTAGTTGGACAAGAACATGCCTAGGGAGGACGAAAATGACCTAATTGATCATTTAACGACACTAATGAACTTATTGGATACACAAGATTGGTTAAAAACCCTATTTGGACAAGAATAAGCCTAGGGAGGACGAAAATGACCTAATTGATCATCCAATGACACAAACACACCTATTGGATGCACAAGATTGGTTAAAAACCCTAATTGGACAAGAATAAGCCTTGGGAGGACGAAAATGACCTAATTGATTATCCAATAACACAAATGAACTTATTGGATGATCAAGATTGGTTAAAAACCCTAATTGGACAAGAATATGCCTAGGGAGGACGAAAATGACCTAAATATTAATTCAATGACACAAACAAAGTTATTGGATGCACAAGATTGGTTAAAAACCCTAATTGGACAAGAATAAGCCTAGGGAGGACGGAAATGACCTAATTGATCATCCAATGACACAAACACACCTATTGGATGCACAATATTGGTTAAAAACCCTAATTGGACGAGAATAAGCCTGGGGAGGACGAAAAAGACCTAATTGATCATCCAATGACACAAACACACATATTGGATGCACAAGATTGGTTAAAAACCCTAATTGGACAAGAATAAGCCTAGGGAGGACGAAAATGACCTAATTGATCATCCAATGACACAAACACACCTATTGGATGAACAAGATTGGTTAAAAACCCGAATTGGACAAGAATATGCCTAGGGAGGACGAAAATGACCTAAATATTAATTCAATGACACAAACAAACTTATCGGATGCACAAGATTGGTTAAAAACCCTAATTGGACAAGAATAAGCCTAGGGAGGACGAAAATGGCCTAATTGATCATCCAATGACACAAACACACCTATTGGATGCACAAGATTGCTTAAAAACCCTAATTGGACAAGAATATGCCTAGGGAGGACGAAAATGACCTAAATGTTAATCCAATGACACAAATGAACTTATTGGATGCACAAGATTGGTTAAAAACCCTAATTGGACAAGAATAAGCATAGGGAGGATCAAAATGACCTAATTGATCATCCAATGACACAAACACACCTATTGGATGCACAAGATTGGTTAAAAACCCTAATTAGACAAGAATA
The DNA here is from genome assembly GCA_037974775.1 of Cicer pinnatifidum. Lineage (NCBI taxonomy): Eukaryota > Viridiplantae > Streptophyta > Magnoliopsida > Fabales > Fabaceae > Cicer > Cicer pinnatifidum. The sequence continues at coordinate 62,434 of JBBPBR010001894.1, read as the reverse complement.
TGCCTAGGGAGGACGAAAATGACCTAAATGTTAATCCAATGACACAAATGAACTTATTGGATGCACAAGTTTGGTTAAAAACCCTAATAGGACAAGAATAAGCCTAGGGAGGATCAAAACGACATAATTGATCATCCAATGACACAAACACACCTATTGGATGCACAAGATTGGTTAGAAACCCTAATTGGACAAGAATAAGCCTAGGGAGGAAGAAAATGACCTAATTGATCATCCAATGACACAAACACACCTATTGGATGCACAAGATTGGTTAAAAACCCTAATTGGACAAGAATAAGCCTAGCGAGGACGAAAATGACCTAATTGATCATCCAATGACACAAACACACCTATTGGATGCACAAATTGGTTAAAAACCCTAATTGAACAAGAATAAGCCTAGGGAGGACGAAAATGACCTAATTTATCATCCAATGACACAAACACACCTATTGGATGCACAAGATTGGTTAAAAACCCTAATTGGATAAGAATATGACTAGGGAGGACGAAAATGACCTAAATGTTAATGCAATGACACAAATGAACCTATTGGATGCAGAAGATTGGTTAAAAACCCTAATTGGTCGAGAAGAAGCTTCGGGAGGACGAAAATGACCTAATTGATCAACCAAAGACACAAACACACCTATTTGATGCACAAGATGTGTTAAAAACCCTAATTGGACAAGAATAAGCCTAGGGAGGACGAAAATGACCTAATTGATCATCCAATGACACAAACAAACCTATTGGATGCATAAGAATGGTTAAAAACCATAATTGAACAAGAATAAGCCTAGGGAGGACGAAAATGACCTAATTGATCATCCAATGACACAAACACACCTATTGGATTCACAAGATTGGTTAATAAGCATAATTGAACAAGAATAAGCCTAGGGAGGATGAAAATTACCTAATTGATCATCCAATGACACAAACACACCTATTGGATGCAGAAGATTGGTTAAAAACCCTAATTGGATAAGAATATGACTAGGGAGGACGAAAATGACCTAAATGTTAATCCAATGACACAAATGAACCTATTGGATGCACAAGATTGGTTAAAAACCCTAATTGGTCGAGAATAAGCTTCGGGAGGACGAAAATGACCTAATTGATCATCCAATGACACAAACACACCTATTGGATGCACAAGATTGGTTAAAAACCCTAATTGGATAAGAATATGACTAGGGAGGACGAAAATGACCTAAATGTTAATTTAATGACACAAATGAACTTATTGGATGCACAAGATTGATTAAAAACCCTAATTGGAAAAGAATAAGCCTAGGGAGGATCAAAATGACCTAATTGATCATCCAATGACACAAACACACCTATTGGATGCACAAGATTGGTTAAAAACCCTAATTGAACATGAATAAGCCTAGGGAGGACGAAAATGACCTAATTTATCATCCAATGACACAAACACACCTATTGGATGCACAAGATTGGTTAAAAACCCTAATTGGATAAGAATATGACTAGGGAGGACGAAAATGACCTAAATGTTAATGCAATGACACAAATGAACCTATTGGATGCAGAAGATTGGTTAAAAACCCTAATTGGTCGAGAAGAAGCTTCGGGAGGACGAAAATGACCTAATTGATCAACCAAAGACACAAACACACCTATTTGATGCACAAGATGTGTTAAAAACCCTAATTGGACAAGAATAAGCCTAGGGAGGACGAAAATGACCTAATTGATCATCCAATGACACAAACAAACCTATTGGATGCACAAGATTGGTTAAAAACCCTAATTGAACAAGAATAAGCCTAGGGAGGACGAAAATGACCTAATTGATCATCCAATGACACAAACACACCTATTGGATGCACAAGATTGGTTAAAAACCCTAATTGAACAAGAATAAGCCTATGGAGGACGAAAATGACCTAATTGATCATCCAATGACACAAACACACCTATTGAATGCACAAGATTGGTTAAAAACCCTAATTGGATAAGAATATGACTAGGGAGGACGAAAATGACCTAAATGTTAATCCAATGACACAAATGAACCTATTGGATGCAGAAGATTGGTTAAAAACCCTAATTGGACGAGAAGAAGCTTCGGGAGGACGAAAATGACCTAATTGATCAACCAAAGACACAAACACACCTATTTGATGCACAAGATGTGTTAAAAACCCTAATTGGACAAGAATAAGCCTAGGGAGGACGAAAATGACCTAATTGATCATCCAATGACACAAACAAACCTATTGGATGCACAAGATTGGTTAAAAACCCTAATTGAACAAGAATAAGCCTAGGGAGGACGAAAATGACTTAATTGATCATCCAATGACACAAACACACCTATTGGATGCACAAGATTGGTTAAAAACCCTAATTGGACAAGAATATGCCTAGGGAGGACGAAAATGACCTAAATGTTAATCCAATGACACAAATGAACTTATTGGATGCACAAGATTGGTTAAAAACCCTAATTGGACAAGAATAAGCATAGGGAGGACGAAAATGACCTAAATGTTAATCCAATGACACAGCTCAACTTATTGGATGCACAAGATTGGTTAAAAACCCTAATTGGACAAGAATAAGCCTATGGAGGACGAAAATGACCTAAATGTTAATCCAATGACACAACTCAACTTATTGGATGCACAAGATTGGTTAAAAACCCTAATTTGACAAGAATATACCTAGGGAGGACGAAAATGACCTAATTGATCATCCAATGACACAAACACACCTATTGGATGCACAAGATTGGTTAAAAACCCTAATTGGACAAGAATAAGCCTAGGGAGGACGAAAATGACCTAATTGATCATCCAATGACACAAACACACCTATTGGATGCACAAGATTGGTTAAAAACCCTAATTGGACAAGAATAAGCCTAGGGAGGACAAAAATGACCTAAATTGATCATCCAATGACACAAACACACCTATTGGATGCACAAGATTGGTTAAAAACCCTAATTGGACAAGAATATGCCTAGGGAGGACGAAAATGACCTAAATGTTAATCCAATGACACAAATGAACTTATTGGATGCACAAGATTGGTTAAAAACCCTAATTGGACAAGAATAAGCCTAGAGAGGATCAAAGTGACCTAATTAATCATCCAATGAGATAAACACACCTATTGGATGCACAAGATTAGTTAAAAACTCTAATTGGACAAGAATATGCCTAGGGAGGACGAAAATGACCTAAATGTGAATCCAATGACACAAATGAACTTATTGGATGCACAAGATTGGTTAAAAACCTAATTCGACAAGAATAAGCCTAGGGAGAATCAAAATGACCTAAATGTTAATCCAATGACACAACTCAACTTATTGGATGCACAAGATTGGTTAAAAACCCTAATTGGACAAGAATAAGCCTAGGGAGGACGAAAATGACCTAATTGATCATCCAATGACACAAACACACCTATTGGATGCACAAGATTGGTTAAAAACCCTAATTGGACAAGAATATGCCTAGGGAGGACGAAAATGACCTAAATGTTAATCCAATGACACAAATGAACTTATTGGATGCACAAGATTGGTTAAAAACCCTAATTGGACAAGAATAAGCATAGGGAGGATTAAAGTGACCTAATTGATCATCCAATGAGATAAACACACATATTGGATGCACAAGATTGGTTAAAAACCCTAATTGGACAAGAATATGCCTAGGGAGGACGAAAATGACCTAAATGTGAATCCAATGACACAAATGAACTTATTGGATGCACAAGATTGGTTAAAAACCTAATTCGACAAGAATAAGCCTAGGAACAATCAAAATGACCTAAATGTTAATCCAATGACACAACTCAACTTATTGGATGCACAAGATTGGTTAAAAACCCTAATTGGACAAGAATAAGCCAAGGGAGGACGAAAATAACCTAATTGATCAACTAATGACACAAACACACCTATTGGTTGCACAAGATTGGTTAAAAACCCTAATTGGACAAGAATATGCCTAGGGAGGACGAAAATGACCTAATTGATCATCCAATGACACAAACACACCTATTGAATGCACAAGATTGGTTAAAAACCCTAATTGGACAAGAATATGCCTAGGGAGGACGAAAATGACCTAAATATTAATTCAATGACACAAATAAACTTATTGGATGCACAAGATTGGTTAAAAACCCTAATTGGACAAGAATAAGCCTATGGAGGACGAAAATGAACTAATTGATCATCCAATGACACAAACACACCTATTGGATGCACAAGATTGGTTAAAAACCCTAATTGGACAAGAATATGCCTAGGGAGGTGGAAAATGACCTAAATATTAATTCAATGACACAAACAAAGTTATTGGATGCACAAGATTGGTTAAAAACCCTAATTGGACAAGAATAAGCCTAGGGAGGACGAAAATGACCTAATTGATCATCCAATGACACAAACACCCCTATTGGATGCGCAAGATTGGTTAAAAACCCTAGTTGGACAAGAATATGCCTAGGGAGGATGAAAATGACCTAATTGATCATCCAATGACACAAATGAACTTATTGGATGCACAAGATTGGTTAAAAACCCTAATTGGACAAGAACAAGCCTAGGGAGGACGAAAATGACCTAATTAACCATCCAATGACACAAACACACCTATTGGAAGCACAAGATTGGTTAAAAACCCTAATTGGACAAGAATATGCCTAGGGAGGACGAAAATGACCTAAATGTTAATCCAATGACACAAATGAACTTATTGGATGCACAAGATTGGTTAAAAACCCTAATTGGACAAGAATAAGCCTTGGGAGGACGAAAATGACCTAATTGATCATCCAATGACACAAACACACCTATTGGATGCACAAGATTGGTTAAAAACCCTAATTGGACAAGAATAAGCCTAGGGAGGACGAAAATGACCTAATTGATCATCCAATGACACAAACACACCTATTGGATGCACAAGATTGGTTAAAAACCCTAGTTGGACAAGAATAAGCCTAGGGAGGACGAAAATGACCTAATTGATCATCCAATGACACAAACACACCTATTGGATGCACAAGATTGGTTAAAAACCCTAATTGGACAATAATATGCCTAGGGAGGATGGAAATGACCAAATTGATCATCCAATGACACAAACACACCTATTGGATGCACAAGATTGGATAAAAACCATAATTGGACAATAATATGCCTAGGGAGGACGCAAATGACCTAAATATTAACTCAATGACACAAACAAACTTATTGGATGCACAAGATTGGTTCTAAACCCTAATTGGCAAGAATAAACCTAGGGAGGACGAAAATGACTTAATTCATCATCCAATGACACAAACACACCTATTGGATACACAAGATTGGTTAAAAACCCTAATTGGACAAGAATATGCCTAGGGAGGACGAAAATGACCTAAATGTTAATCCAATGACACAAATGAACTTATTGGATGCACAAGATTGGTTAAAAACCCTAATTGGACAAGAATAAGCCTTGGGATGATGAAAATGACCTAATTGATCATCGAATGACACAAACACACCTATTGGATGCACAAGATTGGTTAAAAACCCTAATTGGACAAGAATAAGCCTAGGGTGGACGAAAATGACCTAAATGTTAATCCAATGACAAAAATCAACTTATTGGATGCACAAGATTGGTTAAAAACCCTAATTGGACAAGAATAAGCCTAGGGAGGACGAAAATGACCTAATTGATCATCCAATGACACAAATACACCTATTGGATGCACAAGATTCGTTAAAAACCCTAATTGGACAAGAATATGCCTAGGGAGGACGAAAATGACCTAATTGATCATCCAATGACAGAAACACACCTATTGGATGCACAAGATTGGTTAAAAACCCTAATTGGACAAGAAAATACCTAGGGAGGACGAAAATGACCTAAATATTAATTCAATGAAACAAACAAACTTATTGGATGCACAAGATTGGCTAAAAACCCTAATTGGACAAGAATAAGCCTAGGGAGGATGAAAATGACCTAATTGATCATCCAATGACACAAACACACCTATTGGATGCACAAGATTGGTTAAAAACCCTAATTGGACAAGAATAAGCCAAGGGAGGACGAAAATGACCAAATTGATCATCCAATGACACAAACAAACCTATTGGATGCACAAGATTGGTTAAAAACCCTAATTGAACAAGAATAAGCCTAGGGAGGATGAAAATGACCTAATTGATCATCCAATGACACAAACACACCTATTGGATGCACAAGATTGGTTAAAAACCCTAATTGGATAAGAATATGACTAGGGAGGACGAAGATGACCTAAATGTTAATTCAATGACACAAATGAACTTATTGGAGGCACAAGATTGGTTAAAAACCCTAATTGGATAAGAATATGACTAGGGAGGACGAAGATGACCTAAATGTTAATTCAATGACACAAATGAACTTATTGGATGCACAAGATTGGTTAAAAACCCTAATTGGACAAGAATAAGCCTTGGGAGGATCCAAATGACCTAATTGATCGTCCAATGACACAAATACACCTATTGGATGCACAAGATTGGTTAAAAACCCTAATTGGACAAGAATAAGCCTAGGGAGGACGAAAATGACCTAATTGATCATCCAATGACACAAACACACCTATTGGATGCACAAGATTGGTTAAAAACCCTAATTGGACAAGAATATGCCTAGGGAGGACGAAAATGACCTAATTGATCATCCAATGCCACAAACACACCTATTGGATGCACAACATTGGTTAAAAACCCTAATTGGACAAGAATATGCCTAGGGAGGACGAAAATGACCTAAATGTTAATCCAATGACACAAATGAACTTATTGGATGCACAAGATTGGTTAAAAACCCTAATTGGACAAGAATAAGCATAGGGAGGGCGAAAATGACCCAATTGATCATCCAATGATACAAACACACCTATTGGAAGAACAAGAATGGTTAAAAACCCTAATTGGACAAGAATATGCCTAGGGAGGACGAAAATGACCTAAATGTTAATCCAACAACACAAATGTACTTATGGGATGCACAAGATTGGTTAAAAACCCTAATTGGACAAGAATAAGCCTAGGGAGGACGAAAACAACCTAATTGATCATCCAATGACACAAACACACCTATTGGATGCACAAGATTGGTTAAAAACCCTAATTGGACAAGAATATGCCTAGGGAGGACGAAAATGACCTAAATATTAATTCAATGACACAAACAAAGTTATTGGATGCACAAGATTGGTTAAAGACCCTAATTGGACAAGAATAAGCCTAGGGAGGAGGAAAATGACCTAATTGATCATCCAATGACACAAACACACCTATTGGAAGCACAAGATTGGTTAAAAACCCTAATTGGACAAGAATATGCCTAGGGAGGACGAAAATGACCTAAATGTTAATCCAATGACACAAATGAACTTATTGGATGCACAAGATTGGTTAAAAACCCTAATTGGACAAGAATAAGCCTAGGGAGGACGAAAAATGACCTAATTGATCATCCAATGACACAAATGAACATATTGGATACACAAGATTGGTTAAAAACCCTAATTGGACAAGAATAAGCCTAGGGAGGACGAAAATGACCTAATTGATCTTCCAATGACACAAACACACCTATTGGATGCACAAGATTGGTTAAAAACCCTAATTGGACAAGAATATGCCTAGGGAGGACGAAAATGACCTAAATGTTAATCCAATGACACAAATGAACTTATTGGATGCACAAGATTGGTTAAAAACCCTAATTGGACAAGAATAAGCCTAGGGAGGACGAAAATGACATAATTGATCATCCAATGACGCAAACTCACCTATTGGATGCACAAGATTGGTTAAAAACCCTAATTGGACAAGAATATGCCTAGGGAGGACGAAAATGACCTAAATGTTAATCCAATGACACAAATGAACTTATTGGATGCACAAGATTGGTTAAAAACCCTAATTGGACAAGAATAAGCCTTGGGAGGACGAAAGTGACCTAATTGATCATCCAATGACACAAACACACCTATTGGATGCACAAGACTGGTTAAAAACCCTAATTGGACAAGAATATGCCTAGGAAGGACGCAAATGACCTAATTGATCATCCAATGACACAAACACACCTATTGGATGCTTAAGATTGGTTAAAAACCCTAATTGGACAAGATTAAGCCTAGGGAGGACGAAAATGACCTAATTGATCATCCAATGACACAAAGACACCTATTGGATGCATAAGATTGGTTAAAAACCCTAATTGGACAAGAATATGCCTAGGGAGGACGAAAATGACCTAAATGTTAATCCAATGACACAAATGAACTTATTGGATGCACAAGATTGGTTAAAAACCCTAATTGGACAAGAATAAGCATAGAAAGGACGAAAATGACCTAATTGACCATCCAATGACACAAACACACCTATTGGATGCACAAGATTGGTTAAAAACCCTAATTGGACAAGAATATGCCTAGGGAGGACGAAAATGACCTAAATGTTAATCCAATGACACAAATGAACTTATTGGATGCACAAGATTGGTTAAAAACCGTAATTGGGCAAGAATAAGCCTAGGGAAGACGAAAATGACCTAATTGATCATCCAATGACACAAACACACCTATTGGATGCACAAGATTGGTTAAAAACCCTAATTGGACAAGAATATGCCTAGGGAGGACGAAAATGACATAAATGTTAATCCAATGACACAAACGAACTTATTGGATGCACAAGATTGGTTAAAAACCCTAATTGGACAAGAATAAGCCTAGGGAGGACGAAAATGACCTAATTGATCATCCAATGACACAAACACACCTATTGGATGCACAAGATTGGTTAAAAACCCTAATTGGACAAGAATATGCCTAGGGAGGACGAAAATGACCTAAATATTAATTCAATGACATAAACAAACTTGTTGGATGCACAAGATTGGTTAAAAATCCTAATTGGACAAGAATAAGCCTAGGGAGGACGAAAATGACCTAATTGATCATCCAATGACACAAACACACCTATTGGATGGACAAGTTTGGTTAAAAACCCTAATTGGACAAGAATATGCCTAGGGAGGACGAAAATGACCTAAATGTTAATCCAATGACACAAATGAACTTATTGGATGCACAAGATTGGTTAAAAACCCTAATTGGACAAGAATAAGCCTAGGGAGGACGAAAATGACCTAATTGATCATCCAATGACACAAACACACCTATTGGATGCACAAGATTGGTTAAAAACCCTAATTGGACAAGAATATGCCTAGGGAGGACGAAAATGACCTAAATATTAATTCAATGACACAAACAAAGTTTTTGGATGCACAAGATTGGTTAAAAACCCTAATTGGACAAGAATAAGCCTAGGGAGGACGAAAATGACCAAATTGATCATCCAATGACACAAACACACCTATTGGAAGGACAAGATTGGTTAAAAACCCTAATTGGACAAGAATATGCCTAGGGAGGACGAAAATGACCTAAATGTTAATCCAATGACACAAATGAACTTATTGGATGCACAAGATTGGTTAAAAACCCTAATTGGACAAGAATATGCCTAGGGAGCACGAAAATGACCTAATTGATCATCCAATGACACAAACACACCTATTGGATGCACAAGATTGGTTAGAAACCCTAATTGGACAAGAATAAGCCTAGGGAGGACGAAAATGACCTAATTGATCATCCAATGACACAAACACACCTATTGGATGCACAAGATTGGTTAAAAACCGTAATTGGACAAGAATATGCCTACGGAGGACGAAAATGATCTAATTGATCATCCAATGACACAAATGATCTTATTGGATGCACAAGATTGGTTAAAGATCCTAATTGGACAAGAATAGGCCTAGGGAGGACGAAAATGACCTAATTGATCATCCAATGACACAAACACACCTATTGGATACACAAGATTGGTTAGAAACCCTAATTGGACAAGAATAAGCCTAGGGAGGACGAAAATGACCTAATTGATCATCCAATGACACAAACACACCTATTGGATGCACAAGATTAGTTAAAAACCCTAATTGGACAAGAATATGCATAGGGAGGACGAAAATGATCTAAATGTTAATCCAATGACACAAATGAACTTATTGGGTAGACAAGATTGGTTAAAAACCCTAATTGGACAAGAATATGCCTAGGGAGGACGAAAATGACCTAAATGTTAATCCAATGACACAAATGAACTTATTGGATGCACAAGATTGGTTAAAAACCCTAATTGGACAAGAATATGCCTAGGGAGGACGAAAATGACCTAAATGTTAATCCAATGACACAAATGAACTTATTGGATGCACAAGATTGGTTAAAAACCCTAATTGGACAAGAATAAGCCTAGGGAGTATGAAAATGACCTAATTGATCATCCAATGACACAAACACACCTATTGGATGCACAAGATTGGTTAAAAACCCTAATTGGACAAGAATATGCCTAGGGAGGACGAAAATGACCTAATTGATCATCCAATGACACAAACACACCTATTGGATGCACAAGATTGGTTAAAAACCCTAGTTGGACAAGAATATGCCTAGGGAGGACGAAAATGACCTAATTGATCATCCAATGACACAAACACAGCTATTGGAAGCACAAGATTGGTTAAAAACCCTTGTTGGACAAGAATATGCCTAGGGAGGACGAAAATGACCTAATTGATCATCCAATGACACAAATGAACTTATTGGATGCAGAAGATTGGTTAAAAACCCTAATTGGACAAGAATAAGCATAGAAAGGACGAAAATGACCTAATTGACCATCCAATGACACAAACACACCTATTGGATGCACAAGATTGGTTAAAAACCCTAATTGGACAAGAATATGCCTAGGGAGGACGAAAATGACCTAAATGTTAATCCAATGACACAAATGAACTTATTGGATGCACAAGATTGGTTAAAAACCCTAATTGTACAAGAATAAGCCTAGGAAGGACGAAAATGACCTAATTGATCATCCAATGAAACAAACACACCTAATGGATGCACAAGATTGGTTAAAAACCCTAATTGGACAAGAATATGCCTAGGGAGGACGAAAATGACCTAAATGTTAATCCAATGACACAAATGAACTTATTGGATGCACAAGATTGGTTAAAAACCCTAATTGGACAAGAATAAGCCTAGGGAGGACGAAAATAACCTAATTGATCATCAAATGACACAAACACACCAATTGGATGCACATGATTGGTTAAAAACCCTAATTGGACAAGAATAAGCCTAGGGAGGACGAAAATGACCTAATTGATCATCCAATGACACAAACACACCTATTGGATGCACAAGATTGGTTAAAAACCCTAATTGGATAAGAATATGACTAGGGAGCACGAAAATGACCTAAATGTTAATCCAATGACATAAATGAACCTATTGGATGCACAAGATTTGATAAAAACCCTAATTGGTCGAGAATAAGCTTCGGGAGTACGAAAATGACCTAATTGATCATCCAATGACACAAACACACCTATTGGATGCACAAGATTGGTTAAAAACCCTAATTGGACAAGAATAAGCCTAGGGAGGACGAAAATGACCTAATTGTTCATCCAAAGACACAAACACACCTATTGGATGCTCAAGATTGGTTAAAAACCCTAATTGGACAAGAATATGCCTAGGGAGGACGAAAATGACCTAAATGTTAATCCAATGACACAAATGAACTTATTGGATGCACAAGATTGGTTAAAAACCCTAATTGGACAAGAATAAGCCTAGGGAGGATCAAAATGACGTAATTGATCATCCAATGACACAAACACACGTATTGGATGCACAAGATTGCTTAAAAACCCTAATTGGATAAGAATAATCCTAGGGAGGAAGAAAATTACCTAATTGATCATCTAATGATACAAACACACCCATTGGATGCACAAGATTGGTTAAAAACCCTAATTGGACAAGAATATGTCTAGGGAGGACGAAAATGACCTAAATGTTAATTCAACGACAGAAATCAACTTATTGGATGCACAAGATTGGTTAAAAACCCTAATTGGACAAGAAAAAGCCTAGGGTGGATCAAAATGATCTAATTGATCATCCAATGACACAAACACACCTATTGGATGCACAAGATTGGTTAAAAACCCTAATTGGAAAAGAATAAGCCTAGGGAGGACGAAAATGACCTAATTGATCATCCAATGACACAAACACACCTATTGGATGCACAAGATTGGTTAAAAACACTAATTGGACAATAATACGCCTAAGGAGGACGATAATGACCTAATTGATCATCCAATGACACAAACACACCTATTGGATGCACAAGATTGGTTAAAAACCCTAATTGGACAAGAATATGACTAGGGAGGACATAAATGACCTAAATGTTAATCCAATGACACAAATGAACCTATTGGATGCACAAGATTGGTTAAAAACCCTAATTGGTCGAGAATAATCCTCGGGAGGGCGAAAATGACCTAATTGATCATCCACTGACACAAACACACCTATTGGATGCACAAGATTGGTTAAAAACCCTAATTGGACAAGAATAAGCCTAGGGAGGACGAAAATGACCTAATTGATCATCCAATGACACAAACACACCTATTGGATGCACAAGATTGGTTTAAAACCCTAGTTGGACAAGAATATGCCTAGGGAGGACGAAAATGACCTAATTGATCATCCAATGACACAAATGAATTTATTGGATGCACAAGATTGGTTAAAAACCCAAATTGCACAAGAATAAGCCTAGGGAGGACGAAAATGACCTAATTGATCATCCAATGACACAAACACACCTATTGGATGCACAAGATTGGTTAAAAACCCTAATTGGACAAGAATAAGCCTAGGGAGGACGAAAATGACCTAATTGATCATCCAATGACACAAACACACCTATTGGATGCACAAGATTGGTTTAAAACCCTAGTTGGACAAGAATATGCCTAGGGAGGACGAAAATTACCTAATTGATCATCCAATGACACAAATGAACTTATTGGATGCACAAGATTGGTTAAAACCCCTAATTGGACAAGAATAAGCCTAGGGAGGACGAAAATGACCTAATTGATCATCCAATGACACAAACACACCTATTGGATGCACAAGATTGGTTAAAAACCCTAATTGGACAAGAATAAGCCTAGGGAGGACGAAAATGACCTAATTGATCATCCAATGACACAAACACACCTATTGGAAGCACAAGATTGGTTAAAAACCCTAATTGGACAAGAATATGCCTAGGGAGGACGAAAATGGCCTAAATGTTAATCCAATGACACAAACAAAGTTATTGGATGCACAAGATTGGTTAAAAACCCTAATTGGACAAGAATAAGCCTAGGGAGGACGAAAATGACCTAATTGATCATCCAATGACACAAACACACCTATTGAATGCACAAGATTGGTTAAAAACCCTAATTGGACAAGAATATGCCTAGGGAGGACGAAAATGACCTAATTGATCATCCAATGACACAAACACACCTATTGGATGCACAAGATTGGTTAAAAACCCTAATTGGACAAGAATAAGCCTATGGAGGACGAAAATGACCTAATTGATCATCCAAAGACACAAACACACCTATTGGATGCACAAGATTGGTTTAAAACCCTAGTTGGACAAGAATATGCCAAGGGAGGACGAAAATGACCTAATTGATCATCCAATGACACAAATGAACTTATTGGATGCACAAGATTGGTTAAAACCCCTAATTGGACAAGAATAAGCCTAGGGGGGACGAAAATGACCTAATTGATCATCCAATGACACAAACACACCTATTGGATGCACAAGATTGGTTAAAAACCCTAATTGGACAAGAATAAGCCTAGGGAGGACGAAAATGACCTAATTGATCATCCAATGACACAAACACACCTATTGGATGCACAAGATTGGTTAAAAACCCTAATTGGACAAGAATATGCCTAGGGAGGACGAAAATGATCTAAATATTAATTCAATGACACAAACAAAGTTGTTGGATGAACAAGATTGGTAAAAAACCCTAATTGGACAAGAATAAGCCTAGGGAGGACGAAAATGACCTAATTGATCATTCAATGACACAAACACAGCTATTGGAAGCACAAGATTGGTTAAAAACCCTAATTGGACAAGAATATGCCTAGGGAGGACGAAAATGACCTAATTGATCATCCAATGACACAAATGAACTTATTGGATACACAAGATTGGTTAAAAACCCTAATTGGACAAGAATATGCCTAGGGAGGACGAATATGACCTAAATGTTAATCCAATAACACAAATGAACTTATTGGATGCACAAGATTGGTTAAAAACCCTAATTGGACAAGAATAAGCCTAGGGAGAACGAAAATGACCTAATTGATCATCCAATGACACAAACACACCTATTGGAAGCACAAGATTGGTTAAAAACCCTAATTGGACAAGAATATGCCTAGGGAGGACGAAAATGACCTAAATGTTAATTCAATGACACAAACAAACTTATTGGATGCACAAGATTGGTTAAAAACCCTAATTGGACAAGAATAAGCCTAGGGAGGACGAAAATGACCTAATTGATCATCTAATGACACAAACACACCTATTGGAGGCACAAGATTGGTTAAAAACCTTAGTTGGACAAGAATAAGCCTAGGGAGGACGAAAATGACCTAATTGATCATCCAATGACACAAATGAACTTATTGGATGCACAAGATTGGTTAAAAACCCTAATTGGACAAGAATAAGCCTAGGGAGGACGAAAATGACCTAATTGATCATCCAATGACACAAATGAACTTATTGGATGCACAAGATTGGTTAAAAACCCTAATTGGACAAGAATAAGCCTAGGGAGGACGAAAATGACCTAATTGATCATACAATGACACAAACACACCTATTGGATGCACAAGATTGGTTAAAAACCCTAATTGGACTAGAATATGCCCTGGGAGGACGAAAATGACCTAAATATTAATTCAATGACATAAACAAAGTTATTGGACGCACAAGATTGGTTAAAAACCCTAATTGGACAAGAATAAGCCTAGGGAGGACGAAAATGACCTAATTGATGATCCAATGACACAAACACACCTATTGGATGCACAAGATTGGTTAAAAACCCTAATTGGACAAGAATAAGCCTAGGGAGGACGAAAATGACCTAATTGATCATCCAATGACACAAACACACCTATTGGATGCACAAGATTGGTTAAAAACCCTAATTGGACAAGAATAAGCCTAGGGAGGACGAAAATGACCTAATTGATCATCCAATGACACTAACACACCTATTGGATGCACAAGATTGGTTTAAAACCCTAGTTGGACAAGAATATGCCTAGGGAGGACGAAAATGACCTAATTGATCATCCAATGACACAAATGAACTTATTGGATGCACAAGATTGGTTAAAAACCCTAATTTGACAAGAATAAGCCTAGGGAGGACGAAAACGACCTAATTGATCATCCAATGACACAAACACACCTATTGGATGCACAAGATTGGTTAAAAAGCCTAGTTGGACAAGAATATGCCTAGGGAGGACGAAAATGACCTAATTGATCATCCAATGACACAAATGAACTTATTGGATGCACAAGATTGGTTAAAAACCCTAATTGGACAAGAATAAGCATAGAAAGGACGAAAATGACCTAATTGATCATCAATGACACAAACACACCTATTGGATGCACAAGATTGGTTAAAAACCCTAATTGGATAAGAATATGCCTACGGAGGACGAAAATGACCTAATTGATCATCCAATGACACAAACACACCTATTGGATGCACAAGATTGGTTAAAAACCCTAATTGGACAAGAATATGCCTAGGGAGGACGAAAATGACCTAAATATTAATTCAATGACACAAACAAAGTTATTGGATGCACAAGATTGGTTAAAAACCCTAATTGGACAAGAATAAGCCTAGGGAGGAAGAAAATGACATAATTGATCATCCAATGACACAAACACACATATTGGATGCACAAGATTGGTTAAAAACCCTAATTGGACAAGAATAAGCCTAGGGAGGATGAAAATGACCTAATTGATCATCCAATGACACAAACACACCTATTGGATTCACAAGATTGGTTTAAAACCCTAGTTAGACAAGAATATGCCTAGGGAGGAAGAAAATGACCTAATATATCATCCAATGACACAAACACACCTATTGGATGCACAATATTGGTTAAAAACCCTAATTGGACAAGAATAAGCCTAGGGAGAAAGAAAATGACCTAATATATCATCCAATGACACAAACACACCTATTGGATGCACAATATTGGTTAAAAACCCTAATTGGACAAGAATAAGCCTAGGGAGGATGAAAATGACGTAATTGATCATCCAATGACACAAACAAACCTATTGGATTCACAAGATTGGTTTAAAACCCTAGTTGGACAAGAATATGCCTAGGGAGGACGAAAATGACCTAATTGATCATCCAATGACACAAACACACCTATTGGATGCACAAGATTGGTTAAAAACAATAATTGGACAAGAATAAGCCCAGGGAGGACGATAATGACCTAAATATTAATTCAACGACACAAACAAAGTTATTGGATGCACAAGATTGGTTAAAAACCCTAATTGGACAAGAATAAGCCTAGGGAGGACGAAAATGACCTAATTGATCATCCAATGACACAAACAAAGTTATTGGATGCACAAGATTGGTTAAAAACCCTAATTGGACAAGAATAAGCATAGGGAGGACGAAAATGACCTAATTGATCATCCAATGACACAAACACACCTATTGGATGCACAAGATTGGTTAAAAACCCTAATTGGACAAGAATATGCCTAGGGAGGACGAAAATGACCTAAATATTAATTCAATGACACAAACAAAGTTATTGGATGCACAAGATTGGTTAAAAACCCTAATTGGACAAGAATAAGCCTAGGGAGGAAGAAAATGACCTAATTGATCATCCAATGACACAAACACACCTATTGGATGCACAAGATTGGTTAAAAACCCTAATTGGACAAGAATAAGCCTAGGGAGGATGAAAATGACCTAATTGATCATCCAATGACACAAACACACCTATTGGATTCACAAGATTGGTTTAAAACCCTAGATGGACAAGAATATGCCTAGGGAGGAAGAAAATGACCTAATATAACATCCAATGACACAAACACACCTATTGGATGCACAATATTGGTTAAAAACCCTAATTGGACAAGAATAAGCCTAGGGAGAAAGAAAATGACCTAATATATCATCCAATGACACAAACACACCTATTGGATGCACAATATTGGTTAAAAACCCTAATTGGACAAGAATAAGCCTAGGGAGGATGAAAATGACCTAATTGATCATCCAATGACACAAACACACCTATTGGATGCACAAGATTGGTTAAAAACCCTAGTTGGACAAGAATATGCCTAGGGGGGACGAAAATGACCTAATTGATCATCCAATGAAACAAACACACCTATTGGATGCACAAGATTGGTTAAAAACCCTAATTGGACAAGAATAAGCCTAGGGAGGACGAAAATGACCTAATTGATCATCCAATGACACAAACACACTTATTGGATGCACAAGATTGGTTAAAAACCCTAATTGGACAAGAATAAGCTTAGGGTGGACGAAAATGACCTAATTGATCATCCAATGACACAAACACACCTATTGGATGCACAAGATTGGTTAAAAACCCTAATTGGACAAGAATAAGCCTAGGGAGGACGAAAATGACCTAATTGATCATCCAATGACACAAACACACCTATTGGATGCACAAGATTGGTTAAAAACCCTAATTGGACAAGAATAACCTTGGGAGGACGAAAATGACCTAATTGATCATCCAATGACACAAACACACCTATTGGATGCACAAGATTGGTTAAAAACCCTAATTGGACAAGAATAAGCCTAGGGAGGACGAAAATGACCTAATTGATCATCCAATGACACAAACACACCTATTGGATGCCCAAGATTGGTTAAAAACCCTATTTGGACAAGAATAAGCCTAGGGAGGGCGAAAATGACCTAATAGATCATCCAATGATACAAACACACCTATTGGATGCACAAGGTTGGTTAAAAACCCTAATTGGACAAGAATATGTATAGGGAGGACGAAAATGACCTAAATATAAATTCAATGACACAATCAAAGTTATTGGATGCACAAGATAGGTTAAAAACCCTAATTGGACAAGAATAAGCCTAGCGAGGACGAAAATGACCTAATTGATCATCCAATGACACAAACACACCTATTGGATGCACAAGATTGGTTAAAAACCCTAATTGGACAAGAATAAGCCTAGGGAGGACGAAAATGACCTAATTGATCATCCAATGACACAAACACACCTATTGGATGCACAAGATTGGTTAAAAACCCTAATTGGACAAGAATTAGCCTAGGGAGGACGAAAATGACCTAATTGATCATCAAATGACACTAACACACCTATTGGAAGCACAAGAATGGTTAAAAACCCTACTTGGACAAGAATATGCCTAGGGAGGACGAAAATGACCTAATTGATCATCCAATGACACAAATGAACTTATTGGATGCACAAGATTTGTTAAAAACCCTAATTGGACAAGAATAAGTCTAGGGAGGACGAGAATGACCTAATTGATCATCCAATGACACAAACACACCTATTGGATGCACAAGATTGGTTAAAAACCCTAATTGGACAAGAATATGCCTAGGGAGGACGAAAATGACCTAAATATTAATTCAATGACACAATCAAAGTTATTGGATGCACAAGATTGGTTAAAAACTCTAGTTGGACAAGAATAAGCCTAGGGAGTACGAAAATGACCTAATTGAGCATCCAATGACACAAACACACCTATTGGATGCACAAGATTCGTTAAAAACCCTAATTGGACAAGAATAAGCCTAGGGAGGACAAAAATGACCTAATTGATCATCCAATGACACAAACACACCTATTGGATGCACAAGATTGGTTAAAAACCCTAATTGGACAAGAATAAGCCTAGGGAGGACGAAAATGACCTAATTGATCATCCAATGACACAAACACACCTATTGGATGCACAAGATTGGTTTAGAACCCTAGTTGGACAAGAATATGCCTAGGGAGGACGAAAATGACCTAAATGTTAATCCAATGACACAAATGAACTTATTGGATGCACAAGATTGGTTAAAAACCCTAATTGGACAAGAATAAGCCTAGGAAGGACGAAAATGACCTTATTGATCATCCAATGACACAAACACACCTATTGGATGCACAAGATTGGTTAAAAACCCTAATTGGACAAGAATATGCCTAGGGAAGACGAAAATGATCTAAATATTAATTCAATGACTTAAACAAATTTATTGGATGCACAAGATTGGTTAAAAACCCTAATTGGACAAGAATAAGCCTAGGGAGGATGAAAATGACCTAATTGATCATCCAATGACACAAACACACCTATTGGATTCACAAGATTGGTTTAAAACCCTAGTTGGACAAGAATATGCCTGGGGAGGAAGAAAATGGCCTAATATATCATCCAATGACACAAACACACCTATTGGATGCACAATATTGGTTAAAAACCCTAATTGGACAAGAATAAGCCCAGGGAGGACGAAAATGACCTAAATATTAATTCAACGACACAAACAAAGTTATTGGATGCACAAGATTGGTTAAAAACCCTAATTGGACAAGAATAAGCCTAGGGAGGACGAAAATGACCTAATTGATCATCCAATGACACAAACACACCTATTGGATGCACAAGATTGGTTTAGAACCCTAGTTGGACAAGAATATGCCTAGGGAGGACGAAAATGACCTAAATGTTAATCCAATGACACAAATGAACTTATTGGATGCACAAGATTGGTTAAAAACCCTAATTGGACAAGAATAAGCCTAGGGAGGGCGAAAACGACCTAATTGATCATCCAATGACACAAACACACCTATTGGATGCACAAGATTGGTTAAAAACCCTAATTGGACAAGAATATGCCTAGGGAGGACAAAAATGACCTAAATATTAATTCAATGACACAAACAAACTTAATGGATGCACAAGATTGGTTAAAAACCCTAATTGGACAAGAATAAGCCTAGGGAGGACGAAAATGACCTAATTGATCATCCAATGACACAAACACACCTATTGGATGCACAAGATTGGTTAAAAACCCTAATTGGACAAGAATAAGCCTAGGGAGGACGAAAATGACCTAATTGATCATCCAATGACACAAACACACCTATTGGATGCACAAGATTGGTTTAAAACCCTAGTTGGACAAGAATATGCCTATGGAGGACGAAAATGACCAAATTTATCATCCAATGACACAAATGAACTTATTGGATGCACAAGATTGGTTAAAAACCCTAATTGGACAAGAATAAGCCTAGGGAGGACGAAAATGACCTAATTGATCATCCAATGACACAAACACACCTATTGGATGCACAAGATTGGTTAAAAACCCTAATTGGTCGAGAATAAGCTTCGGGAGGACGAAAATGACCTAATTGATCATCCAATGACACAAACACACCTATTGGATGCACAAGATTGGTTAAAAACCCTAATTGGATAAGAATATGACTAGGGAGCACGAAAATGACCTAAATGTTAATCCAATGACATAAATGAACCTATTGGATGCACAAGATTTGATAAAAACCCTAATTGGTCGAGAATAAGCTTCGGGAGGACGAAAATGACCTAATTGATCATCCAATGACACAAACACACCTATTGGATGCACAAGATTGGTTAAAAACCCTAATTGGACAAGAATAAGCCTAGGGAGGACGAAAATGACCTAATTGTTCATCCAATGACACAAACACACCTATTGGATGCTCAAGATTGGTTAAAAACCCTAATTGGACAAGAATATGCCTAGGGAGGACGAAAATGACCTAAATGTTAATCCAATGACACAAATGAACTTATTGGATGCACAAGATTGGTTAAAAACCCTAATTGGACAAGAATAAGCCTAGGGAGGATCAAAATGACGTAATTGATCATCCAATGACACAAACACACGTATTGGAAGCACAAGATTGGTTAAAAACCCTAATTGGATAAGAATAATCCTAGGGAGGAAGAAAATTACCTAATTGATCATCCAATGATACAAACACACCCATTGGATGCACAAGATTGGTTAAAAACCCTAATTGGACAAGAATATGTCTAGGGAGGACGAAAATGACCTAAATGTTAATTCAACGACAGAAATGAACTTATTGGATGCACAAGATTGGTTAAAAACCCTAATTGGACAAGAAAAAGCCTAGGGTGGATCAAAATGATCTAATTGATCATCCAATGACACAAACACACCTATTGGATGCACAAGATTGGTTAAAAACCCTAATTGGACAAGAATAAGCCTAGGGAGGATCAAAATGACGTAATTGATCATCCAATGACACAAACACACGTATTGGATGCACAAGATTGGTTAAAAACCCTAATTGGATAAGAATAATCCTACGGAGGAAGAAAATTACCTAATTGATCATCCAATGATACAAACACACCCATTGGATGCACAAGATTGGTTAAAAACCCTAATTGGACAAGAATATGTCTAGGGAGGACGAAAATGACCTAAATGTTAATTCATCGACAGAAATCAACTTATTGGATGCACAAGATTGGTTAAAAACCCTAATTGGACAAGAAAAAGCCTAGGGTGGATCAAAATGATCTAATTGATCATCCAATGACACAAACACACCTATTGGATGCACAAGATTGGTTAAAAACCCTAATTGGACAAGAATAAGCCTAGGGAGGACGAAAATGACCTAATTGATCATCCAATGACACAAACACACCTATTGGATGCACAAGATTGGTTAAAAACCCTAATTGGACAAGAATAAGCCTAGGGAGGACGAAAATGACCTAATTGATCATCCAATGACACAAACACACCTATTGGATGCATAAGATTGGTTAAAAACCCTAATTGGACAAGAATAAGCTTAGGGAGGACGAAAAATGACCTAATTGATCATCCAATGACACAAACACACCTATTGGATGCACAAGATTGGTTAAAAACCCTAATTGGACAAGAATAAGCCTAGGGAGGACGAAAATGACCTAATTGATCATCCAATGACACAAACACACCTATTGGATGCAAAAGATTGGTTAAAAACCCTAATTGAACAAGAATAAGCCTAGGGAGGACGAAAATGACCTAATTTATCATCCAATGACACAAACACACCTATTGGATGCACAAGATTGGTTAAAAACCCTAATTGGATAAGAATATGACTAGGGAGGACGAAAATGACCTAAATGTTAATGCAATGACACAAATGAACCTATTGGATGCAGAAGATTGGTTAAAAACCCTAATTGGTCGAGAAGAAGCTTCGGGAGGACGAAAATGACCTAATTGATCAACCAAAGACACAAACACACCTATTTGATGCACAAGATGTGTTAAAAACCCTAATTGGACAAGAATAAGCCTAGGGAGGAAGAAAATGACCTAATTGATCATCCAATGACACAAACACACCTATTGGATGCACAAGATTGGTTAAAAACCCTAATTGGACAAGAATAAGCCTAGGGAGGACGAAAATGACCTAATTGATCATCCAATGACACAAACACACCTATTGGATGCAGAAGATTGGTATAAAACCTTAGTTGGACAAGAATATGCCAAGGGAGGACGAAAATGACCTAATTGATCATCCAATGACACAAACACACCTATTGGATGCACAAGATTGGTTAAAAACCCTAATTGGACAAGAATAAGCCTAGGGAGGACGAAAATGACCTAATTGATCATCCAATGACACAAACACACCTATTGGATGCACAAGATTGGTTAAAAACCCTAATTGGACAAGAATATGCTTAGGGTGGACGAAAATGACCTAAATATTAATTCAATGACATAAACAAACTTGTTGGATGCACATGATTGGTTAAAAACCCTAATTGGACAAGAATATGCCTAGGGAGGACGAAAATAACCTAAATATTAATTCAATGACACAAACAAAGTTATTGGATGCACAAGATTGGTTGAAAACCCTAATTGGACAAGAATAAGCCTAGGGAGGACGAAAATGACCTAATTGATCATCCAATGACACAAACACACCTATTGGAAGCACAAGATTGGTTCAAAACCCTAATTGGACAAGAATATGCCTAGGTAGGACGAAAATGACCTAAATGCTAATCCAATGACACAACTCAACTTATTGGATGCACAAGATTGGTTAAAAACCCTAATTGGTCAAGAATAAGCCTAAGGAGGACGAAAATGACCTAATTGATCATCCAATGACACAAACACACCTATTGGATGCACAAGATTGGTTAAAAACCCTAATTGGACAAGAATATGCCTAGGGAGGACGAAAATGACCTAAATGTTAATCCAATGACACAAATGAACTTATTGGATGCACAAGATTGGTTAAAAATCCTAATTGAACAAGAATAAGCCTAGGGAGGGCGAAAATGACCTATCATCCAATGACACAAACACACCTATTGGATGCACAAGATTGGTTAAAAACCCTAATTGGACAAGAATATGCCTAGGGAGGACGAAAATGACCTAAATATTAATTCAATGACACAAACAAAGTTATTGGATGCACAAGATTGGTTAAAAACCCTAATTGGACAAGAATAAGCCTAGGGAGGACGAAAATGACCTAATTGATCATCCAATGACACAAACACACCTATTGGAAGCACAAGATTGGTTAAAAAACCTAATTGGACAAGAATAAGCCTAAGGAGGACGAAAATGACCTAATTGATCATCCAATGACACAAACACACCTATTGGATGCACAAGATTGGTTAAAAACCCTAGTTGGACAAGAATATGCCTAGGGAGGACGAAAATGACCTAATTGGTCATCCAATGTCACAAATGAACTTATTGGATGCACAAGATTGGTTAAAAACCCTAGTTGTACAAGAATATGCCTAGGGAGGACGAAAATTACCTAATTGATCATCCAATGACACAAATGAACTTATTGGATGCACAAAATTAGTTAAAAACCCTAATTGGACAAGAATAAGCCTAGGGTGGACGAAAATGACCTAATTGATCATCCAATGACACAAACACACCTATTGGATGCACAAGATTGGTTAAAAACCCTAATTGGACAAGAATAAGCCTAGGGAGGACGAAAATGACCTAATTGATCATCCAATGACACAAACACACCTATTGGATGCACAAGATTGGTTAAAAATCCTAATTGGACAAGAATAAGCCTAGGGAGGATAAAAATGACCTAATTGATCATCCAATGACACAAACACACCTATTGGATGCACAAGATTGGTTAAAAATCCTAATTGGACAAGAATAAGCCTAGGGAGGATAAAAATGACCTAATTGATCATCCAATGACACAAACACACCTATTGGATGCACAAGATTGGTTAAAAACCCTAATTGGACAAGAATAAGCCTAGGGAGGACGAAAATGACCTAATTGATCATCCAATGACACAAACACACCTATTGGATGCACAAGATTGGTTAAAAACCCTAATTGGACAAGAATAAGCCTAGGGAGGACGAAAATGACCTAATTGATCATCCAATCACACAAACACACCTATTGGATGCACAAGATTGGTTAAAAACCATAGTTGGACATGAATATGCCTAGGGAGGATGAAAATGACCTAATTGATCATCCAATGACACAAATGAACTTATTGGATGCACAAGATTGGTTAAAAACACTAATTGGACAAAAATAAGCCTAGGGAGGACAAAAATGACCTAATTGATCATCCAATGACACAAACACACCTATTGGATGCACAAGATTGGTTAAAAACCCTAATTGGACAAGAATAAGCCTAGGGAGGACGAAAATGACCTAATTGATCATCCAATGACACAAACACACCTATTGGATGCACAAGATTGGTTAAAAACCCTAATTGGACAAGAATAAGCCTAGGGAGGACGAAAATGACCTAATTGATCATCCAATGACACAAACACACCTATTGGATGCACAAGATTGGTTTAAAACCCTAGATGGACAAGAATATGCCTAAGGAGGACGAAAAGGACCTAATTGATCATCCAATGACACAAATGAACTTATTGCATGCACAAGATTGGTTAAAAACCCTAATTGGCCAATAATAAGCCTAGGGAGGACGAAAATGACCTAATTGATCATCCAATGACACAAACACACCTATTGGATGCACAAGATTGGTTAAAAACCCTAATTGGACAAGAATAAGCCTAGGGAGGACGAAAATGACCTAATTGATCATCCAATGACACAAACACACCTATTGGATGCACAAGATTGGTTAAAAACCCTAATTGGACAAGAATATGCCTAGGGAGGACGAAAATGACCTAAATATTAATTCAATGATACAAACAAACTTATTGGATGCACAAGATTGGTTAAAAACCCTAATTGGACAAGAATAAGCCTAGGGACGACGAAAATGACCTAAATGTTAATCCAATGACACAACTCAACTTATTGGATGCACAAGATTGGTTAAAAACCCTAATTGGACAAGAATATGCCTAGGGAGGACGAAAATGACCTAAATGTTAATCCAATGATACAACTCAACTTATTGGATGCACAAGATTGGTTAAAAACCCTAATTGGACAAGAATAAGCCTAGGGAGGACAAAAATGACCTAATTGATCATCCAATGACACAAAGACACCTATTGGATGCACAAGATTGGTTAAAAACCCAAATTGGACAAGAATAAGCCTAGGGAGGACGAAAATGACTTAATTGATCATCCAATGACACAAACACACCTATTGGATGCACAAGATTGGTTAAAAACCCTAATTGGACAAGAATAAGCCTAGGGAGGACGAAAATGACCTAATTCATCATTCAATGACACAAAGACACCTATTGGATGCACAAGATTGGTTAAAAACCCTAATTGGACAAGAATATGCCTAGGGAGGACGAAAATGACCTAAATATTAATTCAATGACACAAACAAAGTTATTGGATGCACAAGATTGGTTAAAAACCCTAATTGTACAAGAATAAGCCTAGGGAGGACGAAAATGACCTAATTGATCATCCAATGACACAAACACACCTATTGGAAGCACAAGATTGGTTAAAAACCCTAATTGGACAAGAATATGCCTAGGGAGGACGAAAATGACCTAAATGTTAATCCAATGACACAAATGAACTTATTGGATGCACAAGATTGGTTGAAAACCCTAATTGGACAAGAATAAGCCTAGGGAGGATCAAAATGACGTAATTGATCATCCAACGACACAAACACACGTATTGGATGCACAAGATTGGTTAAAAACCCTAATTGGATAAGAATAATCCTAGGGAGGAAGAAAATTACCTAATTGATCATCCAATGATACAAACACACCCATTGGTTGCACAAGATTGGTTAAAAACCCTAATTGGACAAGAATATGTCTAGGGAGGACGAAAATGACCTAAATGTTAATTCAACGACAGAAATCAACTTATTGGACGCACAAGATTGGTTAAAAACCCTAATTGGACAAGAAAAAGCCTAGGGTGGATCAAAATGATCTAATTGATCATCCAATGACACAAACACACCTATTGGATGCACAAGATTGGTTAAAAACCCTAATTGGAAAAGAATAAGCCTAGGGAGGACGAAAATGACCTAATTGATCATCCAATGACACAAACACACCTATTGGATGCACAAGATTGGTTAAAAACACTAATTGGACAATAATACGCCTAGGGAGGACGATAATGACCTAATTGATCATCCAATGACACAAACACACCTATTGGATGCACAAGATTGGTTAAAAACCCTAATTGGACAAGAATATGACTAGGGAGGACATAAATGACCTAAATGTTAATCCAATGACACAAATGAACCTATTGGATGCACAAGATTGGTTAAAAACCCTAATTGGTCGAGAATAATCCTCGGGAGGGCGAAAATGACCTAATTGATCATCCACTGACACAAACACAGCTATTGGATGCACAAGATGGGTTAAAAACCCTAATTGGACAAGAATAAGCCTAGGGAGGACGAAAATGACCTAATTGATCATCCAATGACACAAACACACCTATTGGATGCACAAGATTGCTTAAAAACCCTAATTGGACAAGAATATGCCTAGGGAGGACGAAAATGACCTAAATGTTAATCCAATGACACAAATGAACTTATTGGACGCACAAGATTGGTTAAAAACCCTAATTGGACAAGAATAAGCCTAGGGAGGACGAAAATGACCTAATTGATAAATCAATGACACAAACACACCTATTGGATGCACAAGATTGGTTAAAAACCCTAATTGGACAAGAATATGCCTAGGGAGGACGAAAATGACCTAAATGTTAATCCAATGACACAAATGAACTTATTGGATGCACAAGATTGGTCAAAAACCCTAATTGGACACGAATAAGCCTAGGGAGTACGAAAATGACCTAATTGATCATCCAATGACACAAACACACCTATTGGATGTACAAGATTGGTTAAAAACCCTAATTGGACAAGAATATGCCTAGGGAGGACGAAATGACCTAATTGATCATCCAATGACACAAACACACCTATTGGATGCACAAGATTGGTTAAAAACCCTAATTGGACAAGAATAAGCCTAGGGAGGACGAAAATGACCTAATTGATCATCCAATGACACAAACACACCTATTGGATGCACAAGATTGGTTAAAAACCCTAATTGGACAAGAATAAGCCTAGGGAGGACGAAAATGACCTAATTGATCATCCAATGACACAAACACACCTATTGGATGCACAAGAATGGTTTAAAACCCTAGTTGGACAAGAATATGCATAGGGAGGACAAAAATGACCTAATTGATCATCCAATTACACAAATGAACTTATTGGATGCACAAGATTGGTTAAAAACCCTAATTGGACAAGAATAAGCCTAGGGAGGACGAAAATGACCTAATTGATCTTCCAATGACACAAACACACCTATTGGATGCACAAGATTGGTTAAAAACCCTAATTGGACAAGAATAAGCCTAGGGAGGACGTAAATGACCTAATTGATCATCCAATGACACAAACACACCTATTGGATGCACAAGATTGGTTAAAAACCCTAATTGGACAAGAATAAGCCTAGGGAGGACGAAAATGACCTAATTGATCATCCAATGACACAAACACACCTATTGGATGCACACGATAGGTTAAAAACCCTAATTGGACAAGAATAAGCCTAGGGAGGACAAAAATGACCTAAATATTAATTCAATGACACAAACAAACTTATTGGATGCACAAGATTGGTTAAAAACCCTAATTGGACAAGAATAAGCGTAGGGAGGACGAAAATGACCTAATTGATCATCCATTGCCACAAACACACCTATTGGATGCACAAGATTGGTTAAATACCCTAATTGGACAAGAATATGCCTAGGGAGGACGAAAATGACCTAATTGATCATCCAATGACATAAACACACCTATTAGATGCACAAGATTGGTTAAAAACCCTAATTGGACAAGTATATGCCTAGGGAGGACGAAAATGACCTAATTGATCATCCAATGACACAAACACACCTATTGGATGCACAAGATTGGTTAAAAACCCTAATTGGACAAGAATAAGCCTAGGGAGGACGAAAATGACCTAATTGATCATCCAATGACACAAACACACCTATTGGATGCACAAGATTGGTTAAAAACCCGAATTGGACAAGAATATGCCTAGGGAGGACGTAAATGACCTAAATATTAATTCAATGACACAAACAAACTTATCGGATGCACAAGATTGGTTAAAAACCCTAATTGGACAAGAATAAGCCTAGGGAGGACGAAAATGACCTAATTGATCATCCAATGACACAAACACACCTATTGGATGCACAAGATTGGTTAAAAACCCTAATTGGACAAGAATAAGCCTAGGGAGGACGAAAATGACCTAATTGATCATCCAATGACACAAACACACCTATTGGATGCACAAGATTGGTTAAAAACCCTAATTGGACAAGAATATGCCTAGGGAGGTCGAAAATGACCTAAATATTAATTCAATGACACAAACAAAGTTATTGGATGCACAAGATTGGTTAAAAAAACCCTAATTGGACAAGAATAAGCCTAGGGAGGACGTAAATGACCTAATTGATCATCCAATGACACAAACACACCTATTGGATGCACAAGATTGGTTAAAAACCCTAATTGGACAAGAATATGCCTATGGAGGACGAAAATGACCTAAATATTAATTCAATGACACAAACAAACTTATCGGATGCCCAAGATTGGTTAAAAACCCTAATTGGACAAGAAAATGCCTAGGGAGGACGAAAATGACCTAATTGATCATCCAATGACACAAACACACCTATTGGATGCACAAGATTGGTTAAAAACCCTAATTGGACAAGAAAATGCCTAGGGAGGACGAAAATGACCTAATTGATCATCCAATGACACAAACACACTTATTGGATGCACAAGATTGGTTAAAAACCCTAATTGGATAAGAATATGCCTAGGGAGGATGAAAATGACCTAATTGATCATCCAATGACACAAACACACCTATTGGATGCACAAGATTGGTTAAAAACCCTAATTGGACAAGAATAAGCCTAGGGAGGACGAAAATGACCTAATTGATCATCCAATGACACAAACACACCTATTGGATGCACAAGATTGGTTAAAAACCCTAATTGGACAAGAATAAGCCTGGGAAGGACGAAAATAACCTAATTGATCATCCAATGACACAAACACACCTATTGGATGCACAAGATTGGTTAAAAACCCTAATTGGACAAGAATAAGCCTAGGGAGGACGAAAATGACCTAATTGATCATCCAATGACACAAACACACCTATTGGATGCACAAGATTGGTTAAAAACCCTAATTGGACAAGAATAAGCCTAGGGAGGACGAAAATGACCTAATTGATCATCCAATGACACAAACACACCTATTGGATGCACAAGATTGGTTAAAAACCCTAATTGGACAAGAATAAGCCTAGGGAGGACGAAAATGACCTAATTGATCATCCAATGACACAAACACATCTATTGGAAGCACAAGATTGGTTAGAAACCCTAGTTGGACAAGAATATGCCTAGGGAGGACGAAAATGACCTAATTGATCATCCAATGACACAAATGAACTTATTGGATGCACAAGATTGCTTAAAAACCCTAATTGGACAAAAATAAGCATAGAAAGGACGAAAATGACCTAATTGATCATCCAATGACACAAACACACCTATTGGATGCACAAGATTGGTTAAAAACCCTAATTGGACAAGAATAAGCCTAGGGAGGACGAAAATGACCTAATTGATCATCCAATGACACAAACACACCTATTGGATGCACAAGATTGGTTAAAAACCCTAATTGGACAAGAATAAGCCTAGGGAGGACGAAAATGACCTAATTGATCATCCAATGACACAAACACACCTATTGGATGCCCAAGATTGGTTAAAAACCCTATTTGGACAAGAATAAGCCTAGGGAGGGCGAAAATGACCTAATAGATCATCCAATGATACAAACACACCTATTGGATGCACAAGGTTGGTTAAAAACCCTAATTGGACAAGAATATGTATAGGGAGGACGAAAATGACCTAAATATAAATTCAATGACACAATCAAAGTTATTGGATGCACAAGATAGGTTAAAAACCCTAATTGGACAAGAATAAGCCTAGCGAGGACGAAAATGACCTAATTGATCATCCAATGACACAAACACACCTATTGGATGCACAAGATTGGTTAAAAACCCTAATTGGACAAGAATAAGCCTAGGGAGGACGAAAATGACCTAATTGATCATCCAATGACACAAACACACCTATTGGATGCACAAGATTGGTTAAAAACCCTAATTGGACAAGAATTAGCCTAGGGAGGACGAAAATGACCTAATTGATCATCAAATGACACTAACACACCTATTGGAAGCACAAGAATGGTTAAAAACCCTACTTGGACAAGAATATGCCTAGGGAGGACGAAAATGACCTAATTGATCATCCAATGACACAAATGAACTTATTGGATGCACAAGATTTGTTAAAAACCCTAATTGGACAAGAATAAGTCTAGGGAGGACGAGAATGACCTAATTGATCATCCAATGACACAAACACACCTATTGGATGCACAAGATTGGTTAAAAACCCTAATTGGACAAGAATATGCCTAGGGAGGACGAAAATGACCTAAATATTAATTCAATGACACAATCAAAGTTATTGGATGCACAAGATTGGTTAAAAACTCTAGTTGGACAAGAATAAGCCTAGGGAGTACGAAAATGACCTAATTGAGCATCCAATGACACAAACACACCTATTGGATGCACAAGATTCGTTAAAAACCCTAATTGGACAAGAATAAGCCTAGGGAGGACAAAAATGACCTAATTGATCATCCAATGACACAAACACACCTATTGGATGCACAAGATTGGTTAAAAACCCTAATTGGACAAGAATAAGCCTAGGGAGGACGAAAATGACCTAATTGATCATCCAATGACACAAACACACCTATTGGATGCACAAGATTGGTTAAAAATCCTAATTGGACAAGAATAAGCCTAGGGAGGATAAAAATGACCTAATTGATCATCCAATGACACAAACACACCTATTGGATGCACAAGATTGGTTAAAAACCATAATTGGACAAGAATAAGCCTAGGGAGGACGAAAATGACCTAATTGATCATCCAATGACACAAACACACCTATTGGATGCACAAGATTGGTTAAAAACCCTAATTGGAAAAGAATAAGCCTAGGGAGGACGAAAATGACCTAATTGATCATCCAATGACACAAACACACCTATTGGATGCACAAGATTGGTTAAAAACACTAATTGGACAATAATACGCCTA
>JBBPBR010001894.1:15077-30325 GCA_037974775.1 Cicer pinnatifidum | reverse complement strand
TTAAAAACCCTAATTGGACAAGAATATGCCTAGGGAGGACGAAAATGACCTAAATGTTAATCCAATGACACAAATGAACTTATTGGACGCACAAGATTGGTTAAAAACCCTAATTGGACAAGAATAAGCATAGGGAGGATCAAAATGACCTAATTGATCATCCAATGACACAAACACACCTATTGGATGCACAAGATTGGTTAAAAACCCTAATTAGACAAGAATATGCCTAGGGAGGACGAAAATGACCTAAATGTTAATCCAATGACACAAATGAACTTATTGGATGCACAAGTTTGGTTAAAAACCCTAATAGGACAAGAATAAGCCTAGGGAGGATCAAAACGACATAATTGATCATCCAATGACACAAACACACCTATTGGAGGCACAAGATTGGTTAGAAACCCTAATTGGACAAGAATAAGCCTAGGGAGGAAGAAAATGACCTAATTGATCATCCAATGACACAAACACACCTATTGGATCCACAAGATTGGTTAAAAACCCTAATTGGACAAGAATAAGCCTAGGGAGGACGAAAATGACCTAATTGATCATCCAATGACACAAACACACCTATTGGATGCACAAATTGGTTAAAAACCCTAATTGAACATGAATAAGCCTAGGGAGGACGAAAATGACCTAATTTATCATCCAATGACACAAACACACCTATTGGATGCACAAGGTTGGTTAAAAACCCTAATTGGATAAGAATATGACTAGGGAGGACGAAAATGACCTAAATGTTATTGCAATGACACAAATGAACCTATTGGATGCAGAAGATTGGTTAAAAACCCTAATTGGTCGAGAAGAAGCTTTGGGAGGACGAAAATTACCTAATTGATCAACCAAAGACACAAACACACCTATTTGATGCACAAGATGTGTTAAAAACCCTAATTGGACAAGAATAAGCCTAGGGAGGACGAAAATGACCTAATTGATCATCCAATGACACAAACAAACCTATTGGATGCACAAGATGGGATAAAAACCCTAATTGAACAAGAATAAGCCTAGGGAGGACGAAAATGACCTAATTGATCATCCAATGACACAAACACACCTATTGGATGCACAAGATTGGTTAAAAAGCATAATTGAACAAGAATAAGCCTAGGGAGGACGAAAATTACCTAATTGATCATCCAATGACACAAACACACCTATTGGATGCAGAAGATTGGTTAAAAACCCTAATTGGATAAGAATATGACTAGGGAGGACGA
Source organism: Cicer pinnatifidum (assembly GCA_037974775.1). Classification (NCBI taxonomy): domain Eukaryota; kingdom Viridiplantae; phylum Streptophyta; class Magnoliopsida; order Fabales; family Fabaceae; genus Cicer; species Cicer pinnatifidum. The sequence goes on along the minus strand of JBBPBR010001894.1, from coordinate 29,084 downwards.
AAAAGACCTAAATGTTAATCCAATGACACAAATGAACCTATTGGATGCACAAGATTGGTTAAAAACCCTAATTGGTCGAGAATAAGCTTCGGGAGGACGAAAATGACCTAATTGATCATCCAATGACACAAACACACCTATTGGATGCACAAGATTGGTTAAAAACCCTAATTGGATAAGAATATGACTAGGGAGCACGAAAATGACCTAAATGTTAATCCAATGACATAAATGAACCTATTGGATGCACAAGATTTGATAAAAACCCTAATTGGTCGAGAATAAGCTTCGGGAGGACGAAAATGACCTAATTGATCATCCAATGACACAAACACACCTATTGGATGCACAAGATTGGTTAAAAACCCTAATTGGACAAGAATAAGCCTAGGGAGGACGAAAATGACCTAATTGTTCATCCAATGACACAAACACACCTATTGGATGCTCAAGATTGGTTAAAAACCCTAATTGGACAAGAATATGCCTAGGGAGGACGAAAATGACCTAAATGTTAATCCAATGACACAAATGAACTTATTGGATGCACAAGATTGGTTGAAAACCCTAATTGGACAAGAATAAGCCTAGGGAGGATCAAAATGACGTAATTGATCATCCAACGACACAAACACACGTATTGGATGCACAAGATTGGTTAAAAACCCTAATTGGATAAGAATAATCCTAGGGAGGAAGAAAATTACTTAATTGATCATCCAATGATACAAACACACCCATTGGATGCACAAGATAGGTTAAAAACCCTAATTGGACAAGAATATGTCTAGGGAGGACGAAAATGACCTAAATGTTAATTTAACGACAGAAATCAACTTATTGGATGCACAAGATTGGTTAAAAACCCTAATTGGACAAGAAAAAGCATAGGGTGGATCAAAATGATCTAATTGATCTTCCAATGACACAAACACACCTATTGGATGCACAATATTGGTTAAAAACCCTAATTGGACAAGAATAAGCCTAGGGAGGACGAAAATGACCTAATTGATCATCAAATGACACAAACACACCTATTGGATGCACAAGATTGGTTAAAAACACTAATTGGACAATAATACGCCTAGGGAGGACGATAATGACCTAATTGATCATCCAATGACACAAACACACCTATTGGATGCACAAGATTGGATAAAAACCCTAATTGGACAAGAATATGACTAGGGAGGACATAAATGACCTAAATGTTAATCCAATGACACAAATGAACCTATTGGATGCACAAGATTGGTTAAAAACCCTAATTGGTCGAGAATAAGCCTCGGGAGGGCGAAAATGACCTAATTGATCATCCAATGACACAAACACACCTATTGGATGCACAAGATTGGTTAAAAACCCTAATTGGACAAGAATAAGCCTAGGGAGGACGAAAATGACCTAATTGATCATCCAATGACACAAACACACCTATTGGATGCACAAGATTGCTTAAAAACCCTAATTGGAAAAGAATATGCCTAGGGAGGACGAAAATGACCTAAATGTTAAACCAATGACACAAATGAACTTATTGGATGCACAAGATTGGTTAAAAACCCTAATTGGACAAGAATAAGCATAGGGAGGATCAAAATGACCTAATTGATCATCCAATGACACAAACACACCTATTGGATGCACAAGATTGGTTAAAAACCCTAATTAGACAAGAATATGCCTAGGGAGGACGAAAATGACCTAAATGATAATCCAATGACACAAATGAACTTATTGGATGCACAAGTTTGGTTAAAAACCCTAATAGGACAAGAATAAGCCTAGGGAGGATCAAAACCACATAATTGATCATCCAATGACACAAACACACCAATTGGATGCACAAGATTGGTTAGAAACCCTAATTGGACAAGAATAAGCCTAGGGAGGAAGAAAATGACCTAATTGATCATCCAATGACACAAACACACCTATTGGATGCACAAGATTGGTTAAAAACCCTAATTGGACAAGAATAAGCCTAGGGAGGACGAAAATGACCTAATTGATCATCCAATGACACAAACACACCTATTGGATGCACAAATTGGTTAAAAACCCTAATTGAACATGAATAAGCCTAGGGAGGACGAAAATGACCTAATTTATCATCCAATGACACAAACACACCTATTGGATGCACAAGATTGGTTAAAAACCCTAATTGGATAAGAATATGACTAGGGAGGACGAAAATGACCTAAATGTTAATGCAATGACACAAATGAACCTATTGGATGCAGAAGATTGGTTAAAAACCCTAATTGGTCGAGAAGAAGCTTCGGGAGGACGAAAATGACCTAATTGATCAACCAAAGACACAAACACACCTATTTGATGCACAAGATGTGTTAAAAACCCTAATTGGACAAGAATAAGCCTAGGGAGGACGAAAATGACCTAATTGATCATCCAATGACACAAACAAACCTATTGGATGCACAAGATGGGGTAAAAACCCTAATTGAACAAGAATAAGCCTAGGGAGGACGAAAATGACCTAATTGATCATCCAATGACACAAACACACCTATTGGATGCACAAGATTGATTAAAAACCCTAATTGGACAACAATATGCCTAGGGAGGACGAAAATGACCTAAATGTTAATCCAATGACAAAAATGAACTTATTGGATGCACAAGATTGGTTAAAAACCCTAATTGGTCGAGAATAGGCCTCGGGAGGACGAAAATGACCTAAATGTTAATCCAATGACACAAATGAACTTATTAGATGCACAAGATTGGTTAAAAACACTAACTCGACAAGAATAAGCCTAGGGATGAAGAAAATGACCTAATTGATCATCCAATGACACAAGCACACCTATTGGATGCACAAGACTGGTTAAAACCCTAATTGGACAAGAATAAGCCTAGGGAGGAAGAAAATGACCTAATTGATCATCCATTGACTCAAACACACCTATTGGATCCACAAGACTGGTTAAAAACCCTAATTGGACAAGAATAAGCCTAGGGAGGAAGAAAATGACCTAAATTATCATCCAATGACACAAACACACCTATTGGATGCACAAGATTGGTTAAAAACCCTAATTGGACAAGAATAAGCCTATGTAGGACGAAAATGACCTAATTGATCATCCAATGACACAAACACACCTATTGGATGCACAAGATTGGTTAAAAACCCTAATTGGACAAGAATATGTCTAGGGAGGACGAAATTGACCTAAATGTTAATTCAATGACACAAATGAACTTATTGGATGCACAAGATTGGTTAAAAGCCCTAATTGGACAAGAATAAGCCTAGGGTGGATCAAAATGATCTAATTGATCATCCAATGACACAAACACACCTATTGGATGCACAAGATTGGTTAAAAACCCTAATTGGACAAGAATAAGCCTAGGGTGGATCAAAATGATCTAATTGATCATCCAATGACACAAACACACCTATTGGATGCACAAGATTGGTTAAAAACCCTAATTGGACAAGAATAAGGCTATGGAGGACGAAAATGACCTAATTGATCATCCAATGACACAAACACACCTATTGGATGCACAAGATTGGTTAAAAACCCTAATTGGACAAGAATATGTCTAGGGAGGACGAAATTGACCTAAATGTTAATTCAATGACACAAATGAACTTATTGGATGCACAAGATTGGTTAAAAACCCTAATTGGAGAAAAATAAGCCTAGGGTGGATCAAAATGATCTAATTGATCATCCAATGACACAAACACACCTATTGGATGCACTAGATTGGTTAAAAACCCTAATTGGACAAGAATAAGCCTAGGGAGGACGAAAATGACCTAATTGATCATCCAATGACACAAACACACCTATTGGATGCACTAGTTTGGTTAAAAACCCTAATTGGACAACAATAAGCCTAGGGAGGACGAAAATGACCTAATTGATCATCCAATGACACAAACACACCTATTGGATGCACAAGATTGGTTAAAAACTCTAATTGGACAAGAATAAGCCGAAGGAGGACGAAAATGACCTAATTGATCATCAAATGACACAAACACACCTATTGGATGCACAAGATTGGTTAAAAACCCTAGTTGGACAAGAATATGCCTAGGGAGGACGAAAATGACCTAATTGATCATCCATTGCCACAAACACAACTATTGGATGCACAAGATTGGTTTAAAACCCTAATTGGACAAGAATATCCCTAGGGAGGATGAAAATGACCTAATTGATCATCCAATGACACAAACACACCTATTGGATGCACAAGATTGGTTAAAAACCCTAATTGGACAAGAATATGCCTAGGGAGGACGAAAATGACCTAAATAATAATTCAATGACACAAACAAAGTTATTGGATGCACAAGATTGGTTTAAAACCCTAATTGGAAAAGAATAAGCCTAAGGAGGACGAAAATGACCTAATTGATAATCCAATGACACAAACTCACCTATTGGACACACAAGATTGGTTAAAAACCCTAATTGGACAAGAATAAGCCTAGGGAGGACGGAAATGACCCAATTGATCATCCATTGCCACAAACACACCTATTGGATGCACAAGATTGGTTAAAAACCCTAATTGGACAAGAATATGCCTAGGGAGGATGAAAATGACCTAATTGATCATCCAATGACACAAACACACCTATTGGATGCACAAGATTGGTTAAAAACCCTAATTGGACAAGAATATGCCTAGGGAGGACGAAAATGACCTAAATATTAATTCAATGACGCAAACAAAGTTATTGGATGCACAAGATTGGTTAAAAACCCTAATTGGACAAGAATAAGCCTAAGGAGGACGAAAATGACCTAATTGATCATCCAATGACACAAACACACCTATTGGATACACAAGATTGGTTAAAAACCCTAATTGGACAAGAATAAGCCTAGGGAGGACGAAAATGACCTAATTGATCATCCATTTCCACAAACACACCTATTGGATGCACAAGATTGGTTAAAAACCCTAATTGGACAAGAATAAGCCTAGGGAGGACGAAAATGACCTAATTGATCATCCAATGACACAAACACACCTATTGGATGCACAAGATTGGTTAAAAACCCTAATTGGACAAGAATAAGCCTAGGGAGGACGAAAATGACCTAATTGATCATCCAATGACACAAACACACCTATTGGATGCACAAGATTGCTTAAAAACCCTAATTGGACAAGAATATGCCTAGGGAGAACGAAAATGACCTAAATGTTAATCCAATGACACAAATGAACTTATTGGATGCACAAGATTGGTTAAAAACCCTAATTGGACAAGAATAAGCCTAGGGAGGACAAAAATGACCTAAATGCTAATCCAATGACACAACTCAACTTATTGGATGCACAAGATTGGTTAAAAACCCTAATTGGTCAAGAATAGGTCTAGGGAGGACGAAAATGACCTAATTGATCATCCAATGACACAAACACACCTATTGGATGCACAAGATTGGTTAAAAACCCTAATTGGACAAGAATAAGCCTAGGGAGGACGAAAATGACCTAATTGATCATCCAATGACACAAACACACCTATTGGATGCACTAGATTGGTTAAAAACCCTAGTTGGACAAGAACATGCCTAGGGAGGACGAAAATGACCTAATTGATCATCCAATGACACTAATGAACTTATTGGATGCACAAGATTGGTTAAAAACCCTAATTGGACAAGAATAAGCCTAGGGAGGACGAAAATGACCAAATTGATCATCCAATGACACAAACACACCTATTGGATGCACAAGATTGGTTAAAAACCCTAGTTGGACAAGAACATGCCTAGGGAGGACGAAAATGACCTAATTGATCATCCAATGACACTAATGAACTTATTGGATGCACAAGATTGGTTAAAAACCCTAATTGGACAAGAATAAGCCTAGGAAGACGAAAATGACCTAATTGATCATCCAATGACACAAACACATCTATTGGAGGCACAAGATTGGTTAAAAACCCTAACTGGACAAGAATATGCCTAAGGAGGACGAAAATGACCTAATTGATCATCCAATGACACAAACACACCTATTGGATGCACAAGATTGGTTAAAAACCATAATTGGACAAGAATATGCCTAGGGAGGACGAATATGACCTAAATGTTAATCCAATAACACAAATGAACTTATTGGATGCACAAGAATGGTTAAAAACCCTAATTGGACAAGAATAAGCTTAGGGAGGACAAAAATGACCTAATTGATCATCCAATGACACAAACACACCTATTGGATGCACAAGATTGGTTAAAAACCCTAATTGGACAAGAATAAGCCTAGGGAGGACGAAAATGACCTAATTGATCATCCAATGACACAAACACACCTATTGGATGCACAAGAATGGTGAAAAACCCTAACTAGACAAGAATCTGTCTAGGGAGGACGAAAATGACCTAAATGTTAATTCAATGACACAAATGAACTTATTGGATGCACAAGATTGGTTAAAACCCCTAATTGGACAAGAATATGCCTAGGGTGGATCAAAATGACCTAATTGATCATCCAATGACACAAACACACCTATTGGATGCACAAGATTGGTTAAAAACCCTAATTGGACAAGAATATGCCTAGGGAGGACGAAAATGACCTAAATGTTAATCCAATGACACAAATGAACTTATTGGATGCACAAGATTGGTTAAAAACCCTAATTGGTCGAGAATAGGCCTCGGGAGGACGAAAATGACCTAAATGTTAATCCAATTACACAAATGAACTTATTAGATGCACAAGATTGGTTAAAAACCCTAACTCGACAAGAATAAGCCTAGGGAGGACGAAAATGACCTAATTGATCATCGAATGACACAAACACACCTATTGGATGCACAAGATTGGTTAAAAACCCTAATTGGACAAGAATATGACTAGGGAGGACGAAAATGACCTAAATGTTAATTCAATGACACAAATGAACTTATTGGATGCACAAGATCGGTTAAAAACCCTAATTGGACTAGAATAAGCCTAGGGATGAAGAAAATGACCTAATTGATCATCCAATGACACAAGCACACCTATTGGATGCACAAGACTGGTTAAAACCCTAATTGGACAAGAATAAGCCTAGGGAGGAAGAAAATGACCTAATTGATCATCCAATGACACAAACACACCAATTTGAAGCACAAGATTGGTTAAAAACCCTAATTGGACAAGAATATGTCTAGGGAGGACGAAAATGACCTAAATGTTAATTCAATGACACAAATGAACTTATTGGATGCACAAGACTGGTTAAAAGCCCTAATTGGACAAGAATAAGCCTAGGGTGGATCAAAATGATCTAATTGATCATCCAATGACACAAACACACCTATTGGATGCACAAGATTGGTTAAAAACCCTAATTGGACAAGAATAAGCCTAGGGTGGATCAAAATGATCTAATTGATCATCCAATGACACAAACACACCTATTGGATGCACAAGATTGGTTAAAAACCCTAATTGGACAAGAATAAGCCTTGGGAGGAAGAAAATGACCTAATTGATCATCCAATGACTCAAACACACCAATTTGAAGCACAAGATTGGTTAAAAACCCTAATTGGACAAGAATATGTCTAGGGAGGACGAAAATGACCTAAATGTTAATTCAATGACACAAATGAACTTATTGGATGCACAAGATTGGTTAAAAGCCCTAATTGGACAAGAATAAGCCTAGGGTGGATCAAAATGACCTAATTGATCATCCAATGACACAAACACACCTATTGGATGCACAAGATTGGTTAAAAACCCTAATTGGACAAGAATAAGCCTAGGGTGGATCAAAATGATCTAATTGATCATCCAATGACACAAACACACCTATTGGATGCACAAGATTGGTTAAAAACCCTAATTGGACAAGAATAAGCCTATGGAGGACTAAAATGACCTAATTGATCATCCAATGACACAAACAAACCTATTGGATGCACAAGATTGGTTAAAAACCCTAATTGAACAAAAATAAGCCTAGGGAGGACGAAAATGACCTAATTGATCATCCAATGAGACAAACACACCTATTGGATGCACAAGATTGGTTAAAAACACTAATTGGACAATAATACGCCTAGGGAGGACGATAATGACCTAATTGATCATCCAATGACACAAACACACCTATTGGATGCACAAGATTGGTTAAAAACCATAATTGGACAAGAATACGCCTAGGGAGGACGATAATGACCTAATTGATCATCCAATGACACAAACACACCTATTGGATGCACAAGATTGGTTAAAAACCCTAATTGGACAAGAATATGACTAGGGAGGACGAAAATGACCTAAATGTTAATCCAATGACACAAATGCACCTATTGGATGCACAAGATTGGTTAAAAACCCTAATTGGTCGAGAATAAGCCTCGGGAGGGCGAAAATGACCTAATTGATCATCCAATGACACAAACACACCTATTGGATGCACAAGATTGGTTAAAAACCCTAATTGGACAAGAATAAGCCCAGGGAGGATCAATATGACCTAATTGATCATCCAATGACACAAACACACCTATTGGATGCACAAGATTGGTTAAAAACCCTAATTGGACAAGAATATGCCTAGGGAGGACGAAAATGACCTAAATGTTAATCCAATGACACAAATGAACTTATTGGATGCACAAGATTGGTTAAAAACCCTAATTGGACAAGAATAAGCCTAGGGAGGATCAAAATGACGTAATTGATCATCCAATGACACAAACACACGTATTGGATGCACAAGATTGGTTAAAAACCCTAATTGGACAAGAATAAGCCTTGGGAGGAAGAAAATGACCTAATTGATCGTCCAATGACTCAAACACACCAATTTGAAGCACAAGATTGGTTAAAAACCCTAATTGGACAAGAATATGTCTAGGGAGGACGAAAATGACCTAAATGTTAATTCAATGACACAAATGAACTTATTGGATGCACAAGATTGGTTAAAAGCCCTAATTGGACAAGAATAAGCCTAGGGTGGATCAAAATGATCTAATTGATCATCCAATGACACAAACACACCTATTGGATGCACAAGATTGGTTAAAAACCCTAATTGGACAAGAATAAGCCTAGGGTGGATCAAAATGATCTAATTGATCATCCAATGACACAAACACACCTATTGGATGCACAAGATTGGTTAAAACCCCTAATTGGACAAGAATAAGCCTATGGAGGAAGAAAATGACCTAATTGATCATCCAATGACACAAACACACCTATTGGATGCACAAGATTGGTTAAAAACCCTAATTGGACAAGAGTATGTCTAGGGAGGACGAAATTGACCTAAATGTTAATTCAATGACACAAATGAACTTATTGGCTGCACATGATTGGTTAAAAACCCTAATTGGAGAAGAATAAGCCTAGGGTGGATCAAAATGATCTAATTGATCATCTAATGACACAAACACACCTATTGGATGCACTAGATTGGTTAAAAACCCTAATTGGACAAGAATAAGCCTAGGGAGGACGAAAATGACCTAATTGATCATCCAATGACACAAACAAACCTATTGGATGCACAAGATTGGTTAAAAACCCTAATTGGACAAGAATAAGCCTAGGGAGGACGAAAATGACCTAATTGATCATCCAATGACACAAACACGCCTATTGGATGCACAAGATTGGTTAAAAACCCTAATTGGACAAGAATATGCCTAGGGAGGACAAAAATGACCTAATTGATCATCCAATGACACAATTGAACTTATTGGATGCACAAGATTAGTTAAAAACCCTAATTGGACAAGAATATGCCTAGGGAGGACGAAAATAACCTAATTGATCATCCAATGACACAAACACACCTATTGGATGCACAAGATTGGTTAAAAACCCTAATTGAAGAAGAATATGCCTAGGGAGGACGAAAATGACCTAAATGTTAATCCAATGACACAAATGAACTTATTGGATGCACAAGATTGGTTAAAAACCCTAATTGGACAAGAATAAGCCTAGGGAGGACGAAAATGACCTAAATGTTAATCCAATGACACAGCTCAACTTATTGGATGCACAAGATTGGTTAAAAACCCTAATTGGACAAGAATAAGCCTATGGAGGACGAAAATGACCCAAATGTTAATCCAATGACACAACTCAACTTATTGGATGCACAAGATTGGTTAAAAACCCTAATTTGACAAGAATATGCCTAGGGAGGACGAAAAAGACCTAATTGATCGTCCAATGACACAAACACACCTATTGGATGCACAAGATTGGTTAAAAACCCTAATTGGACAAGAATAAGCCTAGGGAGGACGAAAATGACCTAATTGATCATCCAATGACACAAACACACCTATTGGATGCACAAGATTGGTTAAAAACCCTAATTGGACAAGAATAAGCCTAGGGAGGACGAAAATGACCTAATTGATCATCCATTGCCACAAACACACACCTATTGGATGCACAAGATTGGTTAAAAACCCTAATTGGACAAGAATATGCCTAGGGAGGATGAAAATGACCTAATTGATCATCCAATGACACAAACACACCTATTGGATGCACAAGATTGGTTAAAAACCCTAATTGGACAAGAATATGCCTAGGGAGGACGAAAATGACCTAAATGTTAATCCAATAACACAAATGAACTTACTGGATGCATAAGATTGGTTAAAAACCCTAATTGGACAAGATTAAGCATAGGGAGGACGAAAATGACCTAATTGATCATCCAATGACACAAACACACCTATTGGATGCACAAGATTGGTTAAAAACCCTAATTGGACAAGAATAAGCCTAGGGAGGACGAAAATGACCTAATTGATCATCCAATGACACAAACACACCTATTGGATGCACAAGAATGGTGAAAAACCCTAACTAGACAAGAATCTGTCTAGGGAGGACGAAAATGACCTAAATGTTAATTCAATGACACAAATGAACTTATTGGATGCACAAGATTGGTTAAAACCCCTAATTGGACAAGAATATGCCTAGGGTGGATCAAAATGACCTAATTGATCATCCAATGACACAAACACACCTATTGGATGCACAAGATTGGTTAAAAACCCTAATTGGACAAGAATATGCCTAGGGAGGACGAAAATGACCTAAATGTTAATCCAATGACACAAATGAACTTATTGGATGCACAAGATTGGTTAAAAACCCTAATTGGTCGAGAATAGGCCTCGGGAGGACGAAAATGACCTAAATGTTAATCCAATTACACAAATGAACTTATTAGATGCACAAGATTGGTTAAAAACCCTAACTCGACAAGAATAAGCCTAGGGAGGACGAAAATGACCTAATTGATCATCGAATGACACAAACACACCTATTGGATGCACAAGATTGGTTAAAAACCCTAATTGGACAAGAATATGACTAGGGAGGACGAAAATGACCTAAATGTTAATTCAATGACACAAATGAACTTATTGGATGCACAAGATCGGTTAAAAACCCTAATTGGACTAGAATAAGCCTAGGGATGAAGAAAATGACCTAATTGATCATCCAATGACACAAGCACACCTATTGGATGCACAAGACTGGTTAAAACCCTAATTGGACAAGAATAAGCCTAGGGAGGAAGAAAATGACCTAATTGATCATCCAATGACACAAACACACCAATTTGAAGCACAAGATTGGTTAAAAACCCTAATTGGACAAGAATATGTCTAGGGAGGACGAAAATGACCTAAATGTTAATTCAATGACACAAATGAACTTATTGGATGCACAAGACTGGTTAAAAGCCCTAATTGGACAAGAATAAGCCTAGGGTGGATCAAAATGATCTAATTGATCATCCAATGACACAAACACACCTATTGGATGCACAAGATTGGTTAAAAACCCTAATTGGACAAGAATAAGCCTAGGGTGGATCAAAATGATCTAATTGATCATCCAATGACACAAACACACCTATTGGATGCACAAGATTGGTTAAAAACCCTAATTGGACAAGAATAAGCCTTGGGAGGAAGAAAATGACCTAATTGATCATCCAATGACTCAAACACACCAATTTGAAGCACAAGATTGGTTAAAAACCCTAATTGGACAAGAATATGTCTAGGGAGGACGAAAATGACCTAAATGTTAATTCAATGACACAAATGAACTTATTGGATGCACAAGATTGGTTAAAAGCCCTAATTGGACAAGAATAAGCCTAGGGTGGATCAAAATGACCTAATTGATCATCCAATGACACAAACACACCTATTGGATGCACAAGATTGGTTAAAAACCCTAATTGGACAAGAATAAGCCTAGGGTGGATCAAAATGATCTAATTGATCATCCAATGACACAAACACACCTATTGGATGCACAAGATTGGTTAAAAACCCTAATTGGACAAGAATAAGCCTATGGAGGACTAAAATGACCTAATTGATCATCCAATGACACAAACAAACCTATTGGATGCACAAGATTGGTTAAAAACCCTAATTGAACAAAAATAAGCCTAGGGAGGACGAAAATGACCTAATTGATCATCCAATGAGACAAACACACCTATTGGATGCACAAGATTGGTTAAAAACACTAATTGGGCAATAATACGCCTAGGGAGGACGAAAATGACCTAATTGATCATCCAATGAGACAAACACACCTATTGGATGCACAAGATTGGTTAAAAACCCTAATTGGATAAGAATATGACTAGGGAGGACGAAAATGACCTAAATGTTAATGCAATGACACAAAAGAACCTATTGGATGCAGAAGATTGGTTAAAAACCCTTATTGGTCGAGAAGAAGCTTCGGGAGGACGAAAATGACCTAATTGATCAACCAAAGACACAAACACACCTATTTGATGCACAAGATGTGTTAAAAACCCTAATTGGACAAGAATAAGCCTAGGGAGGACGAAAATGACCTAATTGATCATCCAATGACACAAACAAACCTATTGGATGCACAAGATGGGATAAAAACCCTAATTGAACAAGAATAAGCCTAGGGAGGACGAAAATGACCTAATTGATCATCCAATGACACAAACACACCTATTGGATGCACAAGATTGTTTAAAAACCCTAATTGGACAACAATATGCCTAGGGAGGACGAAAATGACCTAAATGTTAATCCAATGACAAAAATGAACTTATTGGATGCACAAGATTGGTTAAAAACCCTAATTGGTCGAGAATAGGCCTCGGGAGGACGAAAATGACCTAAATGTTAATCCAATGACACAAATGAACTTATTAGATGCACAAGAATGGTTAAAAACCCTAACTCGACAAGAATAAGCCTAGGGATGAAGAAAATGACCTAATTGATCATCCAATGACACAAGCACACCTATTGGATGCACAAGACTGGTTAAAACCCTAATTGGACAAGAATAAGCCTAGGGAGGAAGAAAATGACCTAATTGATCATCCATTGACTCAAACACACCTATTGGATCCACAAGACTGGTTAAAAACCCTAATTGGACAAGAATAAGCCTAGGGAGGAAGAAAATGACCTAAATTATCATCCAATGACACAAACACACCTATTGGATGCACAAGATTGGTTAAAAACCCTAATTGGACAAGAATAAGCCTATGTAGGACGAAAATGACCTAATTGATCATCCAATGACACAAACACACCTATTGGATGCACAAGATTGGTTAAAAACCCTAATTGGACAAGAATATGTCTAGGGAGGACGAAATTGACCTAAATGTTAATTCAATGACACAAATGAACTTATTGGATGCACAAGATTGGTTAAAAGCCCTAATTGGACAAGAATAAGCCTAGGGTGGATCAAAATGATCTAATTGATCATCCAATGACACAAACACACCTATTGGATGCACAAGATTGGTTAAAAACCCTAATTGGACAAGAAAAAGCATAGGGTGGATCAAAATGATCTAATTGATCATCCAATGACACAAACACACCTATTGGATGCACAATATTGGTTAAAAACCCTAATTGGACAAGAATAAGCCTAGGGAGGACGAAAATGACCTAA
>JBBPBR010001894.1:0-11275 GCA_037974775.1 Cicer pinnatifidum | reverse complement strand
TGACACAAACACACCTATTGGATGCACAAGATTGGTTAAAAACCCTAATTGGACAAGAATATGCCTAGGGAGGACGAAAATGACCTAAATGTTAATCCAATGACACAAATGAACTTATTAGATGCACAAGATTGGTTAAAAACCCTAACTCGACAAGAATAAGCCTAGGGAGGACGAAAATGACCTAATTGATCATCGAATGACACAAACACACCTATTGGATGCACAAGATTGGTTAAAAACCCTAATTGGACAAGAATATGACTAGGGAGGACGAAAATGACCTAAATGTTAATTCAATGACACAAATGAACTTATTGGATGCACAAGATCGGTTAAAAACCCTAATTGGACTAGAATAAGCCTAGGGATGAAGAAAATGACCTAATTGATCATCCAATGACACAAGCACACCTATTGGATGCACAAGACTGGTTAAAACCCTAATTGGACAAGAATAAGCCTAGGGAGGAAGAAAATGACCTAATTGATCATCCTTTGACTCAAACACACCAATTTGAAGCACAAGATTGGTTAAAAACCCTAATTGGACAAGAATATGTCTAGGGAGGACGAAAATGACCTAAATGTTAATTCAATGACACAAATGAACTTATTGGATGCACAAGATTGGTTAAAAGCCCTAATTGGACAAGAATAAGCCTAGGGTGGATCAAAATGATCTAATTGATCATCCAATGACACAAACACACCTATTGGATGCACAAGATTGGTTAAAAACCCTAATTGGACAAGAATAAGCCTAGGGTGGATCAAAATGATCTAATTGATCATCCAATGACACAAACACACCTATTGGATGCACAAGATTGGTTAAAAACCCTAATTGGACAAGAATAAGCCTAGGGAGGACGAAAATGACCTAATTGATCATCCAATGACACAAACAAACCTATTGGATGCACAAGATTGGTTAAAAACCCTAATTGAACAAGAATAAGCCAAGGGAGGACGAAAATGACCTAATTGATCATCCAATGACACAAACACACCTAATGGATGCACAAGATTGGTTAAAAACCCTAATTGGACAAGAATACGCCTAGGGAGGACTATAATGACCTAATGGATCATCCAATGACACAAACACACCTATTGGATGCACAAGATTGGTTAAAAACCCTAATTGGACAAGAATATGACTAGGGAGGACGAAAATGACCTAAATGTTAATCCAATGACACAAATGCACGTATTGGATGCACAAGATTGGTTAAAAACCCTAATTGGTCGAGAATAAGCCTCGGGAGGGCGAAAATGACCTAATTGATCATCCAATGACACAAACACACCTATTGGATGCACAAGATTGGTTAAAAACCCTAATTGGACAAGAATAAGCCTAGGGAGGATCAAAATGACCTAATTGATCATCCAATGACTCAAACACACCTATTGGATGCACAAGATTGGTTAAAAACCCTAATTGGACAAGAATATGCCTAGGAAGGACGAAAATGACCTAAATGTTAATCCAATGACACAAATGAACTTATTGGATGCACAAGATTGGTTAAAAACCCTAATTGGACAAGAATAAGCCTAGGGAGGATCAAAATGACGTAATTGATCATCCAATGACACAAACACACGTATTGGATGCACAAGATTGGTTAAAAACCCTAATTGGACAAGAATAAGCCTAGGGAGGAAGAAAATTACCTAATTGATCATCCAATGACACAAACACACCTATTGGATGCACAAGATTGGTTAAAAACCCTAATCGGACAAGAATATGCCTAGGGAGGAAGAAAATGACCTAATTGACCATCCAATGACACAAACACACCTATTGGATGCTCAAGATTGGTTAAAAACCCTAATTGGACAAGAATATGCCTAGGGAGGACGAAAATGACCTAAATGTTAATCCAATGACACAAATGAACTTATTGGATGCACAAGATTGGTTAAAAACCCTAATTGGACAAGAATAAGCCTAGGGAGGACAGAAATGACTAAATGTTAATCCAATGACACAACTCAACTTATTGGATGCACAAGATTGGTTAAAAACCCTAATTGGACAAGAATAAGCCTATGGAGGACGAAAATTACCTAATTGATCATCCAATGACACAAACAAACCTATTGGATGCACAAGATTGGTTAAAAACCCTAATTGGACAAGAATATGCCTAGGGAGGACGAAAATGACCTAAATGTTAATCCAATGACACAAATGAACTTATTGGATGCACAAGATTGGTTAAAAACCCTAATTGGACAAGAATATGCCTAGGGAGGACGAAAATGACCTAATTGATCATCCAATGACACAAATCAACTTATTGGATGCACAAGATTGGTTAAAAACCCTAATTGGGCAAGAATAAGCCTAGGGAGGACGAAAATGACCTAATTGATCATCCAATGACACAAACACACCTATTGGATGCACAAGATTGGTTAAAAACCCTAATTGGACAAGAATAAGCCTAGGGAGGACGAAAATGACCTAATTGATCATCCAATGACACAAACACACCTATTGGATGCACAAGATTGGTTAAAAACCCTTGTTGTACAAGAATATGCCTAGGGAGGACGAAAATGACCTAATTGATCATCCAATGACACAAATGAACTTATTGGATGCACAAGATTTGTTAAAAACCCTAATTGGACAAGAATAAGCCTAGGGAGGACGAAAATGACCTAATTGATCATCCAATGACACAAACACACCTATTGGATGCACAAGATTGGTTAAAAACCCTAATTGGACAAGAATAAGCCTAGGGAGGACGAAAATGACCTAATTGATCATCCAATGACACAAACACACCTATTGGATGCACAAGATTGGTTTAAAACCCTAATTGGACAAGAATAAGCCTAGGGAGGACGAAAATGACCTAATTGATCATCCAATGACACAAACACACCTATTGGATGTACAAGATTGGTTTAAAACCCTAGTTGGACAAGAATATGCCTAGGGAGGACGAAAATGACCTAATTGATCATCCAATGACACAAATGAACTTATTGGATGCACAAGATTGGTTAAAAACCCTAATTGGACAAGAATAAGCCTAGGGAGGACGAAAATGACCTAATTGATCATCCAATGAAACAAACACACCTATTGGTAGCACAAGATTGGTTAAAAACCCTAATTGGACAAGAATATGCCTAGGGAGGACGAAAATGACCTAAATGTTAATCCAATGACACAAATGAACTTATTGGATGCACAAGATTGGTTAAAAACCCTAATTGGACAAGAATAAGCCTAGGGAGGACGAAAATGACCTAAATTATCATCCAATGACACAAACACACCTATTGGATGCACAAGATTGGTTAAAAACCCTAATTGGACAAGAATAAGCCTAGGGAGGACGAAAATGACCTAATTGATCATCCAATGACACAAACACACCTATTGGATGCACAAGATTGGTTAGAAACCCTAATTGGACAAGAATAAGCCTAGGGAGGACAAAAATGAACTAATTGATCATCCAATGACACAAACACACCTATTGGATGCACAAGATTGGTTAAAAACCCTAATTGGACAAGAATAAGCCTAGGGAGGACGAAAATGACCTAATTGATCATCCAATGACACAAACACACCTATTGGATGCACAAGATTGGTTAAAAACCCTAATTGGACAAGAATAAGCCTAGGGAGGACGAAAATGACCTAATTGATCATCCAATGACACAAACACACCTATTGGATGCACAAGATTGGTTTAAAACCCTAGATGGACAAGAATATGCCTAAGGAGGACGAAAAGGACCTAATTGATCATCCAATGACACAAATGAACTTATTGCATGCACAAGATTGGTTAAAAACCCTAATTGGCCAATAATAAGCCTAGGGAGGACGAAAATGACCTAATTGATCATCCAATGACACAAACACACCTATTGGATGCACAAGATTGGTTAAAAACCCTAATTGGACAAGAATAAGCCTAGGGAGGACGAAAATGACCTAATTGATCATCCAATGACACAAACACACCTATTGGATGCACAAGATTGGTTAAAAACCCTAATTGGACAAGAATATGCCTAGGGAGGACGAAAATGACCTAAATTTATCATCCAATGACACAAACACACCTATTGGATGCACAAGATTGGTTAAAAACCCTAATTGGACAAGAATATGCCTAGGGAGGACGAAAATGACCTAAATGTTAATCCAATGACACAAATGAACTTATTGGATGCACAAGATTGGTTAAAAACCCTAATTGGACAAGAATAAGCCTTTGGAGGACGAAAATGACCTAAATTGATTATCCAATGACACAAACACACCTATTGGATGCACAAGATTGGTTAAAAACCCTAATTGGACAAGAATATGCCTAGGGAGGACGAAAATGACCTAAATGTTAATCCAATGACACAAATGAACTTATTGGATGCACAAGATTGGTTAAAAACCCTAATTGGACAAGAATAAGGCTAGGGAGGACGAAAATGAGCTAATTGATCATCCAATGACACAAACACACCTATTGGATGCACAAGATTGGTTAAAAACCCTAATTGGACAAGAATAAGCCTAGGGAGGACGAAAATGACCTAATTGATCATCCAATGACACAAACACACCTATTGGATGCACAAGATTGGTTAAAAACCCTAATTGTAAAAGAATAAGCCTAGGGAGGACGAAATTGACCTAAATGTTAATTTAATGACACAAACGAACTTATTGGATGCACAACATTGGTTAAAAACCCTAATTGGACAAGAAGAAGCCTAGGGAGGACGAAAATGACCTAATTGATCATCCAATGACACAAACACACCTATTGGATGCACAACATTGGTTAAAAACCCTAATTGGACAAGAATAAGCCTAGGGAGGACGAAAATGACCTAATTGATCATCCAATGACACAAACACACCTATTGGATCCACAAGACTGGTTAAAAACCCTAATTGGACAAGAATAAGCCTAGGGAGGAAGAAAATGACCTAAATTATCATCCAATGACACAAACACACCTATTGGATGCACAAGATTGGTTAAAAACCCTAATTGGACAAGAATAAGCCTATGTAGGACGAAAATGACCTAATTGATCATCCAATGACACAAACACACCTATTGGATGCACAAGATTGGTTAAAAACCCTAATTGGACAAGAATATGTCTAGGGAGGACGAAATTGACCTAAATGTTAATTCAATGACACAAATGAACTTATTGGATGCACAAGATTGGTTAAAAGCCCTAATTGGACAAGAATAAGCCTAGGGTGGATCAAAATGATCTAATTGATCATCCAATGACACAAACACACCTATTGGATGCACAAGATTGGTTAAAAACCCTAATTGGACAAGAATAAGCCTATGGAGGACTAAAATGACCTAATTGATCATCCAATGACACAAACAAACCTATTGGATGCACAAGATTGGTTAAAAACCCTAATTGAACAAAAATAAGCCTAGGGAGGACGAAAATGACCTAATTGATCATCCAATGAGACAAACACACCTATTGGATGCACAAGATTGGTTAAAAACACTAATTGGACAATAATACGCCTAGGGAGGACGATAATGACCTAATTGATCATCCATTGACACAAACACACCTATTGGATGCACAAGATTGGTTAAAAACCCTAATTGGACAAGAATACGCCTAGGGAGGACGATAATGACATAATTGATCATCCAATGACACAAACACACCTATTGGATGCACAAGATTGGTTAAAAACCCTAATTGGACAAGAATATGACTAGGGAGGACGAAAATGACCTAAATGTTAATCCAATGACACAAATGCACCTATTGGATGCACAAGATTGGTTAAAAACCCTAATTGGTCGAGAATAAGCCTCGGGAGGGCGAAAATGACCTAATTGATCATCCAATGACACAAACACACCTATTGGATGCACAAGATTGGTTAAAAACCATAATTGGACAAGAATATGCCTAGGGAGGACGAAAATGACCTAAATGTTAATCCAATGACACAAATGAACTTATTGGATGCACAAGATTGGTTAAAAACCCTAATTGGACAAGAATAAGCCTAGGGTGGATCAAAATGACCTAATTGATCATCCAATGACACAAACACACCTATTGGATGCACAAGATTGGTTAAAAACCCTAATTGGACAAGAATATGCCTAGGGAGGACGAAAATGACCTAAATGTTAATCCAATGACACAAATGAACTTATTGGATGCACAAGATTGGTTAAAAACCCTAATTGGACAAGAATAAGCCTAGGGAGGATCAAAGTGACGTAATTGATCATCCAATGACACAAACACACGTATTGAATGCACAAGATTGGTTAAAAACCCTAATTGGACAAGAATAAGCCTAGGGAGGAAGAAAATGACCTAATTGATCATCCAATGACTCAAACACACCAATTTGAAGCACAAGATTGGTTAAAAACCCTAATTGGACAAGAATATGTCTAGGGAGGACGAAAATGACCTAAATGTTAATTCAATGACACAAATGAACTTATTGGATGCACAAGATTGGTTAAAAGCCCTAATTGGACAAGAATAAGCCTAGGGTGGATCAAAATGATGTAATTGATCATCCAATGACAGAAACACACCTATTGGATGCACAAGATTGGTTAAAAACCCTAATTGGACAAGAATAAGCCTAGGGAGGAAGAAAATGACCTAATTGATCATCCAATGACACAAACACACCTATTGGATGCACAAGATTGGTTAAAAACCCTAATTGGACAAGAATAAGCCTATGGAGGACGAAAATGACCTAATTGATCATCCAATGACACAAACACACCTATTGGATGCACAAGATTGGTTAAAAACCCTAATTGGACAAGAATATGTCTAGGGAGGACGAAATTGACCTAAATGTTAATTCAATGACACAAATGAACTTATTGGATGCACAAGATTGGTTAAAAGCCCTAATTGGACAAGAATAAGCCTAGGGTGGATCAAAATGATGTAATTGATCATCCAATGACAGAAACACACCTATTGGATGCACAAGATTGGTTAAAAACCCTAATTGGACAAGAATAAGCCTAGGGAGGAAGAAAATGACCTAATTGATCATCCAATGACACAAACACACCTATTGGATGCACAAGATTGGTTAAAAACCCTAATTGGACAAGAATAAGCCTAGGGAGGACGAACATGACCTAATTGATCATCCAATGACACAAACACACCTATTGGATGCACAAGATTGGTTAAAAACCCTAATTGGACAAGAATATGCCTAGGGAGGACGAAAATGACCTAAATTGATCATCCAATGACACAAACACACCTATTGGATGCACAAGATTGGTTAAAAGCCCAAATTGGACAAGAATATGCCTAGGGAGGACGAAAATGACCTAATTGATCATCCAATGACACAAACACACCTATTGGATGCACAAGATTGGTTAAAAACCCTAATTGGACAAGAATAAGCCTAGGGAGGACGAAAATGACCTAATTGATCATCCAATGACACAAACACACCTATTGGATGCACAAGATTGGTTGTAAACTCTAATTGGACAAGAATAAGCCTAGGGAGGACGAAAATAACCTAATTGATCTTCCAATGACACAAACACATCTATTGGATGCACAAGATTGGTTAAAAACCGTAATCGGACAAGAATAAGCCTTGGGAGGACGAAAATGACCTAATTGATCATCCAATGACACAAACACACCTATTGGAAGCACAAGATTGGTTAAAAACCCTAATTGGACAAGAATATGCCTAGGGAGGACGAAAATGACCTAAATGTTAATCCAATGACACAAATGAACTTATTGGATGCACAAGATTGGTTAAAAACCCTAATTGGACAAGAATAAGCCTAGGGAGGATGAAAATTACCTAATTGATCATCCAATGACACAAACACACCTATTGGATGCAAAAAATTGGTTTAAAACCCTAATTGGACAAGAATATGCCTAGGGAGGACGAAAATGACCTAAATATTAATTCAATGACATAAACAAACTTATTGGATGCACAAGATTGGTTAAAAACCCTAATTGGACAAGAATAAGCCTAGGGAGGACGAAAATGACCTAATTGATCATCCAATGACACAAACACACCTATTGGATGCACAAGATTGGTTAAAAACCCTAATTGGACAAGAATATGCCTAGGGAGGACGAAAATGACCTAAATATTAATTCAATGAAACAAACAAACTTATTGGATGCACAAGATTGGTTAAAAACTCTAATTAGACAAAAATAAGCCTAGGGAGGACGAAAATGACCTAATTGATCATCCAATGACACAAATAAACCTATTGGATGCACAAGATTGGTTAAAAACCCTAATTGGACAAGAATATGCCTAGGGAGGACGAAAATGACCTAAATGTTAATCCAATGACACAAATGAACTTATTGGATGCACAAGATTGGTTAAAAACCCTAGTTGGACAAGAATAAGCCTATGGAGGACGACAATGACCTAATTGATCATCCAATGACACAAACACACCTATTGGATGCACAAGATTGGTTAAAAACCCTAATTGGACAAGAATATGCCTAGGGAGGACGAAAATGACCTAAATGTTAATCCAATGACACAAATGAACTTATTGGATGCACAAGATTGGTTAAAAACCCTAATTGGACAAGAATAAGCCTTGGGAGGACGAAAATGACCTAATTGATCATCCAATGACACAAGCACACCTATTGGATGCACAAGATTGGTTAAAAACCCTAATTGGACAAGAATATGCCTATGGAGGACGAAAATGACCTAAATATTAATTCAAAGACACAAACAAAGTTATTGGATGCACAAGATTGGTTAAAAACCCTAATTGGACAAGAATAAGCCTAGGGAGGACGAAAATGACCTAATTGATCATCCAATGACACAAACACACCTATTGGATGCACAAGATTGGTTAAAAACCCTAATTGGACAAGAATATGCCTAGGGAGGACGAAAATGACCTAAATGTTAATCCAATGACACAAATGAACTTATTGGATGCACAAGATTGGTTAAAAACCCTAATTGGACAAGAATAAGCTTAAGGAGGACGAAAATGACCTAATTGATCATCCAATGATACAAACACACCTATTGGATGCACAAGGTTGGTTAAAAACCCTAGTTGGACAAGAATATGCCTAGGGAGGACGAAAATGACCTAATTGATCATCCAATGACACAAATGAACTTATTGGATGCACAAGATTGGCTAAAAACCCTAATTGGACAAGAATAAGCATAGGGAGGACGAAAATGACCTAATTGATCATCCAATGACACAAACACACCTATTGGATGCACAAGATTGGTTAAAAACCCTAATTGGACAAGAATATGCCTAGGGAGGACGAAAATGACCTAAATGTTAATCCAATGACACAAATGAACTTATTGGATGC
Source organism: Cicer pinnatifidum (assembly GCA_037974775.1). NCBI lineage: Eukaryota > Viridiplantae > Streptophyta > Magnoliopsida > Fabales > Fabaceae > Cicer > Cicer pinnatifidum. Next base: position 1,849 of record JBBPBR010001894.1, on the reverse strand, counting down.
ACAAGATTGGTTAAAAACCCTAATTGGACAAGAATAAGCCTAGGGAGGATCAAAGTGACGTAATTGATCATCCAATGACACAAACACACGTATTGGATGCACAAGATTGGTTAAAAACCCTAATTGGACAAGAATAAGCCTAGGGAGGAAGAAAATGATCTAATTGATCATCCAATGACACAAACACACCTATTGGATGCACAAGATTGGTTAAAAACCCTAATTGGACAAGAATAAGCCTAGGGTGGATCAAAATGATCTAATTGATCATCCAATGACACAAACACACCTATTGGATGCACAAGATTGGTTAAAAACCCTAATTGGACAAGCATAAGCCTAGGGAGGACGAAAATGACCTAATTGATCATTCAATGACACAAAGAAACCTATTGGATGCACAAGATTGGTTAAAAACCCTAATTGAACAAGAATAAGCCTAGGGAGGACGAAAATGACCTAATTGATCATCCAATGACACAAACACACCTATTGGATGCACAAGATTGGTTAAAAATCCTAATTGGACAAGAATACGCCTAGGGAGGACGATAATGACCTAATTGATCATCCAATGACACAAACACACCTATTGGATGCACCAGATTGGTTAAAAACCCTAATTGGATAAGTATATGACTAGGGAGGATGAAAATGACCTAAATGTTAATCCAATGACACAAATGAACTTATTGGATGCACAAGATTGGTTAAAAACCCTAATTGGACAAGAATAAGCATAGGGAGGATCAAAATGACCTAATTGATCATCCAATGACACAAACACACCTATTGGATGCACAAGATTGGTTAAAAACCCTAATTGGACAAGAATATGCCTAGGGAGGACGAAAATGACCTAAATGTTAATCCAATGACACAAATGAACTTATTGGATGCACAAGTTTGGTTAAAAACCCTAATAGGACAAGAATAAGCCTAGGGAGGATCAAAATGACATAATTGATCATCCAATGACACAAACACACCTATTGGTTGCACAAGATTGGTTAGAAACCCTTATTGGACAAGAATAAGCCTAGGGAGGAAGAAAATGACCTAATTGATCATCCAATGACACAAACACACCTATTGGATGCACAAGATTGGTTAAAAACCCTAATTGGACAAGAATAAGCCTAGGGAGGACGAAAATGACCTAATTGATCATCCAATGACACAAACACACCTATTGGATGCACAAATTGGTTAAAAACCCTAATTGAACATGAATAAGCCTAGGGAGGACGAAAATGACCTAATTTATCAACCAATGACACAAACACACCTATTGGATGCACAAGATTGGTTAAAAACCCTAATTGGATAAGAATATGACTAGGGAGGACGAAAATGACCTAAATGTTAATGCAATGACACAAACGAACCTATTGGATGCAGAAGATTGGTTAAAAACCCTAATTGGTCGAGAAGAAGCTTCGGGAGGACGAAAATGACCTAATTGATCAACCAAAGACACAAACACACCTATTTGATGCACAAGATGTGTTAAAAACCCTAATTGGACAAGAATAAGCCTAGGGAGGACGAAAATGACCTAATTGATCATCCAATGACACAAACAAACCTATTGGATGCATAAGATGGGTTAAAAACCCTAATTGAACAAGAATAAGCCTAGGGAGGACGAAAATGACCTAATTGATCATCCAATGACACAAACACACCTATTGGATGCACAAGATTGGTTAAAAAGCATAATTGAACAAGAATAAACCTAGGGAGGATGAAAATTACCTAATTGATCATCCAATGACACAAACACACCTATTGGATGCAGAAGATTGGTTAAAAACCCTAATTGGATAAGAATATGACTAGGGAGGAC